>OX422207.1:126155548-126755548 GCA_949130495.1 Sambucus nigra | reverse complement strand
ATGGATGGTTAAAGATGCTCGCTGGTGGACTGGATAGCTGGGGAATGAGGAATTTGATTTCCCATCACCATGGAGGATTCCGCAGAGGCGGCTTCGTCCTCTTCTTCTTCTTAGGGAGTTGGAGGGGGGCCCGGGATGTGTCGCTGAAATAGGTCAGAATTTTCATCAACCTTCATCTCTTACAGAGCAGCGACCCATCCATCCCTAAAGTATTTGTGGCTACCATATTCCACCTGTGACCATCTGAACTATCACTGCGATAGCCTATACTTAGGATACCTATACACAAACAAAATGAGGCGAAGCATAGATTCCAAGTCTCTAAGAGGAAAGAACATACCCGCATCTCTTAGGACCGTCTGAACTATCATTCTGATAGCCTGTACCAAGGATATCTATCTTCTAGAGTACACGTCAATATCCACCATAAAAGTCCCATCGAGATAAGACTGTCCCAGCGCGGAAACCTCAGGGATAGCAAGTAGCGTGGGCATGATTTTCACACAAAGATAGTATATGCATACACAATCATATAACTATACTAACATTACCATTTCAATAATGGGTAAATTCTCAATTCCCATAATTACGACATTTGTATTTGCTTCTCATTATTTAGTTATCACGTATAACCATTCACATCTTATTTTAATTTGAGGAACTTTTCCACTTACTACATAACGCTCATGGATTCTATCCTCCCAAGTATAAAATTCAGTAGGTATACACATTTTCCCCAAAGTAACTCTCTTACGTGTCTCTCTCTTTAAATCATAAATTTACCGACCCTTATGTAATTATCTCAAAATACAATCTTTGCCCGACATCAAGGGTCCCAAAATCTATTCACATGTCCTACTAGTCTTCCCTATCTCCCAAAATATTTTATTAAGGATGCTCAAGAATTATCTCACAATAATTTGAATTTAACTCATTTAAAAAGGAAATAGGAGTCTTCCAGGAGGGGTCGATCGATCGAGGTCTAGGGCTCGATCGATCGAACCTTAGATCGATCGAAGTTCTAGGCTCGATCGATCGATCAAGCAGGTCTGCGAAAACTGAAATTCTGCAGTTACGGGTTTCATCTCCAAACTTCAACAATTTCCATATTTTCTAATACCAATCGTCCCAGAATTGATACTAATAACCTTATATCATCATATTAGGTACTTTCAACGTAAAGCATGTCAATTTACGTCACTAAACATGGATTAATCATGCCATAATTCATTTAAACATACAAGACATCTCTAAATCATGGTTCCAATCTGTTTTTCTAGAAATTCCTTCTTATACTACATTAAAATTTCATGGATTATTCTCCTACATCACCAACAATTTCCAGAATAAGGTTTAAGTCATCACTACATGCAAATTCCTATCACAATTTAGGTTTTCTTCAATGAAATTCATCTCTAATCATCCCTAAACTAATATAAAGGATGCACCAACGAAATAAGCAAGATAAACACTTGCCTAGGATTTTCGACATTCTGATTTGTAGATGTTTTTGTTGTGGTTGCGTAGCCCGTTGCGCGATCTACGCGTTGGTGGTGGTTGCGGTGCAAACGGGTGGATTTCGGGCCTTGAATTTGCCTTGAGAGCTCTCTCCTTCCTCTCCTATGGCCATCACTTGTGTTTAGAGTTTCTAACCCTAGATGACAATCCAGATATCTGATTTAACTCTTTGAATTTTCGTGGGATTAATTACCCAAAAAGGTGAAATGTCCAAAACGCCCTCCCGGGTACCAATTAGGCCTAAAAATGCCCCGAGACCCAAACTAAACCCCCGAGTACACTTTTCAGACTATCTCGACCCTTCCGGACGCATTGGCACAGTCAAAATTACCATACGAACGACTTATAAAATATTCACTTTTATTTATCCACATTTAGTCCCGACACGACAAAGGCGCGTCCCGACTTAAATTTCCACAATTGTCATTTTATTCACACGTGACAATATTATAAAAATAAATCTCATATATTACTATACTCATCCATTAATATGCAACAAATAACAAATTTCCAATAATTACTAACTCTCGTCACGCTAGTAAATATTTAAAGCAACATTCCGGATTAAAATTAAATTAATTCATCTCAATTAAATTTAATAAATCCCATAATTTAAAAGCTATAAAAATATGGGGTATTACATGATTGTTCTAGAGCAATCTGCAAATGCGCCCATACAACACATAAATGTAGCCTTATAAGATCATGATGGAGTCACAAGTCAGCCTTTAGCCCTACTACTTGGATTTCAAGGTTTTAGCTTGAAACTACTATTTTAATTCAAAATAAATTCCTCAAAAGATAGTTTAAAATAACACTTTAATAAGATGATTTTCATTTCATTTAAAATGAAAATCACAAAATCCATAAAATTTGTTATTTTGAATTGTTTATTTTAATTACCCATTTGTGAAAATGATATTTGGGGATTAATTTTTATGAATATCTCCTACTTCTAATCTCATATGCCTTATCATGTATGCTCGATGTTTGTTTTGGGGCATAATGCAGAGAAAAAATATTTTTCTTTTAAATATCTCCCTTTGTTAAATATGGGAGAAGCCACTATATTTATAATTATCAAATGAAGTGGTGATGATAAAAAAAACTCAATAAGGACTAGTATGTCAAGGCATACGACACACACAACTAAATGCACCTTCTCAACAATGGTAAACCTTTATATCATGTTTATTACACAGGAAAAAATTTATAATGCCAGCACGCCTTAACCAATACATTAAACATATATGTAGCATAACTTTATAAGGAAATGAGTAACAAAATTATATAAAAGATATTAGTTATTAATTTTAACTTCAATACTTATCATCTCTCCCTCACAATAGAGCATTCATTTATTTAAATCTCCTCAAATCTTATAATATTCTCCTTTTTTTTTTTGTCTTAGATGAACAAAGGGTAGATAAAATAGAAATTATAAACATAGTAAAATAAAAGTGTGTGTGACATATACATGACAATCAAGTGTATGTAAAATAAAATGGCACTAACAAATCCAAGTAGATAAAAAAACAAAAATAGTACCCCATAATTATAAATAAATAATTAAATTATTTAATTATAATGAGAAAAGACTAAAATAAAAGAGGAAATCCATAATAATTCATTAATATGTCAAGATGTTAAAATAATTAAGGAAAATATGATTTATAATATTGAAATTAATTACATGACATGTTGTAAATTGAATAATATTGAAATGAGGATGATAACTGATTTATTAGGATTAATAATGAGTCAAAATGGACTTATATGATTTGAAGAGATTTTGCATGATTATTAAACATTTTTTTAAAAATTAAAAGGGTAAAAGAGGAATTAACTTAATTAATTTTTAACTTATGGGTAAATAAGGTAATTGAGCTTATCTCATGCTCCAAGCTAGGGAATATGTAAATTCACCACACGTTTATGTGTGTGTGTGTGTGTGTGTGCGTATATATATATATATATATATATATATATATATATATATATATATTCAAAAGTTGTTAAAGAATAGAGGAAGAGACAAGAATAAAAGGAGTGAAAATGGAGAAAAAAATAATACAAATGACAGTTCTGAGGCCACTATGGATGCCCTGGGTTCTTTATAGTGGGCCCCAGGTTAATCTAGCGGCTGGAGGATGATTCCAGGGAGCTATTGTCATAATTTTTGCTACCTAAACCATAATTTTCACCCTCATTTTTGAACATATTCCCTTGGGATTTTGGAAAAACACCAGGCTTGAACCCAACTTGATTTTTGCGTTGATTTCATTTCTGGATTCGTATTTTGGAGATGGAGATAACTTGTACATAAATTTTTAAGATTTCAAATTATGCGTCTAAATGGAAAGTATACTTCTATTTTTCCCCTTAACTATTAAATATATTGAATATTTCCTAAACTATTTATGAATTGATATTAAAATTGGTTGGAAACTTAATTAAGGAAAAAATACCTAATTACTCATGTTCATTCCCTTGACTAAAATTTATAATGTTAAGACTTGTGATTTGGAAATGTCTATTCATGTTCATAGTTGTGAATCAAATTGAAAATGTTGAGAATTGTTATTTGGAATTGGAATTTCTAATCATAAACATGATGTAAGGGTTTCTTGAGTATTATTGAACCGAATTTTGACACGAGAATGACTTGAGAATTCCCCTGGTTTATGAATGATTGATTAAGTAATCATTATATGAGAAATGAAAATACATTAGTATTTTTTAATTATGTTAGGGTTTTAAAGAAGTGGTATCGTGGGGATATGAAGCAAGTATTACTCAAATGGTGAACTAAAAAGACCCATTGTAAACAAATAGATACATCAGGTTGAAAGTAATTAAATAATAGTTAGAAGGTTGTACACTTATGTATATCATTGAATGTGTTTAATGGAAAGAATAGTTCAGTTTCTCGTGGCACGCTTTAGTTATTGGGCAATTCACTTGAATATTATTTGAGTACGAGTTGAATAACATAAAATGGAATTTTTCTTGAAACTAATATGGCTAATATGCATAAAATTGGGAATCATAAACATGATGAATGAAAGGATACATTCTTGGAGACTACAAATTATTATATGGAAGTTATTGGTTCTACATGTCTTCTCTTAAAATTGGAAGTTAAATGTTAATTACTTGGTGTATTGAGTCAATTTCTTTGATAATTCTAATCCTATGCCAATGTTGTTGGACTTAGAAATCATACGTTGATTTATTTGGAAATATATCTTAATACAACATTGATATCTATCTTAGAAAGTTATAATTATTGGACAATTGATATCGTTGAATTGTCGGCTTGAATATAAGATAGGCTATGTGAGGAAATTATGGTTTTGTAATTGGTAATATGGGCTATATATGAATTTTTCCTTCACGGTTATTAGTGAATGGATGCAATTTGTATAGTAGTGTAATGAGTAAGACTTAAATGTTAAATAAAGGGTGTTATGATGATATATATGATGTTGATGGCGATAATTTATTCACAGGATAATGGTGAGTGTAGATACAGTTCATCATGTTGATTCTAACTTTTAGAAGAGAATAAGTGAATGATATTGGCTTATGGTATTCATACTTAGGATTTATGATACAATGGATTCATATATTGGTACATTTGGAGTTATAACGTAAATGATAGGTACATGTAAGGTTAGATGAAACCATATGGTGCATTGAGGATAGTTGTATAACATAAGGAATTGACTTGAGATTTTAAAGTAGTATTCATTATCTAGAATGATCGAGTGACATTAATGGAGTATGAGGTTCTAGTAAATGAGAATTTTATTATTGAATTCAAATACTTAGGAATGTTACAAATTTGTTAAGTTAGATTCCATGTGGGTTAAGTAATATATATATATAATAGTATATGCCCGTACCTAAAGGCACGACGAATTTTTTTAAAAGTACGCAATCGAAAAATGGAAAAAAAAAATTTAAGTACATAATCAAAAAATGACAAAATTTTCAAATACGTAATTAGGAAACGGCAAAAAATTCTTTTCCCCACAAAATAGTGTAATTTAAAATATAGATTATGTACTTTTAGGACTTAAAATAATATTGATTATGGATGTAGGACAACAAACATTTCGTTTCCATTTTTAAACCCTATTTTCAAATTAAAGGGACACGTGGCATGCTGTGATTGTTTGACGTTTTATGAATATGGGTCCGTGCCAACGGCTTTATTAAAAAATAGGGACAAAAACTATTTATAAAATGTTTGTTGTCCTATTTCCAAAATACTTATTATAATAGGTCCTAAATTTTCAAAGCCCCTATAAAATATATAAAATTATTTCACCGGGATGAAGATTTAATATGGAGTCACTTCGCGTTGAAAGAATCGTTCCTTCTTTAAAGTAGTAAGGAGTAAACCGATAATAAATTTCAAACCATGTAATTGCAAAACGACAAAAAATTCAAACCAAAACAAACATGTGGTGCTAGTAATATAAAAACAACCATCAATATACATCTACTAACATTCTACTTTGCCAGTTATATCATCCTCAAATATCCATTGGAGTCGCATCTAGCTCAGCAGGGGCAGCAGTACCTCGTTCAGCAACTACTTGATCTTCAAACAATAGCAGCAACCTCGTTAGCAGGACCCTCTTCACCGTATATCTCAAATGCATCGATCAATTCTTTGATTGCTTTTTGATTCAATATTTAGAACTCCTCTCCTACTCCAACAATAGTGACAATGCATATGTATAAAATCAAATGATAAATTAGCAAAGTTGTGTCAAAAGAATGGCTAACACATTAAATTATTGTATTGAGGGCTTCCATTTTGAAACAAAACTCAAAAAGTTGAAATTAGTTTTGAATGAAGTAACTGATAGAATCGGTTTTGAAATCATTTGAAATCTCGAATAAAGTCACATGAAATCAGGAAGCAAATCCATGTACAAAATAGGTATGTAGATCATTGTGTGTATAAAATATAGACTGCTATACATCAAATGAACTATTATACATAAATGCGGTAAATCAAATGCACTGCTATACATCAATGTAGAGGAGACCAAGTATACCATTTAGCAGGATTTATTATTCTGGGGACCAAACATACCATAAGGTATAACCATCACAAATTAGGACATGATGAAAATTAAATAAGATACCTTAGGATTGAGAGACTTGAATCGTCCATAATACAGCTTAGTAGGACTTACGGTGATGAACGTTTTAAGCAATGCGGCACCAAAATAGGTAACCAAAAGAAATATGAGTCGCACGTAGCTTCTATAAAAAAAATATCAAAATCAACTTTAGTGAAATGGGAGATCAGATAGAAAGTGACAATCTAATATCTTCTCAGGGTTCTGTAATTGCCTCTCAAATCTATCTAGTCGGTAAACTGGGATCACTGAGTTTGTTAGACATAAAAAAGGAAATTGTGAAAAAAAACATAAATACAATAAAACAATAGAATAGGTATAGAAAGGCGATGACCCGAGGGACGATTCAGCTTCCTGAACTTGGTCATTATGCTTCAACGCACAAACATACACATGGAGGGAGGTGATTGCCCAAAACACCACAACACAGTGATGGTGGTGGTTGTTCTGTTGCGGTGTGGCTCAATTCAGTATCAATTTCTGCATCATAATTTATAATATATTTGATCAATTGCATGACGCAGTTGGTACTACAATATTTATAGTTAATAGTAAATAAGGGTGAGTTGGAAAGATTAAAATATTAGTTTTAGGTTGAGAGTAAATGAGGATGAACTGGAAAGAGTCAATAATGTCATCTTACTAGCAAGAGTCAAAAAGTAAAAAACATA
This sequence comes from Sambucus nigra, assembly GCA_949130495.1. Taxonomy (NCBI): domain Eukaryota; kingdom Viridiplantae; phylum Streptophyta; class Magnoliopsida; order Dipsacales; family Adoxaceae; genus Sambucus; species Sambucus nigra. The sequence continues at coordinate 126,748,197 of OX422207.1, read as the reverse complement.
ACAAAAAAATCAACACATTTAGACAGTTTCTAAGATGGTAGAGAATCTGCAAAGAGAGCAGCGACTTATCTTGTTATCTTACTGTTGTTTCCGTCCACATTTACTGCATACTTTTGTAAATAATGATTCATATCTACAGATCGTTTGGAGTAACTATACATAATCCTCTTCCATTCTGCCAAAGTTGTGCCTCTTCTGCCATTCTGTACATAATCCTGTACCACCGAAACAAATCATCTCAACTAACATCAACAAACAACGCATTCAACATTAACGTCTATAACAAATCATCTCAACTATATCCCCCGAAATGAACTCAACCAACTTTATATGCAAGTAGATAATCAGGTATGCTTGTTTTTAAACCTAAAAAAACATTTAAAAATATATATAAAACATATATAAATAGGTGTAGAACATATATAAAACAAAAAAAAACTGGGACATGTGCCCTGCAAACAAAACTATTTCCAGTTCCAAATTGGGGTGTGACCCCAATTCAATGAACCACCGCCGCTATCTTTTACGTGGCGTACTTGTGCTCTTAGTACACTTTGTACCTACAACACACAATGTGGATGACTTTATTAACCAAAAAAATATTTAAAAATTGGGACATATGGTAGTTAAAAATTGAGACACACAAAGTGCATTGATCAGGAGGTGACATAAAACTATGTACAAATAATTTCGTTAAATAATTGAGATTGTGATGATGAGAATGAATCTTTTGGGTGTAAAAAATCGAAACTGATCAAATCACAATTATTCACCTGATCAAATCACAATTATTAAATGATGCAATGAGATAGAAACAAACTTTAGAATTAAAGTAGACGAACAAATAAGATTGAATGATCTTCGAATCATCTCCATACCGAATATGCGATTGTGAACATTGAACAGATCCCAGATAGAACTTCAAAATGAACATATTGTTATACGATGGTTTGAATGGAGATCAAACGGTTGCGGATTCAATTTATACCTATAAAAAACATATATGAACTTGGGAAAAGTACAATCATTCAAATTAAACTCGTAATTGATGCATAACTTTTCATGAAACTTGCCCGAAAATAGAAAATGATCAAAAGGACTTTTCATGAAACTTGCCCAACTCAAAAGTCTTGTACAAAGAATATGGTCTTGAGAACATACCATGGGGTCCATTATCCACTTTTATGATAGTAGGAACATAACATCAGATAATGAGAAGTAAATGTCTGTACATAAATAAATGAATAAAGTCACAAGTCAAAAATAAAGTCGTAAATAAATAAAGTCTTATATCATAAAGGAAAATGACAATATAAATGATTCTAGGCATTTGGCTTGTAATTTTAAAAAAGTTAAGACAATGGTTTCTCAATGGAATGTTTCTCTGCCAATAACAACTCTGTTTGAGTAGCTGAGTTCAACATAATTAATGTGTATTGGTGACTTCCCTACCAATAACAACTCTGTTTTAAAGCCCTGTAGTTTAAGTTGGTTAAGTTCGCATTTTGTAAACTAATTGCATATATAAATTAACATGAACACAGTTTTATAATAGCATTTTGCCTTTCAGTTCTTTAATTTCATTTGCGAGGAAGCATTTAACCAACTCATAACACCGCAATTGAAGCACAAATGTTAAAAACTTAGATAAAAGCATAAAATATGAAAACTAATTTACTTTAAATGGAAATTAAACAAAAATTAAACATCACTTTGAGCTCTAAACGTTGTATTTCACATAAACCAACATTCTAGAACATACCAAAACTGAGGTGGAGTAGAATTTTGGTGTGCCATAAAGTATAGAAAAACACATTGCATTCGTAAACAAAAAATGTAGACGAAATTACATATATATAAACATGTGACTGATGTATGAGGAATTGTAGAGAAATGAAATAGAGATTGGGGTTGGGTGGGTTTCGAAAAAGTCAAATAGAGTTCAAGAATTCATTTGTAAAGTTCGAGTATAAATCTCAATTCCCTTGTATGAATGTCAATTTATTATATCGTTTGAACAATTGAACACAACAAATAATAGCAATCATACATAATTTAAAAACATTAAAGAGACATGTATGTGGAGAGGGAAACATAGATTAAAACAAAAACAACCTTAATTTCAACCAGAGGTCCATTTTATGCCTCTTATTTAAAGCAAACTGTGTAAATATCTCCATTATCAACATAAAAAAAATAGTTCATATAGATCTAATACATGTGTTTATCAATCCCACGTGTATTGTATATACGGATTCATCAAATGGAACATCTTCAAAGCCTATAAAGAAATGTGAAAATATAAATGAATTGTAGTAAATGAAAAAATAACAAATAATCGGAATGAGAATTACTAAATTGCGACTTTTGCCAAAAAAATGGAATGCAAGACTTTTGGAAAAAAGTAATACCTGAACTCGTACGAGTTTTTGAGGCCACAAATATTTGCTTCCTAGCTTCCACATTCAAAAAAGATTAGGACAGAACTCGGATAAACTACAAAGCAACAAAAATGACTTAATGGAAAAGGTCAAAACTTACAGGTGGAATGTGGAGAGTGCTGAGAAGATTTCTAATGGTTTTATAGGAATGTGGGATATTTGATATGGCTTCTTCTTTCCTGATGCTTGAGTAAGCTATAGAAATGTACTCCTCCAGATCTCTTAGAACAGAGGGAGGCAATTTTCTCGCACCTGAAACATACGCCCTAATAAACACAAATAACAATCAACATTAGGTACTATAAGATGATTTTGCATCACAATGGAATAAAGGCGATATTTATAGCGAAAACATTAACTTGTTTTAGTAAATGTAGTATGCAAGTATTCTTGAGCAATAGAGTACATACCAATTAAATGTCAATATTCTCGATCGGGTATAGATAGTATTCTTGATTGATATCAGTATTCTTAAATAAAAACACCCAATAGAAAGGCATAAAAATAATAGAGTGCATACCATGAATGCTACTGAATGGAAACTTTCCCGAAAATATCAGTTAGACATAGTCGGGGTGCCCTGTACAAAACCATATTTAATTATATCAACATTGTATTATCAACATGAGTGAATTTGCAAATCGTTAATTTCCCTTATAAAACACGTAAAACATAACAGCGTGAGCTACAACGAATTGTAACACGTAAAACTTAGTATATTGCAATACAAAGAAAAATAGAAATCAGATATGATTCAATGCAATACAAAGAAAAAAAGCGATCAGATATCTAACATGCCATTAATGATCCCGTTCATCAAATAAAGAGCATTGGAAGATTACCTGACCCGAGGAAAAAAACCATTCAAAAAATATCAAAAGAAGTGTTACTTAAGAAGAGATGTCATGAAACTCATGTGTATCATGGTTTGGAGGGTCCAATCCCCAAAATGTGTTTTTAAATTTGTAGAAATGTTAATTAGACATATAATCAAAGACATATTATACAAGTTGAGCAGGGGTGGCAGCCCATTGTTTGAGGCTTGGGAAACAAATTCCTCATAAAGGCTTAAATTTAAACAATTGATAGTAAGATTAATTATAAATTTGTTAGGTTAGTACACATAACAACATATAAGTCAAAAATAAATAAAAGAAGATGGAAATGGATGGTGTGTCAAGAAGGGGGAAACCAAGGGTGAAAAGAACTCTAAATAAACTATTGATGAAACCTAACAAATAATAACTAAAGATATTAGACTTTAAAGATCAAAAGAGGAACTTTAAACAATTAAACTCTAAAATTCGATCAGTATAAGCATTTCACATGTGACAAATTGAAATCATTTTTAAAATCAACAAAAGAAAGAATGAACATGTTCTTAAAATTTTCTACCATGTTAGATAACCATTAAACACCTAATGTGTGAAAAAAACAAAGATGTTATGACATGTATAACCAAAAGTGAATTACCTGAATGTGTAGTGAGAGCACACAAAATTGAATTCCTGCGTAAATCAAACTGGATTTGAACGTAGTTTTACCCAAGATTCAAACCACCTGAATGATTGAACCCACCAATGCTTAGGCCACAATAGATGTTATTAATTGCTATTATATATATGTGAACAATCAAGTACAGAGAGAAAAGATTTCTGAATAGGAACAACCAAAACCAAAACATACAAATTGATATCAACAAAATGGGAAACAAAATCAAAATCATAATTTTAGATGTATAAACCCAAGATTTACTAAATCCATAACCTTAAAAAATCTCAAAATACACCAAAAACTAATCAAATAGAAACAAAAATGTAAAACTCAAAAACAATGTCAACAAACCTAGATTGAGCTTTAATATAACTCATAAAACCCACATTTGAGTTATTGTATTGTAGAAATCGTGATTACATCTCATAAAACTCTAGATCTGAATGTAAAAAACACATCATTGCTTGTGGCCCATGTTCACACTTTGAAATCATAAATCGATTTTGTATTACAAAAAAACATTAGATCTGCAAAAAACTATTATAATGTGAAAAAATTAAGCTCCCAGATGCGTGTGTGTGCGTGTGCGTGCGTGCGTAGAGAGACTACCTGAAGTTAGCAGAGCTAGAAGCGTAAGGCGGCGGTGGAAGCGTAGGGCTGTGGTGGAGGCAGCGACAGATAGGATTAGGGGGACGGGGCTAGGGTTTGGGATTAAGGGGTAAGGAATCGTGGGGAGGGAAGGGGATAGCCGAATAAAGAGAGATGAGGGGTAGGGTATGGGATTAAGTGGTTTTCCATTCATTTGCCATGTCACAATTCAAAGTGGTGACATGACAAAACCTCATATCCTTAGATCACCCCAAAAAATTCGATCCCAACCGTTAAATCGTTTTGCTATTTAAACAGCATGACTCTCTCTCTCTCTCTCTCTCTCTCTCTCTCTCTATATATATATATATATATATATATATATATATATATATATATATATATATATAGAGAGAGAGAGAGAGAGAGAGAGAGAGAGAGAGAGAGAGTCATGCTCTCATAAAGGAGCCTAAAATAATTAAAATTTATGATATCTTTTTTTTAAAACTTGTTCCAAACATTTCAAGGTACACCTAAAAAAATCAGGCCAAAATGATTTATTTTGATATTTTAAAAAAATGGGTCAATATTTGACAGTTTTTAAGCAGTTTAAGTCAACTTCTTAAACTGTCAAATATTGACACGTTTTTTTTTAAAATACCAAAAAAAAAAAAAATGGCCTGATTTGCTTTAGGGGTACCTTGAAATGTTTAGAACCCCCCAAAAAGAAAAAAATATTTATTTTTATAAAAATATCCCATGGTGGTGGTATATGAGCCCCTATATATATATAACTTAAGTAGTGGTTTTAAGTAGTGAGTAGTTAAGAAATGATTTTTGTAGAGTCTTGAACCTCGTCCAACCTAAACATAAGTGTATCAGGGGGGGGATTCCTTATTTTGATTTCATTTGTGAGACATCCGGGGCATGGAGTCTAAGGAAGATAGGGAGTTGATAGTTTAGGACATGTTTCCTCCTTAAAGCCTAATATGATAAAAATGAATTTGAAAATGGATATTGATGAATAATAATACATTAATAACAAGAAGGAACACTCTATTCATTTATGCATAAAATAGTTCAATGGACAATTATGATATATTATTGTGATGCATGTTTCCATTAGGATTTGTAGTTATCTTTATTATTTAATGGAGGCGAGAAAAAGGGTGTGCCAGTTTTATAATGAGTGCAGAGGGGTGTTCCTGTTATCGAGTAAGGGTGGAGGGGTGTGTTGGTTTATATTGTCCATGTGAGTTCGCTGACTTGGTTATTTATATTGTTTAATTAAACAACGCCAAAAATGCTAATCTAGCACACTTACACACGAAACCGTGCTAAAATTTTGAAAAATTAAATAAGATTTGACACGGTTTAAAACCCTCACAAATTGGAAAATTTTGGCTCTATTTTATGTGAGGGAAAACAATAAAAATACCAAAAGGCAAAAGGCTATTCGTCTTGGAGCCATTTTCCCCGCATCCCTTGCTCATTTTTCACCAAACTCGGTTATCTCTCTACCAAATCTATATCTCTATCTCTCTCTACGTGTGCTCACATGCATTTGAAGAAGCAAGAGGCCACCGTCGACTGAGAAGAAACTTGGTGATAAGAATCCTGTTAAGGAGAACAAGACCATCGTCACTAAGAAAGCTCCAACGGAGAATAAACCAAGGGTCGATAAGAAACTCCCCAAAAATATGTGTTTCTCATTGAACCAAAGGCCCACGATTTAGGTTTAGGTGGTTACGAATTTGGGTTTAGGTTTTTAGGTATAGGATGATCTCTTCTATATCGAAAAATCAGATACAATCATGGATCCATGATTATGACAAGATTAAATCCCTTCCTGTCATTCTTATAAACAATAAGTGTGTATTATTTTTTATACAAATTGGTTCATTCAGTGTTCTTGATGGGAGTGGAGTGTATTTTGTATGCTTATTTGAAATATCGCAATTAGGTAAATTTTTTAAGTGTTTATTTGAAATCAATGTTGGAGTTTTATTATGGAAAGAACGAAATATAATAATTAATTTCTGCAAGGCACGTTCTTGGAACGCTTTCTTTTAGGCAAAATTTCTCCCAATCCGGTTGAGATAGAACCAGAACCGCGAGTACACAATGGGTTTTGTAGAACCTGCCTTCAGGATACAATGCAGTGTATGAACAGTTGCTTGATTCAAACTATGTACTGTTTGATCAAACCCGAGAACACTCTGAATTTGTAACTTGATAATGCCAAAGTATAGAGGACGGAGAGAGGAGAAACTAGCAATTTTCGGTGTCCAAAACAGAGGTCTGGAACTCTTTTTATAGCCATTTCTGTGACTGTTCTTCAACAGTCACAGCTCTTCATGGGGTGACTCAGCAACCGTTGGATCGTGCTTGTTTGGAACAGCTACGATCTAACGGTTCAGATTAGGCGTCCCATCGTAAGCGAATGGACATCCCCTACACGAAACGCTACGAGTTCATCTAACGGTTTAGATCAAGCCGTTTCGGATGTTAAACCCTTTGATCGGATCGTTTAATCACAACCGTTGATCTGTTTTACCTCGTCAAAACTTTAGGCTCCCACGCTCCAAGCGACGATGCGCACGTGCGAAGTGCCAAGTGCGCGTCAAAGCGCGCAATGCGCCCTAAGTCGCCCAATCGCCCTTTCGCGCGCCGCGTGTCGCGCTTACGCGTGTCGTGATTGGTGGTGCTTAAGCACCACCGCGATGCGTAGGATCATAGCCTCTTATTTGACTTGTCAACTAAGAATCTTAGTTGTCCTTTAGTTGATATACCACTACCTTTTGTAGTATTCTTCCAATGTGGGACAATATGGGATTTTGAGCACTCCCCATATCTTTCACACCCATTTGCTCATGTTTCTACTTTCTAAATTAAAACCCAAACTATGTTTAAAATAAAACACAAATAATATAATAAAATATTAACAACTAAAAAATAAAATCAATAAATATTGGAATTAATCCAACAATCAATATGTCAAGATCTATAAGTAGCCATTTCATTACAACAAAAAACACCATTAAATACATCTATATCACCACATATTTTTAATCAATAGATTATGGGTTTGTTCACTAGAAGCCGCTTACGCCAAATACACTCTTGAGGGTCCATTGTAGGAGCCAAATACCACGATTTTAACTACACTAAGACACTACAACTGAAGCAATAACCTGTTGTAGAGCATTTATCATTGACATCGCCGACCCAATCTGCATATGTAAACCTATGTCAAAAGAAGTCTACCTTATTCCTGTACATAAACTCATAGCCTAAAGTTCCTTCGACGAAACGGAGGATTCTCTTTGCTGCAATCAAATGATCAACACATGGTTGGCCGATAAACTGAGACACAACTCCAATAAAATATGAAATGTCAGGCCTCGTGATAGTCTAATAAAATAGACTACCCACAAGCATGTGGAAAAGTGTTTCATCATCTAACGGATTCCTTTCAACTTTAAAAAAGATTCCATAGGATTTGTCCTAGCTTGCGACTCCCCCATACCAGAATGAGCCAGCAAGCTTCTTTCATAGCCTCATCTATGGAAAAAATAACCTTCAGATTTATCAACTTCTAAACCAGGACAATAATGAACTTAACCCAAGTTCTTCATTTAAAAACTAATAGAAAATTCATCATGAAGATATGCAACTTCATCTGCATCATCTTCGCTAATAATCATATCATCCACGTATAGAAGAAGCATCGCATGCACGGATGATTTGACCTTAACAAACAAACTAGGATCTAAATTGGCAAGGGTATACCCCCCAAAAATAAGATATTGTGCGATCTTACCATACTAAGAACGTCGCGCTTGCTTAAAACCAAATAAGGATTTCTTGAGTCGACAAACATAACCAGGGAACTCCATAGAAATAAAATCAATGTTTGTTCCATAAACATATCATGATCAAACTCTTCGTAAAGGAAAGCATTCTTTACGATGAGTTACCAAATATTCTAGACTTTGCATGCGACCAAGGAAAAGATCGTGTGAACTATAACCTTCTTAGCGAATCGACTAAATATTTCTTCATAATCTAAAACACAATGTTGAGAAAACCCACGTGTGACGAGATGAGCTTTATACATGTCCACAGTACTATCATCTTTCTTTCTCAATTTCTAAACCCACTTACAAGTCACCAAATCAATGTTCTTTGGCTTCGGATCAGGTCCCATTAGCGTTCTCATTCAAGGCTGATATTTCATCTTGCAATATAGCTTCCCATTTAAAAATCCCTTCAGATTCCTTATAAGATTGAGGCTAATCAAATGTATCACCCATAAAAAACAAGACACAATAGATAAATCATTTAACTAAATCGTATAATAAGTTAAATAGTCAGGTTTCTTTCTTTCACATGTTGATCTATGAAGCATAGGTTGCTCTTGATAGGAAAGGTTCAATATGATGATTTAACAGGTTGATACATCTCTATCTTTTCCTGTGCGAGTCATAAGAAGCTAAAACACATGATTTTGCTCTAGGATCAAATTTAGTGCAACTAATGTTTAGTAGATGAACATAACAAAGTGATCCAAAAACTCGAAAGTAACTCACAATAGGCTTGACATAGAATACAAATTTCAAAGGATATCATGCAGTAACTGCCCATGAAGGCAAACGATTGATCACATGGGAAGCATAATGAATAACTTCAACCCACAACTCCCTAGTAATGCGTTTAGAATGCAACCATGACAAACTCATGGCTGTGAGATGTCCCAATTAGCACTCAGCATCTTCGTTTCGTTGTGGGTTCTTTGGACAAGTCATTAGACGACGAATGACATTGTTACTGCAATAGTGAAAAAACTCGCCTGACATGTATTTGACTTCATTATAACTCTGCAATCACTATATGCATGATCCAAAATCGTTATCCACAAGCGTCTTAAACACAATGTATTCTTAAAGAGCTTCACTTTTATAGTACAGAGAATATATCTAAATATAGTGATAGCAATCGTCCACGATAACCATCACATAATGAAGCCCATTGTAGCTTTGAGTTCTTGTTGGACCTATAAGCTCAGAGTGCACCAACTGCAACAAGGTTCGTGTTTGGCTCAATGAGCACTTAAAAAGAAGACGCTATAATTTACCATATTGACAATGTTGATAAACCAGATTATGAGGCACCTCCCTTAAGTGTGAAAAAATATCCATCAATCACTTTAAGGGAATTTGTTGCAATAGTTGATAACCAATGTGGCCTAACCGCGCATGCCAAAGTGAGGCATCACCATTTTGGCTGATCTTTTCAACATATACATCACTGTCCAATAATACGTATAAAGAATCCTACCTCATCCTTGTGAAAAGAAAATCACCTAGAAGGTTCTGCACATTATCAACAATTTGTACCAAAAAGAACATTCCTCCTATTTACAGTTATTTGAAAAACTGACAATTGGTTCGCTTTCAGTCCTCGCACATGGTAAACATTGTTCAGATTTGATGGATAAATTTCAATATTTATTGATATTTTATTTTTTAGTTGTTAATATTTTATTATATTATAGGTGTTTTATTTTAAACATAATTTGGGTTTTAATTTAGAAGGTAGAAACATGAGCAAATGGGTGTGAAAGATATGAGAGTGCTCAAAATTCCATATTGTCCCATATTGGAAGAATACTACAAAAAGTAGTGGTATATCAACTAAAGGACAACTAAGATTCCTAGTTGACAAGTCAAATAAGAGGCTATGATCCTACGCATCGCGGTGGTGCTTAAGCAACACCAATCGCGACATGTGGCGCGCGAAAGGGCGATTGAGCGACTTAGGGCGCTTTGACGCGCACGTGCGCATCGTCGCTTGGAGAGTGGGAGCTTAAAGTTTTGACGAGGTAAAACAGATCAAGTTACAAATTCAGAGTGTTCTCGATTTGATCAAACAGTACATAGTTTGAATCAAACAACTGTTCATACACTGCATTGTATCCTGAAGGCAGATTCTATAAAACCCATAGTGTACTCGCGGTTCTGGTTCTGTCTCAACCGGATTGGGAGAAATTTTTCCTAAAAGAAAGCGTTCCAAGAACGTGCCTTGCAGAAATTAATTAATATATTTCGTTCTTTCCATAAAAAAAATCCAACAGTTTTAGGAAAAAAATTTATTCTTATTACTCCACTCAAATGGAAGGAACTGTGGCACAATCTATCCATGTCATGACTCAAGACTTAATCCGACTCGACCGTTTTAATGGCGGAAATTTCACCCGTTGGCAAGAGAAAGTTATGTTCTTCCTCACATCACTAAAACTTGCATACATTCTAGATGATAACCTTAAACAAATTCCCGAGACCATACCCGAAGACACCGAAGAAATAAAGCAAAAACATGTGAAGAGGAAAGAATACGAATTTATGTGCCGAGGACACATCCTCAATGCTTTGTCTCAAATTGTTTATAGCGCTCATCGAATGATTCCGACGACAAAGGAATTATGGAAGGCTTTGGAGACAAAGTATCAAAACAAGGAAGCGAGAAACCGTAAGTTTCTAATTTCAAATTATATGAATGTTAGAATGAGTAATGATAAATATGTCGTTGCACAAGCCCATGAACTCCAACAAAATGTTGGTGACCTTAAAGTCATTGGTATTAATCTTCAAGACGAATTTCAAGTAGGGGTGATTGTTTCAAAACTTCCATCCTCTTGGAATGGCTTTAAGAAGAAAATTAATCATGATGAAAAGACTTATATTGTGGAATCCCTTCTTCGTCACCTTCGTATTGAAGATGATACTCGTATTCGAGAAAAGAAGGATGAACAAGGTGAAGGTCATTTAAAATCTAATATGGTTGAGGATAAAAAATCCAATATTACCAAAGACTCAAAATTTAAAGCAAAGAATGATTCAAAATTCAAGAACCAAGGTGCAAATAAGAAAAAGAAGGGAAAATGTTTCTTCTCTGACAAACCGGGCCATTATTCTCGAGAATGTCGTCTTAAAAAGAAGGCATTTAAGGAAAAACAAGGGTCGAAGGAAACCAACAATGTTGAAGATCTTATTGCTACTGTTTGCGAAGAAAATTCAATTGATAATGAAAGTGGATAGTGGCTGGATACCGGCGCAACGGTCCACATATGCAAAGACCGCTCTTCATTAAAAAAATATCAAGAAATTGATGGAAAAGAAGTGAAGATAGGAAATAATCTTCGCACTAATGTAGTTGGAAAAGGCACAGTTGAATTGAAGCTAACTTCTGGAAAGACACTTACTCTAATTGATGTACTTCACGTACCTGATATGTGTAAAAATCTTGTATCTGGGGACCTTCTCAATAAGAGAGGTTTCAAACTAGTGTATGTAACAACCCGCGTAATTTTGGGCTATTTTAATTAATTTTTGGAAAATGGAGGAAAATAAAGTTCTAGATAAAATTATTTTTATTGCTCAAATATGTTGGTTATTATTTTTAAAGGCGAGAATTTGAAACGGTTTCGAAAACGGAGTTAAAACGGATTTTAAAATGATTTTAAAATGTTTTTAACTCTTGGAGTTGTTTTGGCGTCCAACTCTTCATTTCTTTGCCTTATTTAAAGGTGTCGTTTGGATTCCAACTCTTCATTTCTTTGCATTATTAAAGGAAGTCGTGGGCAACCCTTTTAACATACTTCTGGCACAAATTTTGGCAGCAAATATATTTTATATTCCTCTTCTTTTTATATACATATTGGCCCTTGAGATTTGTGAGTTCCAACCTTAGATTAGAGGTGTTCTTGGGGCTATTTTGTTGGAGGTTCTTAGAAGAGCTTTTGTAGATCTTTTGAGTTGATCTTGAGGATGTGATCGTTGGTTTCTCATCATGGTTTGAGGTATGGGGTTTTACACAATATGCTCCTTAAATCTCGCGAGTGTCATTCTTTTTGATTTCTTGTTAATTGAACTCATATTTGAATTGTTAAATTCATTGAAATCTGGAAAATAATTGTTGAAATTATTTTGATTCATGTGGTATCATTATATTGTTGATGAGCACGTTGTCATGAGATTTTAATATGGCACGGATGTTGAGTACCCGCCAAAATACCTATTCCCGGGCTATGGCTTGATAAAGCATATGCGAATGGGGTGAGGCTTGGTGACCCATTGATATTTTGTTGAAAAATTATAATGATGAAATGCTATTGAGATTTGCATTTTGATTTGAATATTCGTACTCGTGTTGTTACGCTTTATTCAATGCTAATTCATATTTTTTGAGCATCTTTCCTGTCGTATTGTGTACTTCCCCATATTTTCTTTTAGTTGACAGGTTAGCGCGGATTTTGGGGTGCTATGGAGATTGATTTTAGCGAGGATTGTTTGGGAAAGATTTGTATTATTTTGATGTATAGAGCTTTGGAGATTTGTATTTTATTTTCAAGTTAGTATGTAATTCAAGAGACTTGTTGTAATTGAAGAGATTGAGATTAGCGGATTTTTATTATTGTGGGTTTATTTAGATGCTCTATACCTTGTTATTTGTGGATTTGATTTATTTTATCACATTAGCGCTCCGTTCGCTCTCCCCGGGCAGGCGGGGTGTTACAAATGGTATCAGAGCATAGGTATATGGCAACCCTCGGGGCTTGGCTTTTGGGTTCATTGCGTGTATAGCAATTTTTGGAGATAGAAAATTTTAGGTGATATTCGTGATAAGTTTGGAGATTAGAGGCGAGGAATTTATTTTTGGGAGATGAGATTATTTTTGGGGTTAGTGTAGTGGCCTGATTTTGAGAGTTAGGCATTCGGTGAATTTCGAGGGCGAAATTCCATTGTCAGTGGGGAAGTGTAACAACCCGCGTAATTTTGGGCTATTTTAATTATTTTTTGGAAAATGAAGGAAAATAAAGTTTTAGATAAAATTATTTTTATTGCTCAAATATGTTGGTTATTATTTTTAAAGGTGAGAATTTGAAACGTTTTCGAAAACGGAGTTAAAACGGATTTTAAAATGATTTTAAAATGTTTTTAACTCTTGGAGTTGTTTTGGCTTCCAACTCTTCATTTCTTTGCCTTATTTAAAGGAGTCTTTTGGATTCCAACTCTTCATTTCTTTGCATTATAAAAGGAATTCGTGGGCAACCCTTTTAACATACTTCTGGCACAAATTTTGGCAGCAAATATATTTTATATTCCTCTTCTTTTTATATACACATTGGCCCTTGAGATTTGTGAGTTCCAACCTTAGATTAGAGGTGTTCTTGGGGCTATTTTGTTGGAGGTTCTTAGAAGAGCTTTTGTAGATCTTTTGAGTTGATCTTGAGGATGTGATCGTTGGTTTCTCATCATGGTTTGAGGTATGGGGTTTTACAAAATATGCTCCTTAAATCTCGCGAGTGTCATTCTCTTTTATTTCTTGTTAATTGAACTCATATTTCAATTGTTAAATTCATTGAAATCTGGAAAATAATTGTTGAAATTATTTTGATTCATGTGGTATCATTATATTGTTGATGAGCACGTTGTCATGAGATTTTAATAAGGCACGGATGTTGAGTACCTACCAAAAGACCTATTCCCTGGCTATGGCTTGATAAATCATATGTGAATGGGGTGAGGCTTGGTGACCCATTGATGTGTTGTTGAAAAATTATAATGATGAAATGCTATTGAGATTTGCATTTTGATTTGAATATTCGTACTCGTGTTGTTACGCTTTATTCAATGCTAATTCATATTTGTTGAGCATCTTTCCTGTCGTATTGTGTACTTCCTCATATTTTCTTTTAGTTGGCAGGTTAGCGCGGATTTTGGGGCGCTATGGAGATTGATTTTAGCGAGGATTGTTTGGGAAAGATTTGTATTATTTTGATGTATAGAGTTTTGGAGATTTGTATTTTATTTTCAAGTTAGTATGTAATTCAAGAGACTTGTTGTAATTGAAGAGATTGAGATTAGCGGATTTTTATTATTGTGGGTTTATTTAGATGCTCTATACCTTGTTATTTGTGGATTTGATTTATTTTATCGCATTAGCGCTCCGTTCGCTCTACCCGGGCGGACGGGGTGTTACAAATGGTATCAGAGCGTAGGTATATGGAAATCCTCGGGGCTTGGCTTTTGGGTTCATTGCGTGGATAACAGTTTTTGGAGATAGAAAATTTTAGGTGATATTCGTGATAAGTTTGGAGATTAGAGGTGAGGAATTTATTTTTGGGAGATGAGATTATTTTTGGAGTTAGTGTAGTGGCCTGATTTTGAGAGTTAGGCATTCGGTGAATTTCGAGGGCGAAATTCCATTGTTAGTGGGGAAGTGCAAAAACCCGCGTATTTTTGGGCTATTTTAATTAATTTTTGGAAAATGGAGGAAAATAAAGTTTTAGATAAAATTATTTTTATTGCCCAAATATGTTGGTTATTATTTTTAAAGGCGAGAATTTGAAACGGTTTCGAAAATGGAGTTAGAACGGATTTTAAAATGATTTTTAAATGTTTTTAACTCTTGGAGTTGTTTTGGCGTCCAACTCTTCATTTCTTTGCCTTATTTAAAGGAGTCTTTTGGATTCCAACTCTTCATTTCTTTGCATTATAAAAGGAATTCGTGGGCAACCCTTTTAACATACTTCTGGCACAAATTTTGGCAGCAAATATATTTTATATTCCTCTTCTTTTTATATACACATTGGCCCTTGAGATTTGTGAGTTCCAACCTTAGATTAGAGGTGTTCTTGGGGCTATTTTGTTGGAGGTTCTTAGAAGAGCTTTTGTAGATCTTTTGAGTTGATCTTGAGGAAGTGATCGTTGGTTTCTCATCATGGTTTGAGGTATGGGGTTTTACACAATATGCTCCTTAAATCTCGCGAGTGTCGTTCTCTTTGATTTCTTGTTAATTGAACTCATATTTGAATTGTTAAATTCATTGAATTCTGGAAAATAATTGTTGAAATTATTTTGATTCATGTGGTATCATTATATTGTTGATGAGCACGTTGTCATGAGATTTTAATATGGCACGGATGTTGAGTACCCGCCAAAATACCTATTCCCGGGCTATGGCTTGATAAAGCATATGCGAATGGGGTGAGGCTTGGTGACCCATTGATGTGTTGTTGAAAAATTATAATGATGAAATGCTATTGAGATTTGCATTTTGATTCGAATATTCGTACTCATGTTGTTACGCTTTATTCAATGCTAATTCATATTTGTTGAGCATCTTTCCTATCGTATTGTGTACTTCCCCATATTTTCTTTTAGTTGGCAGGTTAGCGCGGATTTTGGGGCGCTGTGGAGATTGATTTTAGCGAGGATTGTTTGGGAAAGATTTGTATTATTTTGATGTATAGAGCTTTGGAGATTTGTATTTTATTTTCAAGTTAGTATGTAATTTGAGAGACTTGTTGTAATTGAAGAGATTGAGATTAGCGGATTTTTATTATTGTGGGTTTATTTAGATGCTCTATACCTTGTCACTTGTGGATTTGGATTTATTTTATCGCATTAGCACTTCGTTCGCTCTCCCCGGGTGGGTGGGGTGTTACAGTGTATGAGTCTGATAAGTTTGTTTTGTCTAAGAATGGCCAATATATTGGCAAAGGGTACTCTTGTAACGGCATGATCAAAATTAATGTAATCAATGATATTAGTTCTGCTTATATGGTTGAGTCTATTTCATTATGGCATAGTAGATTATGTCATGTGAATTATAGAAATATAAAAAATATGACTAATCTCGGCTTAATCTCGGATTGTAAATTTGATAACCTTTCTAAATGTGAAATTTGTGCTCAATCGAAGATAACTAGAAAGTCGTTCCAATCTGTTGAGAGGAAATCTGAAATGCTTGATCTTATTCATAGTGATGTCTGTGATATGAAGGGTAATATGACTCGTGGTGGAAATAAATATTTCTTAAATTTCATTGATGATTACTCTAAGTATGCATATACATATTTACTTAAAAGTAAAGATGAAGTTTTCGAGAAATTCCTAATTTTTAAAGCAGAAGTTGAAACTCAATAAAATCGAAAAATTAAAGTCCTACGATTCGATAGGGGTGGTGAATATTACCCGAGTGAGTTTATACAATTTTGTAATACTCATGAGATAATCCATCAAGTTACAGCGCCATATACGCCACAACAAAATGGAACGGCGAAAAGAAAAAATAGGACTTTAGTTGAAATGATAAATTCAATGTTAATCAAATCTGGTTTACCTTTGTCGATGTGGGGAGAAGCTGTTTAATCCGCATGTTATATTTTAAATAGAGTTCCATTGAAAAACAAGGATATTACATCATATGAATTATGGTTTAATCGTAAGCCTAATCTTAGACGTCTTAAAGTTTGGGGATGTCTTGCTTATGTAAGAACACTAGAACCTAAAAGACCTAAACTAGGAAATAGGACTTACAAATGTGTTTTTATTGGATACTCTAGTAACAGTACGACTTATAGATTTTTAAACCTTGAAACTCAAGAAATCATTGAGTCGGTAGATGTGCAATTCTTTGAACATCTAACAAAGTTTAGTACTTTGAATCAAGGTTTAGAAAATAATAATCCGACTGTTGACTCCTCAAATTTAGAAGAAAATTCACAACATATATCTTCTTCGGAAACAACGAATGACGTTGAACCACGAAGGAGTAAAAGACAAAGAACTGAAAAAACATTTGGGCCTGACTTTGTTATTTATTTAGTTGAAGGGGATTTAAATGAGACTAACAACAAAACTAAATTTGTTCTTAATGTAGAAGATGAACCGACCACATTTCATGAAGCGGTAACATCTAGGGATGCTGTCTTTTGGAAAGAAGCAACAAATGATGAAATGAACTCAATTTTGTCAAATCAAACTTGGGTTATTTCCGATCTTCCCCCCGGGGCTAAACTTATTGGGTGCAAATGGATATTTAAAAGAAAATTAAATCCGAATGGTTCTATAAATAAATTTAAGGCAAGACTAGTTGCTAAAGGCTATAAGCAAAAACATGGAATTGATTACTTTGATACATATGCTCCTGTTGCTCGAATCACTTCCATTAGGATATTAATATCTCTTGCTTATATTCAAAATTTAGTTATTCATCAAATGGATGTTAAAACTGCATTTTTAAATGGTGATTTAGAAGAAGAGATTTACATGGAACAACCCGAAGGGTTTGTTTTGCCTGGCCAAGAAAAGAAAGTGTGTAAATTGGTTGAATCTCTTTATGGCCTTAAACAAGCTCCTATGCAATGGCATGAGAAGTTTAATAATATTGTTATATCCCATGGATATAAAGTTAATGATGCCGAAAAATGTATATATAGTAAATTTGAAAATGGTGTTGGTGTTGGTGTTATTATTTGTTTATATGTGGATGACATGTTAATATTTGGGTCTAATCTCAATATGTTGAAGAAACCAAAAGGTTTCTTTCATCAAAATTTGATATGAAAGATCTTGTAGAAGCTGATGTGATTTTAGGAATCAAAATTGTGATAAAGGATAATTCTTTAGCGTTATCTCAATCTCATTATATAGAAAAAGTTCTTAAAAGATATAATCATTTTGAACTTAAGCCAGCTGCTACACCAATGGATCCTAACATCAAATTAATGAAAAATACTGGGCGTGCTATGGACCAACTTAAATATGCTAGTATTATTGGGAGTCTAACGTATGCCATGCATTACACTAGACCAGACATTTCTTATGCAGTGAGCGTATTGTCTAGATTTACAAGTAATCTAGGACAAGAGCACTGGAATGCAATTTTTAGTGTGCTTAGATACCTGAAGAGGACTTTGGATTATGGCTTACATTATGTAGGATATCCATCTGTTTTAGAAGGATATAGTGATTCAAGTTGGAATAATCTTGAATCAAAATCCAAGTCAACTACTGGTTGGATTTTTACGCTAGGAGGAGCATCTATCTCTTGGGGATCCAAGAAACAAACATATGTATCAGATTCAACAATGCAATCTGAATTTATAGCCCTAGTAGATGCATGTAAAGAAGCATAATGGCTTAGAAATGAGTTGTATGATATTCCTTTATGGAAAAATCCATCGCCTTCTATTATGATAAGTTGTGATAACCAAGCCACAATTTATAAAGTTTGGTACAAAACTTACAACGAAAAATCTAGACATATTAGTCTAAGGCATCAAATTATAAGAAAATTACTCAAGGAAGGAGTAATTACAGTCGACTATATTAAAACGAATAAGAATTTAGCAGATCCTATGACTAAAGGTCTTGTTAGGGAGATGATATATATCACCTTAAAAGGAATGGGACTAAGGTCTATTAAATAACACAACTATATTTAATGGGAACCCAACTCATATCTTGAAAATATAGATAGAGTTTAATGAGGTACAAACAAGTTAAATTATAGTTATGGAACACTAGGAATTTTATATAAAAAGTTCCATTCCTATGTGCCTAGTGTTGGTTTTCTGCATGTTAGAGGATGAAGGTTACTTCTTAATAAATCATATTAGTGTGACTCGCAGAATCACTAAAGTTGATTTACCTATACGAGTGTCGAAAGTGTAGCCGCTTTCTATGGAATCAAGACCGATTATAAAGCGCTCGTGAAATCAGGATTACCACAAGGCCATAAAAGTGCATGCTAGAAGAACACTTATAAACTCATAAATCGGTATGTGTGATAGTTCTGGCAAGTCTCAAAAGGTCTTTGTTTCAAGATACGTTCACCACAGCACCTTGATGAAGCTTTGAATTATTTTCACTATATGGAAGTTCAAGTCCGAAAGACACTTCTCATTTATGTACTAAATTTTAGCGATAATGCCAAAAGTTATTTATTGTCTTTTTGCTTTGCTCTCTTGTGTATATTGAAATTGGTGGGGAAATGTTGGATAAATTCCAATATTTATTGATATTTTATTTTTTAGTTGCTAATATTTTATTATATTATTGGTGTTTTATTTTAAACATAGTTTGGGTTTTAATTTAGAAGGTAGAAACATGAGCAAATGGGTGTGAAAGATATGGAAGTGCTCAAAATCCCATATTGTCCCACATTGGAAGAATACTACAAAACGTAGTGGTATATCAACTAAAGGACAAACTAAGATTCTTAGTTGATAAGTCAAATAAGAGGTTATGATCCTACGCATCGCAGTGGTGCTTAAGCACCACCAATCGCGACACGCGTAAGCTCGACACGCGTAAGCGCGACACGCGGCGCGCGAAAGGGCGATTGGGCAACTTAGGGTGCATTGCACGCTTTGACGCGCACTTGGCACTTCGCACGTGCGCATTGTCGCTTGGAGCGTGGGAGCCTAAAGTTTTGATGAGGTAAAACAGATCAACAGTTGTGATTAAACGATCCGATCAAAGGGTTTAAAATCCGAATCGACTTGATCTAAACCGTTAGATAAACTCGTTGCGTTTCGTATAGAGGATGTCCATTCACTTACGATGGGATGCCTAATCTGAACCGTTAGATCGCAGCTGTTCCAAACAGGCACGATCCAACGGTTGCTGAGTCACTCCATGAAGAGCTGTGACTGTTGAAGAACAGTCACAGAAATCGCTATAAAAGGAGTTCCATGACACTGTTTTGGACACTAAAAATTGCTAGTTTCTCCTCTCTCTCCGTCCTCTATACTTTGGGATTATCAAGTTACAAATTCAGAGTGTTATCAATTTGATCAAATAGTACATAGTTTGAATCAAACAACTGTTCATACACTGCATTGTATCCTGAAGGAAGATTCTATAAAACCCATAGTTTACTCGTGGTTCTGGTTCTATCTCAACCGGATTGGGAGAAATTTTTCCTAAAAGAAAGCATTCCAAGAACCTGCCTTGCAGAAATTAATTAATATATTTTGTTCTTTCCATAAAAGAAATCCAACATGATCAACACCGTTAGACGTTCAATCAATCTTCATGCTCAAGTTACCTTTTTCAAACACGGGATGTAAAGTATTGTTAGAAGTGATAATAGCTCTCTTGTCGATATGTGGCCAACTTCAAAAATCAAGGATGACCCATTGCATAATGAGAACAACTCGAGTTCATAATCCACTCCCACTTATAATAAATAGGTATACTTTAAACCTTATGCTCATCTGAACAAAACCCATAATGGTTGGCTTCACAATGACATTAATGGAAAAGAATTGATACCACTTGGTCCATTAAGGATCTTAGTCGTCATATACAAAATTGAAATGATCATTCCCTAGGTCCACATGATAACTCGAATTGACGTGGCTTGGTTTTACACACCTATTACAAAAGACCTTCAGTTGAAAATATTTCTTGACATGAGCCGACTTTCCACACATGTAACACGTTATGAGATTACCGCTAGAATCTGCAACAGTTCTGGACTGGTAGTCATCGTTGGATCTCTTCGACTGCCTTGTCAATTTTAGTGATAAGCTTACTGGATAATAACTTGTCCAACTCAATAATTGAAGGCTAATTTTTGCACCCTTGAACAAAATAAGTAAAGAGCATAAACTGTTTCTGCAAGCCACAAATAAGATAATGACATAACCTTGCATCGCCCATGGGCTCCTCCATATCCGACTAAAAAATTTCATAACATTAATATTTTATGTTAATTAATAATGTTTTGTTAATCATAAATTTGAATATGAATCATAAGGTTGTATCATGAATAAAACAATTTTGACATGAATCGAGGTTTTTTATCTTCATGCAATCACAGAACCAAAAATTCCTTATAACTACGATTTAAAAAATTGACATTTGTCCGTCATTGTTGAACGGATTAAAGTGACTTGAATGCTCCTTTAATTCATTTCTTGAACAGCCCGAAATATGGGAAAAATGAATTTCGGATTTTCTCTCCCTCCTTAGAAATAGTGTGTATTGAGATGACTCTAGATGGTGTAGAGGTCTCTATTTATAAGGGGAAGAGAGCCAGAATCCTAGTGGAGGTGGAATCTATCACGTCTCCCACTAATGCCACTAACCATCATGTGACTAACGGATAAGGTTTACCCAAATCTTTTAATATCTTTATTTATCACATTCCTAACTAATTATCTGACATTTATTAAAACTACATAAATGGGAAATTTGGAATTTAATATAATTAAAATTAAATAATTAATTTCGTCACTTAACATTAATTTCAAACATTCTCCCACTTGGTCTTAATAATTGGTATAATTAGATTAGGTATCATAAGGTGCACAATCATTAATAAATTTATTTTGCCGTATCAAATGATTCACGGATGCGAGTCATGGCGGTTCCATACTATTCAAGAGTATGGTTCCTTCCATGTACCACAATACCAATGTTTCATTCAACTGAGCATTTAATATTGGGTATCATAATGCTTCATAATGTCCTTTTGAATAAGAACTATTTCTGTCAACAATAATTCATAATTATATGCATGCATTCACAAAGGACATAAATAATAGAAATTAGAAACACTTTTATTGAATTCAAGCAATAGTGTCAAACAACTAAGCCAAAATAGCAATCATAATCTAACTAATTGAAACACATCTCTTTGACATGTTCCATAAAGGTCTTCGGAGATAGTCCTTTAGTAAGAGGATCTCCCATGTTATCATGTGTACTAATGTGATCAATTGACACTCTTTGTTTCTGAACTTCTTCTTTAACTGATAGGTATTTCATCTCAATATGCTTAGCAGCCTTAGTATACATATTGTTCTTCTAGAAGAAGACTGTTGTGACGTTATCACAATAAATTTTCAGCGGCTTAGATATTGACCCCATAATTCTAAGTCCTGAAATAAAGTTTCGCAGCCATAATCCATGATTTGTAGCTTCAAAGCAATGTACATATTCAACCTCCATATTAGATGATGCAATGACGCTTTACTTAGAACTTTTCCATGAAACGGCTCCTCCAGCCATAAGGAAGACATGACCCGAAGTGCTCTTCCTACTGTCAAGGCATCCCCCAAATCTGAGTCTGAATAACCAATCACCTCAAGGTGATCAGTCTTCCGATATGTGAGCATGTAATCCTTGGTCCCTTGAAGGTACCTCAGCACTTTCTTTGCAGCTTTCCAATAGTGAACCCCCAGATTGCTTTGATATCTGCCTAGCATCCCAACGACAAAACTAATACCCGGTCTAGTGCAGACTTGTGCATACAATAAGCTCCCTACGAGCGAAGCATAAGGCATGCCCTTCATGTGCCACGTTTTTGAATCAATTCTAGGCATTGACTTAAGATGAACTTATCCCCTTTCTGAAGTGGAACATTAATGGGATTACGACTTTCCATGCTAAATCTCTCTAAAACTTTGTTATTGTAACCTTTCTGAGACAATCTCGACATTCCTCGTGATCTATCTCGAGATATTTCTATCTCGATCACGAAGGATGCCTCACCTAAATCTTTCATTTCAAAGTTTTTGGAAAGGTACTTCTTGGTTTCACTTAATAAACCAAGATCACTGCTAGCGATAATTAAGTCATCAACATATAGTACTAAAAATACAAACTTACTCCACTGATATTCAAGTATATGCACCGATCAACAGTGTTTTCCTTAAACCCAAAGGATGTAATGGTATCGTGGAACTTAATGTACCATTGACAAGAAGCTTGGTTCATACCATATATTGACTTCTTTAACATACATACCATGTTTTTCTTTCCTTCCTTTATGAAGCCTTGGGTTATGCCATATAGACTTCTTCTTCTAAAGTCCCATTTAGAAAAGCTATTTTTACGTTCATTTGGTGCAACTCCAAATCATAATGAGCCACCGACGCTAATATGATTCTTAATGGGTCCTTCTTTGAAACTGGAGAGAAGGTCTCATTATAATCAATTCCTTCTCGTTGATTAAAACCTTTGGCAACAAGTCTAGCTTTACGTCGTTCGCTATTTCCTTTTGAGTCAATTTTGGTCTTAAAGATCCACTTGCACCCAACTCGTTTTTGTCCTTCTGGCAATTCGACTAACTCCCAAACATTATTGTCATTTATAGATTTTATTTCTTCATTCATGGTATTAATCCATTTATCAGAATCATCACTATTTACAACTTTTTTATAAGAAACTGGATCATTAATATTCCCTATGTTAAATTCGGTCTCTTGAAGGCATACCACATAATCATCCAGAATTGCCGATCTCCTTTCTCTTTGAGATCTTCTTGATGGAACTTCCTGTGGTGCTTCAAAAGTTTCATCGGTTATAGTTTCATTATGTGGTTGTTCAGTTGGTTGATCATTCTCTTGTTGTTCATTGTTATTGATTGGGTTAATGACCAGTTCAACAACTACATTAGGAACAACGGGTATGTTATGAACTCTGGGTATAGGAATTTTTACCCTGACTTCTCGAATGATTACCTCCCTTTCTTTTATACTCCCACTTACTTCACATTCTTCAATGAATTTAGGATTTTCAGTTTCTATGATTCTAGTTATATGATTTGGACAGTAGAATCTATATCCCTTCGACTTTTCTGGATACCCGATGAAATGACAAGATAATGTCCTAGGATCCAATTTCTTTTCATGAGGGTAATAGATTCTAGCTTCCGCTGGGTAGCCCCACACACGTAAATATCTTAAATCGGGTTTCCATTCATTCCAAAGTTCAAAAGGGGTTTTTGAAACTAACTTACTAAAAACCTATTTAAGATGTGTACAGTGGTCTTTAATGCATGTGTCCACAAAAATGTAGGCACTTGGGTCCTACTTATCATACTTCTCACCATTTCTATAAGTGTACGATTACGCCTTTCAGCTACACCATTCTGCCAAGGTGATCCTGACATTATGTATTGGGCGCAAATACCTAATTTTTCAAGGAGTTTAGCAAATGGGCCAGGGCGTTGCCCTAACTCGTCATACCTACCATAATATTCATCATCTCTATCAGATCTAATAATTTTCACCTTTTTGCCTAATTGCCTCTCAACCTCATTAATATATTTTTCAATGACGTTCACAGACTGAGATTTGTCATGTAACATGTACAAGATGAAATAACGTGAAAATCATCTATAAAGGTGATGAAGTATTTTTCTCCACCAATGTTTGGAATATCAAAAGGCCCACATATGTCTGTATGTATTATTTCAAGTAGCTGGGTGCTTCTTATGGCTCCTTTCTTTGTATGTTTGGTTTGTTTTCCTTTAATACAGTCCACACGTACATCATAATTGGCCCAATCCAAGTTATGGAGTATTCCATCTTTAATGAGCCTTTCAATTCTCGGTCTAGATATGTGCCCCAATATTTTATGCCACAAATAAGCAGATTTTTCATCATTAAGTGTACGTTTCATACCAACATTATTAGAATTTTTAATCAAACCAAAAACATTGTTCTTAAATTCAATTGCAAAACATCTAAAGTGAGTTTAGAAACATAAATTAAATTCCTAGAAACTGTGGGAATATAAAAAGTTTCATGCAAATTTGAAATAAATCTAGTGCTTAAAATCACGCAAAAGACTCCAATAGCTTATATTTTAGCCTTTGCCTTATTGCCCATGTAGAGAAAATGCTCATTTGGATTTTTTTTGCCGATCAAAATGAAGCCCTGCATCAAATTGGAAACATGACACATAGAACCAGAATCAATCCACTAAGTGTTAGAAGGAGCGTTAATAAAGTTTGATTCGAAATAAACATAAATAAAGGGCTTACCCTTTTTCTCGAACGAGGCCTTTCGTTAATCACAATCCCTCTGGAAATGGCCCTTCTTTTTACAGAAGTGACACTTGTCGTTCTTTTCCTTCTTCACAGCAGCAGTTGATGGTTCATCTTGATGAGACGGTCCAGGACCTTTCTTAATGCCCTTGCCGAACTTTTTCTTAAAACTACCTCCCTTGACTGTAAGGTTTTCCACCTGTCCCTTGGTCACTTTGCCATTCTGTTGCTTGACCCTTCCTTCCTCCTGTACCAACATTCTTTGCAAATGATTTACATTCCACTATTCTTTTATAGTGTTGTAATTGATTTGGAAAGTCCCATACTCAGGAGGTAGGGAGTTTAGGACGAATTGGACAAGAAAAGACTCATCCACTGTCATGCCCAAAACTCTAAGTCTAGTAGCCAGATTGGTCATCTCTATAATGTGCTCATTCATGGTTTGAGTACCATCGAACCTCATAGTAGTCAGGTCGGCCATCAGTTTCCCAGAAAGGGATTTATCAGCAGTGTGAAAGCGTTCCTTAATGTTGTTCAAATACTCTTTCGCTTTCATAGTTTCAGGTAGGGAGGTCTTAATGTTAGCAGCAACACACATTCGCATAAATATTAGGGCCAGCGTATTGGATCAAGACCATGCTTCATGGACAGCAATTTCATCCTCGCTACTGGCATCAGTAATAGCAGCGGGTTCATCACACATAATTGTCATGTCCAGGTCAAGAACCCCTAGGCTGAACTCAATTTGCTCATTCTATTTAGAAAAATTGGTTCCATCAAATTTGGAATAGGACTGAGCTTGCGAATATAGGTTAAGGGGAGCTGCAATTAATAATAATGTTCAGAAATTAAATTTTTACACATTATTAAAATTTCAAAAGTTGAATATTGAATTGCTGAACAAAAAATTTGGCATATTTCATTTACAATCTGAATATCACGGAATCTGTGTTAATCATAGCATAATGTTCAGATTTGTAAAGATATATTACCCTATAATTTATTTATCATGGTCCCATAATTTTTGGCATCTGTGTTTGTTGCCTAAACATTTAATACCATGATTAATGGACTTAATGTCAACTATTCTGTTTTTTTACAAAACTAGTTCTAATGTTGTTCAATTCAAATATTAGCATGTGTTGCGCCTCAATCCAATTCTATAACTGACATTGAAATAAGTCTTTAATGAATGTAAATATATTATTCGTACATGCAGTCTCAGCATGTGTTTGGCCTTTGACTTAACTCCAATGAATAATTGTTCACATGTCTCAACTTAAATATAGTTAATCATGCATTAATATTAACTATAATATGTATCTATTAGTAATTACAAAGATACCAATAGTAGCTTAAATTCCTCAAAACAGAATTGTCGAGGTATAGTAAAAAAAAATACAAAATTCATAAATTTTGCAAAAAATGGCAAAAAGGAGTTTTTACGAGAGAATTGAAGTAAAACATGCCCGAAAACCAAAACTTTTTGCGAAACATTAATATCAATTTTCTGTAAAGAGTTATGTGCCATGAGATTACTTCCTAAAATGGCAAAAACGAGATTTTGAGGGCCTTAACAGACTCGGATTGTCGAAAAACACATTACATCACGGCCAAAGGCGGTGAACTTCAATCGTTGACCCGTTTCTAGTCAACCTACTAAGTTTCAAGTCAATCGGACATCGAAAATTTTGAAAAACACTATTCACTGCGCGAAAAAAAAATCTCCCGAAATCTGTTTTGCCTCAAATCACAATTTTCTCTCAATTAATCTTAAAAACAGATTCGTTTTCTTATCATGATTAATAAAGGTGTTTTCCAGCATACAAACATAACTTGAAATGATAAAATAATCCTAACGGAAAATTAGGGTTTCAATAACACGAAAAGGGGTTGAACAATAATGGGACAGTTATCATAAGATAAGGACTGTATGCAGTAATCTCGTTCTTAATATCATACATAACACAAATTCGAATTACCATATGCATGATTACAAGATTGCTTAAAATTCCAGGTTTTCAGAAAAACAAAATTTTCAGATTTCCAGATTTACCAAAAATTCCAGATTTTCAGATTTTCAAAAGATCCAAAATCAAAATTATCATAAAGGAGTTTTCATTAACGAAAAATATGAGATTATAAACCGGAAGCCCTGATACCACATGTCAATTAATACTGTTTTGTTAATCATAAATTTGAATATGACTCATAAGGTTGCATCATGAATAAAACAATTTTGACATGAGTCCAGGATGTTTATCTTCATGCAATTGCAGAACCGAAAATTCCTTATAACTACGATTTAAAAAACTGACCTTTATCCATCGTTATTGAATGGATTAAAGTGACTTGAATGCTCCTTTAATTCATTTCTTGAACAACCCGAAATATGAGAAAAATGAATTTCGGAATTTCTCTCCCTCCTTAGAAACAGTGTGTATTGAGATGACTCTAGATGGTGTAGATGTCTTTATTTATAAGGGGAAGAGGGACGGAATCCTAGTGGAGGTAGGACTCTATCAAGTCTCCCACTAATGCCACTAACCATCATGTGACTAACGGATAAGGTTTACCCAAATCTTTTAATATCTTTATTTATCACATTCCTAATTAATTATCTGATATTTATTAAAACCACATAAATGGGAAATTTGGAATTTAATACAATTGAAATTAAATAGTTAATTTCGTCACTTAACATTAATTTCCAACATTTTATCCTCAAAAAATAATTTTAAACGCAAAGGGTGCCTCAAAAAAAGTTCATTTTCAAGTAATTTCAACCTCATTGTAGTTTTCTGAGTAAATAACCATTCAAACATCTCCCACACTTCTTTAGGAGACTTCACATCGAGAACATGCCCACTACAGTCTTTGCTAATCGTCGTTACTAGGGCAAATAAAGATTTTTGACATTTGATTTTCCAATTCATTTGCAAGTCATCTTTCTATGGTGTGTCCTCTGGAATTACCATTTCAGCACTAGAGATAATATCCCATAAATCCTGGCATTGTAGATAAGCTTCCATGCAAACCATCTAGTAACTATAATTGTTACTGACTAGATTATCCACAAAGACTTGAGAGAACAAGTTTCCACTATTCATCTTGACAAAGAATGATAAAAATACATGAACAAAAAACAACTGATAAAATGACTTCACTGATGAATTTATTTGAGCAATTTATCAGCTACATGGATACAACTCATCAATAAGAAACACTCATATCAGTTCTCAGAAACCTGGTAAGATGCAAAAATTTATGACATGGAACCCACTTCCAAATTTATTTCATGTGTAAATGGGTATACGAAACTAAATCCTTTCAAAATTGGATCGAAGGTTTGATCATTTTTTTTCTTTATTTTTTCACTTAACAAAAAAAAATTATTGGTGTGTTGATTTGTATGGGCTCTTTAATTGTTGGGTGTTCAAGTGCTAAACGTTAATAAATTGAGAATTAAGGACTCAGTGTCATTATTTTTGTGGAAGAAGAATTTGGGAAGCTGCAAAAAGGTAACAAATTCGCATATCTTTTTTTGTATACGTTTGTGTTTCTTATCGAGTGAGAAGTGCCTTGTGGACTTTCAATATATAACAATGTCTATGTGTATGTAATCAATGGCGGATCCCATAATTTAACGCGGTGTGGAAAAACCATATGTGATAAAAAAAATGTTACTCGCATACTATCCAATATAGCATATATAGATAGTTCAATTGTCTTGTATAATTGCATTGCAAAGATCAAATTATATGAGATTTTTACAATAAAACTCTTCGGGTCTTTATTTTTTGAAAACTTTAAATGATATCTTTATTGTCAATGGCAGAAATTATTTTCCTCTCAATTTATGCTACCAAGCAATCATTCATCATCCCATCTCTCATTTGATAACACAACGAAGTTTTGATGATTTTAATTATAGAAAACACTCTTATTATAGTCGCGGTTACAACAGGTAAGATTAGTGACAATATACTAATGGATATACACGGTGCTTATTCAATTATCGCATTTTTCTAACAAGACCGCAAACCCCCATAACTTCAACAAAATGTTCATCGGATCACACACCCACAATTAAGTTATCAAGTTGATACTCAAGAATCTTTAATTCTTGAGAAAGAAAGTTCAGGTGTCTCATATTTGACACAAAATGAAGAAACCTCATTTAATAATGACTCCAATCCATCTTTTCTCATTTGTTGAAATTAATATTTTGTTATTCTAACAAAAGTCATACCATTCACAATGTCTTGGTCCTTTATTTGCAATGCTTGTGACAAGTCATTTTCAACACCCAAATTATTTTTCATCAAGTGCAAATGAGATTCAAAGTATTGCATAAGTATCATTAGGTTAATGGCTTGACCTTTATACTTTCGATCTTTTTTGTCCTATTCAATAATAAAAAAAAAACTTCACTAAGGAAAATAAGAAAATCAAACTCATAAGTATGGCATAATTAGAACCCCAATGTGCCTCACCTTCCCGCTTCAATGCTAATTCTCGATTCAAAACTCATTTGGCCAAAATTTCTCCATTGCATATCCCTGTAGTAACCTTCTCAAATTTTTACACGGAGAATGTATCTACATGTGCATGAGGTTTCAATAACATTTGTGAGTCGAGTGACAATTTCAAAGAATGTAGAATTTTTTATTTGATTTTCTGCAATAGCTGCAATGTTTAATCGAAGTTGGTTAGTGAAACAATGAACATAATAAGAAGATTCATTCTCACTTAAAATGAAACTTTTAAGGCCATCTAATTCTCCCTGCATATTTCTAGATTTATTATAGCCTTGCCCATGCAAACATGAAATAATTGATCCATGTTTGCGTAAAAGTGACTAAATAGCTTCCTTAAGTGACAACGAAAAGTATCACTAACATGTACAATTCCAAAAAAGTGCTCAATAATATACTAAATTTTCATCCACAAAATGTAAAACAACGACCATTTTCTCCTTCGCCGATATGTCAAGAGACTCATCACTAAGATAGAGAAATAATCATCTTTAAGATCTTTAAGGATAACATTTGTTGTCTCAACTGTAATAGAGTTAATAACATCATTTTAAATTTTAGGCAATGTCATCATGTGCTTTTAGAGAGCATCCATTAGGACAACTTTA
Organism: Sambucus nigra; assembly: GCA_949130495.1. Lineage (NCBI taxonomy): Eukaryota > Viridiplantae > Streptophyta > Magnoliopsida > Dipsacales > Adoxaceae > Sambucus > Sambucus nigra. Next base: position 126,717,891 of record OX422207.1, on the reverse strand, counting down.
TTGATTTGCTCATTGTGATCGGCAAGAAATTATAAGATCTCAATGAAGTTTCCCTTACTTAGGGATTATTAGACTCATCGTGACCACGAAATCCCAACCCTTGATGCAAAATAAACCTAATACAATCAATTGTTGCAGTCAAACGAACATGATAGTCTTCTTGTATTTGAATAAATTACTTTGCTAAAGAAACTTCAATGTGTTATTTTTCTTTATAAGGTCCTCACCGGCTCTTACACATTTTGTGTGTATACTAGTAGGTTCTCCAACATGAACATTAAACCTTTATTTCTTTACCCAATTCTTATAACCCTCCCTAATAAAGGAATCAAAACCACTTTGTTCAGCTTTGAAAAGGGATCAATACAAATATGCCTTATCTTTGTTTCTATTATACGCTAGATAATTAGGGTGATCATTGAACAATAAAGGCTTAAATCTTTGCTTCTCCCTAGTGCAAAGACGCCAAGGAAAGTTATAATTTTTAAGTTGAAAAGGGCCTTTTGCCAAATAGTAACACTAAAAAACATTTGTTTCACTAACATCATACTCCTGTATGGGTTTTCTCAACCTCGAATCGGTCGAGTACCAAACTGTCTTTAACATTGGGTAGGGGTGGAGGAGGGGGAGGGGAGGCGATGGCAAAGGTGGACGTTGAATCTCGCTTTATTTGCGTATCTTTTTTAAATACTTCAACATAATTGCCTAAACTGAAAACATATTTCAAATTCAATTTTCAGAAACTATATGACACCAATTGAATTTGGTGAAATTAAATTTTTTAGCAAATATATAACGTAACTATTTTACATGCAATATATATTAGTTCAGCAATATAAAATATCAAAGGATAAACATAACAATAGGAATAAATATTTTAATCCATTTTTCATAATAAAATTTGCAAACAAAATATTAAAACAATAGAGTATCCATATAATTTTTAAGCAAACATAAGAAGAAAAGAAAGTAAAAAAAAACATACCACTACCACTGGCACTGCTGAGCAGGAATGTGTGTGATCGGATAAAGGGTCAGCGATGAGTGAGGTAAAGGACAGTATGTTAGGTTTCGGTGAGAGAGAGATAGGAGAACCACTACAGGGGAGGAGAGGGGAGGGTCCGACGAGAAGGCAACAGCCTGCTGCCAGTAGAACAAGGGAGGGTATGTACGAGAAAAAGGGCAGGGGAGGGAGGGGATGGGATACAGGGGAGGTAGAGAGAGGTTAGTTTAGGGTTTTTTGGTGACTCAAAATGTCAAATGAAAAAAAATCGTGTGTTTGGTTCGGTTGAGTATCTATTTATCTTATTTACACTGTCTGCGCCTCATAGTTTCTAAAACCTTTATTTTTTCAACTTATAGGGTCATAATGTTTTTAACAGTATATAAAAAATCCCTAAAACTTTGTGGGTGAGGTCGCCCCCTACGAGACAGGGTGGATCTGCCCATGTGTGTAATTTATTGTCCAAATCAAAACAATGCGGGGGGGTTCTTTTTTTTCTATTTTATTTGTTAAGGATATGCGAGGATAAAAAAATGAAGGGATTTATATATTCCAGTATTAACCATCAACTTACATTGTCATCATTGTTTATGAAATGGTTAGAGTCATAAATTTATATATACTAACCCACGTTGCCAAGAAAGTTTAGCTCTTAACTTTTTGTTGTTTTTGAACATCATATCCACGTTCTTTTATGTATATTTCTATTTCCAAAAGGAACGATTTTCATTTCAGATCTAAGAGAGTTTCAAAAATTAAATGTAGCTCCATCCTCAATCTTTGAGAACAATTTCCTATTTTTTTAATACTACATCATATCTCTTTTCAACCACATTGTTGGTGATCATGTTTATAATTTGTTTCCTCCATTCATGTGATGTGATTATAATTCCATGTATTTAAAAATTTAACTTGTCTTTACATGTTACTCCTCCTCATATAAGATCATTTTAGTCATTCTTTAAAGCCATTTGATGTATTTGTGCCATTTTTCTTATTTTGAAGTTGAGTTAATGGTGAATACTTGACCAAATATCTCAATGAATAATGAAGAAATAAAATACATACTTAGACAATCCCATTACTTCACCTATTTTTTGTTTCTCTAAAGCAACCAACCGGGTTGATTTTCAATGTATGATTACCCCCAATCAATTGTGTGTGTGTGTGTGTGTGTGTGTGTGTATTTCTTCTCACGTTTCTATTTATTATTATATGATTACCTAAAAGAGATACTATGTAAGATTAAAAGACAAGGTGTAAACATCTATTATAATAATTCATATTATATGAATATATAAATGTTAAAACAATTTAAATAAAATAATCTATAAATTTTACATTACTCTTAATCAATTTATAATTTTACAATTGATATGCATGGTACACCAATAGCTAGTAAGGTCTCTAATTTCCACATTGTTTCTCCTATCATCGATTCTAGAACCTATATTCCACAACCAATGGCAATATGGAACTCAATTCAATTTTAATTTTCAATGAGTAAAAAAAAGATATATCTCTCTTTTTAAAGGATCTCGGCTTTGATTTCTCAAAGATGTTTATTTTCTCATTACGTAAGGAAAAATTTTCTCGTGTATGTAATGGAAATTTATAAATTAGTGTAATTAACCTTATTATATTTGGAGAAAACTGTTTGAATCAAAGGTTATATATGTTTATTTTTTTCCTTCAAGCCTATGAAATGAAGACGCGAAGAGGCCCGAGTAAATCGACATCAAATTCATATCGAGTTTATATATTCAATCTTCAGATCTTGAAATGGTATAAAAAATAAATATCTTGACACCTCGTTTTTGTTTGGGTGGTTTGAAATTAACTAAAATTATTTTTTTGAAAAAGTTATTTTTCTTCAGAAATATAGTTTTTGTTTTTAAAGTCATTCAAATGAGATCATGTTTTTATTTTAATGAGTTTTATATATCGTTTGAACAAGTTTTGTTTCTGGTTCGAAGGAAGTTGACATTATTATTCAAACAATATTCTAACAACATTCAAATGGTAGCATACCACCTAACTTTTCAAAATGGTATTAGATTCTCATTTGATCTCTAACGAGTTATGGTATGTCGTTTGAATGATCTGGTTTTTCTGAAATGAGATAGACTAAGTCGTTCGAACAAATCATTAATCTCATTTAAACGACCTAATATACGTACCTCAAAATTTGCGCAATCTATTTTACATATTTTTAAGATAAATATTACTTGGGGCAATTTAGTTTTGTATGAATTTTTCACATAGCATAAGCATAGACTCTCATGTACACAGTGGCGGAGGGACTGTGTATACTGGGGGGGGGGGGGAAGTGCCCCAGCAAGAAATAACAAAAAAAATTAGTTAAGCATTTTGGAACAAAAAATAAATATAACAAAAAAGGGGGTCTAAAGTGACATAGAAAAATTAAGTTATAACCTAAAACTAAATCCCATTTCATTTCTCATTTGAAAGAGACCTGCTCATAGCCACACACCTCACGGCTTCCAGCCTTTCGCCCCTGAAATTGCTGCTTTGCTCTCCGCCACTCCACTCAGCCACCTCTTTCTTCCTCATCCTCCATTGTTATGTAAGTTCTCCTTACTTCCTTGAATCTTCTCCTCTATTATTATACGGTGTAAGTTTGTCAGAAAACAGAGCAAAGATTTTTTTTTATTCATTGTTTGCTATTTAGGTTTGTTGTTTAGATTAGATTTGAGTTCATTACTTGAGTTCATTATTTTTGCCCCCAAAAAATAAATTACAAGTTTAAATAAAAATTATTGTTGCTTGATTTGTTATTTATAATTTAAATAAAAATTAAACTTGATTTTTTGCTATTTAGATTTGTTGTTTATAAATTAATGTTTTGTGAGATAAAATAATTTATATTTAAACTTTTAATTTCAGTTATGGAAAAGTATTATAAAAGAACTCGCGAAAATGTGTTGCCTCCAATGGAAAAAATCGATGTCCAAAAGGAACCTACTCCAAAAAAGATAAGTCAAAGTTGGATTCAAGTTGACTTGTCAAATCTTCCTTTTGATCCAAGTTTAGGGCCCCAAATTTCAGAATATGATGCGAATGATCAAGACAAGATTAGATGAGCATATTTGCAAATGGGTCCTTTTCAACCCTATGAACATTTATTTCCTCAAACAATGTTTGGAAACAAGGCTCGTCGTTTCAATGTTGCATGGTTCACTCAATTTGGGAGTTGGTTGGAATATAGTGTTAAGGAGGATGTTACAGTCTGTTTGCCTTGTTATTTGTTTCGTCCAGCTGTGGACATATATCAAAGTGATTCTTTCATTAGAAGTGGATTTAATAATTGAAAATAAAAATGAAGACTCCAAGAACATCTTAATAGTGATGCTCACAATGCGGCGTATATGAAGTCTCGAGATTTGTTGAATCAAAATCAACATATTGAGGCGATAATTGATAACCAATCGAAGGAGTGTGGGGATGAGTATCGTTTACGACTGGTTGTAACCATTGACGTGATTCGATTTCTTTTACAACAAGGGTTATCTTTTCGTTCGCATGACAAATCAGAAGGATCAATGAATAAGGATAAATTTCTTGAACTTTTAAAATGGCTAGCCAGTAGGGATGCAACGGTTAATAATGTAACTCTTAAAAATGCTCCAGGAAATCATAAATTGGCATCACCGGATATTCAAAAAGATGTTGTAAATTCCATTGTTAGTGAGATTACCAATGAAATATTAAAAAATCTAGTGGGGGAACCATTTGCAATTTTAATTGACGAAGCTCGTGATGTATCGGTTAAAGAGCAAATGGCTTTTGTTGTGCGTTATGTGGACAAAAGGGGGTTTTTGATGGAAAGACTTGTGGGTATGGTACACGTTCCTGACACAACATCTAGCTCACTTAAAGCGTCACTTGATCAATTTTTCAACAAGCATAACTTGAGTGGTAAAGGTTACGATGGGGCAAGTAACATGCAAGGCGAGTATAATGGGCTTAAATCACTTATTTTGAAGGAGAATAAGTCAGCATTCTTTGTGCATTGTTTTGCACACCAACTTCTGTTGGAACTTGTCCATGTCGCAAAAAGATCTTAGGTAAATTGATGAGTTCTTCTTAGTTAATAATTTAGTGAATATTGTGGGGGCATCATGCAAGCATCGAAACATTCTTCGAGAGAAGGAAGCGGATCAAATTTTTAAGCAACTAGAAAATGGTGATATATCATGCGGTTGAGGATTAAATCAGGAGACTAACATAAAGCGGGCCAGTGATACCCTTTGGGACTCACTATTAATAAATTTGGCTGTTATGTTTGGATCCGTGCTTGATGTTCTTACAGATTTGGTGGAACGCGCTACTGATAGAAAAGTTAAAGCGTTAAATTTAATTAAATCAATGCAATCTTTTGATTACATATTTACCTTGCATTTAATGAGGAATGCACTTGCAATAACTAACGAACTTTCCAAAGCATTGCAATTAAAAGATCAAGATATTGTAAATGCTAGGACTTTAGCGAGATTTTCCAAGAATCGTATGCAAAAAATGAGAGATTGTGGTTGGGATCATCTATTGGTGGAGGTTTCTTCTTTTTGTATGAAATATGGTATATCAGTTCCTAATATGGAGGATAATTTTAGTCTTTTATTAAGATCAAGGAGAGGACCGGAGATAACTAATTTACATCATTATAAAGTTGACTTCTTCTACCTTTGTGTAGATAAGCAACTTGTTGAACTTAACAACCGTTTCGATGAGGTGAATTTAGAATGGCTTATATGTATGTCATCATTTGATCCGAGTGACTCATTTGATGCTTTTCATATTGATAAATTGGTTCGTCTCTCTAAATTTTATACTGATGATTTCTCAGAATAAGAACATATTGTACTTCGGGATGAGTTGAGTTGTATGAGTTTAATATGAAATCAGATTGGGACTTTTTATAAGTGGAAGGGATTAATGATTTGGCTAAGAAGATGGCTGAGAAAATAAAACACATTGTGTATGGTTTAGTCTATAAACTTCTAAAATTATCTTTAATTCTTCCCACTTCCACAGCTACAGTTGAGAGGGCCTTTTTCGCTATGAATATTTTGAAAACTGATCTCCGAAATTGCATGGGGGATGGTTGGTTAAGTGATAGTTTTGTGACATATATCGAAAAGGATGTCTTCGATTGTATTTCTAATGACGCAATTGTGGATCGCTGCCAAAAGATGAAAAGTCGCAGTGGGAGATTGTAGAATTGTTTAAATCCAATATTGTGTATTTTGACAAATTTCTACTTTTGTATGAAAATTTGGAGATATGTTTATCTCTTTTTGAGCAATGAATTGTTATTGTTTTTGAAGTTATTTTTTTAGTTATAAATGTAACTTGTACAAATACTCCAAAAATAAATTTCGAGGGCTACCGCCCCCGAACACCCGTTAAGCGATTGTGCCGCACCATGACTAGATTCATGGCTCTGCCACAGCATGTACATGTTTACATCCAGTTTAAGGAATGAAAATTTCATCATACAATCTTTGCTTACGATCTTATGTTTTGAGCCCCAAGGAATTTTACTTTTCCTCTATTCGATTTTGTTTGTCACTGTGGATTTCATGTTACTTCATAACGAAGAATAATCAGAGATTGATGAATATCGAGACACGTGAGGATTTTGTTCATGTTGTGGCCATATTCTTATAGTTTCTATAAAGAACGTTCAAGGAGCAAAGGGTGCATTAGGCTTGAAAGGGAGTCGAGTGAGTGAGTAAGTCACCTTTTATCCTTATATAAACCATATATCATAGTGCATTTATGTAGGCTAGGCCGTCCAAAGTTTTTCCTATTATTGATTTTCCTCATACATCGTGGCGCTACGTATTTATTTATTTTACTCTTATATGCCAACGTAGATGAATGTTTAGTCAAGATAAAATTTGAGTAATATTTACACAACATTTATTTGAGCCATGTTGAATAAAAATTGAGTTAATTTCTTACTTGGTTTAATTAATTTGAGTAAAATAAAAATTTGTTATTCCTACGCACACTAGTTGCTTCTTTATGTTATCAAGTTTTCTTTTCCTATTTTAAAAATGCGATAACTATATATTTTCCCATAAAAATATCAATTAAAGGTACTTGACAGTGGTAAAAACATAGGACAATCCTCATTTTTTCCCCTTTGAGAGTATGTTCCTTAGTCGAGCTCTTACTACATAATTTCGTGTCATAAGTTTATTTGAATTTCTCCTTCTTTGTATGTTTTCAATCAACAAATCCACTTTCAAACTTGTCAGTCTTGATTTTACCATGTTCAAAAATAATTTTATCAAATAATTTAGTTCTTTCATTCAAATTAATTCTCAAAGTTTTGTCTTGTACAAGTTCAATAAATTTCTTTTTAAAGTTAAATTTGAGTATCTAATTTTGTTGCTCAATCTCACTTTACTTAATTTATCTTTTTTTTCATTCAATATATTACAACAATTAATCCATCAACATTTTAAATCCACTTAATCTTTTCAAGTTGAACATTTTTAAGATATTTCAAAGTGTTCACATATTCATTTTGAATAATTGCCATTTTGAAAAGCTCTTAATGTTCAATCTTTTCGATTTATCATATTCTTGATGCAATTCATCAAAATTTTAGCTTATATAAATATCATAATTATCGTTGTCACGAGATGAATTTGAATAAGAAACAAGCACACAAATAGTATCACTATGTAACTTAGTACTAGTATTAACATTCAATACATGCTCACTCATTTTATCATTGAGATATACATTCCCATCATAAAAATATCATTGTTATCTTCAATACTCACTATGAATGAAATTTCATTCTCACTTTCATCATTTTATTAACACTTTTTGGGTTCACTATCTGAATAACTGAAACTTTCTTTTTGCACTTTTACATTCGTCTTCTCAAAGAACTTTGATGTTTTATTCTTTCTCAAGTGTGTGGGAACTACATTGATGTCAATACATCCACATCCATACCACTTGTCATCATCATCATTTAATTTCACTCTTCTTGAAGGATTTAACTTTTTATAGTGTTTGTGCTCATATTTAGAGGATCTTGATTATTTTGGTTCAAAGTTTTTTTCACTTTTAATATTTTCTTGTTATTTTTATTGAACTTGCCTATAAATTTCACAAATAAGGTGATATCCTTATCAATATTAGCAGTGACTTTCTTTTCACCATCACTGACTTCAATTTTTTTCAATAGACTCAAACTTGAAATCCAAGTGCTTTGATTTAATCTCTTGAACAATTTAAGCCTTTAGAATATGCCCTAGTTCACAAGTTTCAAATGACCCAACAAAATATTCAAACCTAGTTAATAATCATCCAAACAAATTAAGTCTTAACACAATAATGGTATTCCTTATCATCTCATAAAATTTTCCTTTTTCAATTCTATCAATAGTAGAACTCTCTTTCTCAGAAGTAGATCTTGGAGGTTTTAAAAACTCATGCAAGCTTGATTTTAATATTACACAAATATGTGAAAATGGGTGATGCGTGACCCTCTCCAATGATTTTTTTTTTTTACAAAATAATAATGTTTCAAGAATAAGAGCATATAAAAACCAAACTTTTTAAAATAATAATGTCTTGATTACAATAATGAGATTTTAAAACTCCTATTGTATGAAGGGAGCCTTCACTTTTGTGATCCCCTAAACTGAAGCCCATTCAAAAAATGTCAATACCACACTTGCCCCTACTTCACTCTCACTCCACCCTCTTTTGAAAAGAGTGTAGAATAATTTTAACAAGCTTTGAATCCAACTAACTATGTACAAACGTGGACATATTATCTCTCTTTCAATATTTACACTTAACCACCCTAACACCCCCACAAATTGTTCTAACCGCACACGTTCGATACGATTTATTTAAGTTCTTCCTACATTTTTGCATAGATTCTCCTACACCATTATTCATATTCCATCGTAAACATCATTAACTTTCAATATAAAGAAGTTGCATAATCAACCCATCCTTTCAAGATTTAAATTAAGTAATTTTCTCTATATTTCTTTCTGAAAATCACTCTTTTATATTTATTACCACTAACTTTCTCAGTTGCTCCTCATACTTAGAATATAATATTCACATTCAACACATCAAAGGTTAAAGATTGCATCCCAATTTTATGCACCCACATTGTTAAAGTTGTGCAAGCGTATTTCATCTCTATATAGCATTTTTTGAACAATTTCTAATATATTTTCGTGTCAACCAATACAAAAAGATATATAAAATCGTGGTCAAACTTTTGTGTATAAAAAATAGCTTTTTTTGGCTTTAGTCCTATTTCCAAACATTTCTTAGGCTCTCGTCCCATGTATTGTTAAAATTGTTGTATGTCCCATAACCACCAAAAATGTCAATAAATGCTCTGTAACCACCCTCTTCATTCCCGCAGATAATGACACTTGTCCCCTATTTGTTACAATAGGACCAACAATTAAAAAATAAAAAAAACGTGGGAATGGACACAAATAAATTTTCAAAAGTGGGACTAAATATTTGAGATCCCTTAAAAAACTTTACTTTTTGTAAGAAATTAAACAAAACTTCGAGATGGCCTTCATGTAGTTTTGGTCACTCAATTTCATTTTATATGATGTAATTTTAGTAATTCTTTTAAATTTAGCATTATATAACAAGACTACTTAATAATAACTGGAAAGAGAAGTAAAGGTTGTATGTGTGGTCATGATCATATATTAAGCATGTGAGAAAGTTCATTACAAAGAATTCCATACACAATTTAGCTACCACTATTTGTTCACTTTTAAAAGATGCACTCTTTGTCTCACAACAACACAAATTATAGAGAGCTTGCAATATTTTTTTATTATGGGTCCCAACATTCCTCAAAATCGCATTGGTTGCACTATTTGAAATCCCATACATGTTGTTACGTTTTAATTTTAATTGGACTTCTTTTTATGTACCTTTGACATCATCGCTTCTCATATTTGTTCTTCAAAGTAGGAATATTATTTAAATTTTGTTTTCAAGGTTCTCCTTTTTATCCCTCACGCACTTATCCCTACATTTATTTTCTACCCTTTACATCATGGTTTCACAATTCTCTTTTTAAATCTCTCAAACAAATTGTTATGATTTTTTAATCAAACTCGTTTTCAACGGGCTTCGATATCAAAAAAAAAATTGTTGGAAGTATTATTTAAATATATAATAATTACAAAAATCGTCCAAATTTTGTTCTTATAAATTAAAGAAATTATTGCTCCTATTAGTGTGGTACATATAAGGTGCCGAATTTGATTATAATTATTGAAATTTAATCTTAGAAAATATTCCAAGAGACACATGACTCTAGGAATCCATGTGAGTACCTTAGACTACATTTGTGTAGAGTAAATGATGAGATACCAAGGGAAAATCATGTCTCCTTCCACCCTATATATAGTGATATATTATCCACCAAATGGTTCACTCAAAAACTCACAAATATATCTGATTAGGAAGGGAAAATCCCGAATTTCCAAATTACCCTATTTTAAGATTTCTGGGTTGTTTTCTATGGATTTTATAGGAGATTCAGAAGGAAGAACAAATGAGTGTTTGGAGTCATTCATAGGATACATCAACAACAACAAACACATTAACATGCAATAGACAGATGTATTTTTCCATAACTGTTTGTAGTCAATTTTAATGATCCTATACGAACTAATAACATTCATATATATTGTTCTTACTCATGTTCATAGAAAATTACACGTGGTATCGGAGCCGTGCCTAAATATTCCCAAGCTATCCCTTTACGGATTTGACTGATAAAACTATTAGTGTTAAAATACCTAGTATTAACGTTTAATTCCACTCTTTTATTTTTTGAAGTCAATATTTTTGGCAATTCTGTCATATGTACTAGGAACATATATGTTATTTTGATGATATTTTAGTGATTTTCTAATCTGTCTTTACCAACCCTACAAATTGCATGCAATTCGGGAACAAATAATTTTCAAAAGGGCTTGCGATGAATAGTGTTTTTTCCACCGAACTTGTTCCGAATGCGATGAAATTTGGTAGTCTGGTTGGAAACGGACCAGAGACCAATTTTTAACACCTTAGGTTACGATGTAAACTATTTTTCAATGATTCGAAATCGTTTAGGCCCTCAAATCTTTAATTTTTCCATTCATGGTAATAATCTCAGGGGGCATATCTCAATTCAGAAAAATTATTTTTGAATTTTGTCAAATGTTTTGTGATTCTGGAGTAATTTTCAACATTTTTACGATTCTAACTCATTTTTCCATTTTTGTCAAAAATATATGTTTTACATATTTCATGAATGTTACGTATAGTACTATTTTAAAATCCTTGTTCTAGTGATCCTGTTTTATTTGGATATTCATGCCAAACACATGCCAATATATTTCATATGATAGGGTAGTAGACTATAGTTAATTTTAATATTCATAGTTTTGATGAGTCTCATGACAAACACATGGCAATAATTCATAACAATGAATACAATATTTTTTTATTCATATTTTAGTCGAGTCTCGTACTAAACATAGATCAACAACTATAATGATTGAATATTATTGATATTCATATTTTAACGCAGCTCGTGCCAAACACAGGCCAATGGCTCATAAAGTGAAGTAACAAAATTATTTTTTATTATAAAGTTTGTTATTATTATTACGAACACAAGGTTACAATATAAACCTCGAATTATTGATTGAATATTACATTGTCAAATAATACATTTTTTAAATCACAATTTTCTATGTTAGACATCCACTAAAGATTCTGCTTTTATAGTTTTGCGATTTCATAAACATTAAAGGGAGAATTATGATAAATAACAAAATAGTGTGACATAATTTATTATAATTCTGCCACTAAATGTTTTTGACAATTATGAATATTCATTTCCTTGCAAATTTCAGTTATGTTAGGTTTTTAATTAATTAGAGTGAGCATTTCTCAGTACCTCTTAACCTGTTTTCTCAAACCTCTACCTTTTTGAAATTTGGCGGAACTAATCTGTTGGAATGGTGAGAGAAAATAGAATTCAGCCTTGGTGTCTTGGACCTTAACATAGAACTCCTTACTGACAAACCTGTTACTACTATTGAATAAATAAGTAAGGGTGATGTGCTTATTTGAAAAATATTAAGGACATGTTTTGCACTGCTGACAAATCCATGGCTAAGAAACTTATGGCTGACCTGACCACTATGAGGTTTGATAGCACTCAAACCATGAACGGACACTTTATTGAGATTACCAACATTGCTACTAAACTGAGGATTTTAGGCATGACAGTGCACGATTCTTTCTTAGTTCAATTGGTTTAAGTACAGGTCTTTTCGGATTCATTACAATACCATCAAAGAAAAATGGAATGTTAATGAATTGCAAAGCATGTTCGTTCAGGAGGAAGCATGTATCAAGAAGCAAGGTGATAAGTTATCCAAATTACAAGTGGCGAATGTGGTGGTCAATAAAGGAGCTGATAAGAAAAAGAAATAAATGGGCATGGAGCGAGATCCTAGTCCTTCTAATAATGAACCCGGTTCTTCCCACCAAAAGAAGGACAAAGTAGTCACGTGTCACTTCTATCACAAAAAGGGTGTATTCATAAAGATTGCATCAAACGTAAAGCTTGGTTTGAAAAAAGGTAAGGCTTATGTTTTTGTTTGTTTTAAATCAAAATTTATTTATGTTTCTTCGAACACATGGCGGATTAATTCTGGTTCTACATGTCATGTTTCAAATTCTATGTAGGGATTCCTTTAAATTCGAAAAATAAAAGCAAATGAATATTTTCTTTATATGGGAAACTAAGCAAAAGCAAAAGTCGATGTAATAATAGTGTTTTGGTTAAAATTATAATATGGGTTTTATTTTGATCCTGAAGATACTCTTCTTGTACCCACAGTTTCTAGAAATTTAATTTCCTTGTCCAAACTCTCAATAAGAGGCTTTGCTTTTACATTTAAAGATAATGGTTTTACTCTGTATAAGAATAATTTTGTTTTTCGCCCGGGTTCCTTGTCAATTTTTTTGCTTTAAATTAACCTTGATCATAATTTTTTGTAATCCTTATTATCTCTGCATACTAATGTTGGAACTAAACGTGCCTCATTTAATGAGAATCCCTTACTTGTGGCATAAAAGATTTGACACATATCCCGAGAAAGAACTTAAAGGCTTATTAAAGATGGAATTGTCCCTGGTCTGGATTGGTCCGATTATAGTGTATGTGTGGGATGTATTCAGGGTAAATAAACCAAACACATAAATAAAGGAGCTACAAGAAGCACACAGCTACTTGAAAATATACATACAGACATTTGTGGTCCCTTTGAAGTTCTATCCATTGGTGGAGAAAAATACTTTATCACTTTTATAGATGATTTTTCACGATATTTCACATTGTATCTATTGAATGATAAATCTCAATATGTTAATTTAGTTGAAGTTTATATCACAGAAGTAGAACGAAAATTAGGCAAAAAGGTGAAAATTATTAGATCGGATAGAGGTGACGAGTTTTATGGAAAATATTATGAATCAGGGCAACATCTTGGTCATTTTGTGTGACACCCCTCCCAATTAAATAGTGGGTGATCAGTCCTTTATAAAATTTAAAAAAGAATGTTCGGTTGGTTCATTCTTAGCATCACTGTCAGAAACATAATAACCTTATTAACCACCTAATAGTTAATTAAGCTGGTGACAAAATATTATTTTCCTTTTTTTAAAATGAAATCAAAAAAATCATTTTGTAGGAGGGTAGTGAGACTGGGGTCTATGAATAACTAGAAAGGGTGAGGCGTGACCCACTCCAATGGACGCTGCCTGCAAGGCCTTCAAGGTCTCCTGGTGCAACTTCTGAAGAAAACTTCTCCATCTGGTAACAATGGAACTCAAGCTTCAACTCACTCCCTGCAAGAAGATGAACTTTCACAGCAAAAATAACAATTTTCTCAAGGGAAGCACCTGAGAGTGATGGCTGTCAGTAGGGAGTGAAGGAACAAGGCACTCGACACTATGAGAATGAGCAGGGAGAGAATACTTAGGTAGGTCTGGTGATATTTTAGCAGAGTAACAGTGCAATTTCTATTGCCTATTCCATCATATCTATGACCTTGCTCAGGGGTCCTTTTTATACTTGGGCACTAAGGCTGGGTTGGCACTTTTGGCGCCAAAACATAGAGGGTTGGTGAGGGACAAAGTCTGCAGTGTACTATTTGTCCCTACCTGCAGGCAGGTCTGCCTATCCCCTCTGGCAGAAGCTCCCTGGCGCCGACCAAAGTTCGAAAGCAAATATGTCTTCTAATGGAGACAAAATATCTGATTTGCTAAATATCTTTTGAAACGGTAAATTTGATACAAACTTTGTAAACTTAAGGGGGGGGGGGTCTCGAGGACCACCTCCTCTAAAATATTTGCAAGCTTGAGGGGGGTCTCGAGGACCCCCTTCTAAAATCATTTTTCTTGATAGGGGTTTAGAGGACCCTCTCCTCTAAAATCATTTTATAAACAGTTCTTTTCTTTTGAGCAGCCAGCCCTTTGGCTGCTCACTTCACTTGTGACTAAGTGTGAGGTGTGTGAGGGCTGGGTGACCCTAGGGTCTCCTACTAGTATTCTCTCAATCCTATAGTGCTAAGTGGTTGAGCTTGCTCAACATACCTTTTCCCTCAACCGCCAAGCCAAAACTCCCGGGAGGTCCCAACGCGCCTGTTCGAGCCCTGCTTGCTCGACTAGGCAACCTGTACAAGAAAGTAAAGTGTTAGTGATGTTGTTCATTTAGAGACTGATGTTTCATGATGAGGAGTTGCTTGTGATAGCTACTCCCTCAATATGAGTTTCTGCCGAAACTCTTGTAGCGTCATTTCTCAAATAACATTTCTGCAATGACCCTTACTGTAGTGGCGTTGACGCTTGCAGTAGCGCTGACCCTGGTGGCGCTGACCCTTGCAGCGGCGTTAACACTTTCAGCGGCGCCGACACTTGAAGCGGCGCTGACCCTTACAGCGGCGCAAACACTTGCAGCGGCACTGGCCCTTGCAGCGGCGCTGACACTTGCAGTGGCGCGGACCCTTGCGGCGGCGCAGACACTTGCAGCGGCGCTGGCACTTGAAGCGGCGCTGACCCTTGCAGCGGCGCTGACCCTAGTGACGCTGACTCTTGCAGCGGCGTTGATACTTACAGCGGCGTTGACACTTGCGGCGGCGCTGACACTTACAACGGCGCTGACCCTCGAAGCGGCGCTGACACTTTCAGTGGGGCTGACCCTCGCAGCGGCGCTGACACTTACAGCGGCGCTGACACTTGCAGCGGCGCTGACACTTTCAGCGGTGCTGACCCTTGCAGCGGAGTTGACCCTTGTAGCGGTGCAGACACTTGCATCGGCGCTGGCACTTGAAGCGGCGCTGACCCTTGCGGCGGCGCAGACACTTGCAGCGGCGCTGACCCTTGCAGTGTCGCTAACCCTAGTGACACTGACTCTTGCAGCGGCGCTGGCACTTGAAGCGGCGCTGACCCTTGAAGCGGCGCTAACGCTTTCAACGGCGCTGACCCTCGCAGCGGCGCTAACACTTTCAGCGGCGCTGACCCTCGCAGCGGCGCTGACACTTGCAGCAGCGCTGACACTTTCAGCGGCGCTGACCCTTGCAGCGGTGCTGGCACTTGAAGCGGCGCTGACCCATACGGTGGCACAGACACTTGCAGCGGCGCTGGCCCTTGCAGCGGCGCAGACACTTGCAGCGGCGCGGTCACTTGAAGCGGCGCTGACCCTTGCGGCGGCGCAGACACTTGCAGCGGCGCTGACCCTAGTGACGCTGACTCTTGCAACGGCGTTGACACTTGCAGCGACGTTGACACTTTCAGCGGCGCTGACCCTCGCAGCGGCGCTGACCCTCGCAGCGGAGCTGACGCTCGCAGCGGCGCTGACCCTTGCAGCGGCGCTGACACTTGCAGCGGCGCTGACACTTTCAGCGGCGCTGACCCTTGCAGCGGCGCTGGGGGTTCCTCCTGAATATGAGTTTCCATCGGGACCCTGGGGTGGTTCCTTCTCCATACGAGTTTCTGCTGGGACCCTGGGGTGGCTCCTCCTCAATATGAGTTTCTGTCGGGACCCTGGGGGTGGTTGATTCTCCATACGAGTTTCTGCCGGGACCCTGGGGTGCCTCCTCCTCAATATGAGTTTCTGTCGGGACCCTGGGGGGTTCCTGCCCAATATGGGTTTCTGCTGGGACCCCGGGGGGGTTCCTTCTCAATATGAGTTTCTGCCGGGACCCTGGGTTTCTTCTTAGTATTTCCAATAAAATAATATTTTTACTTTTTTATAGGTAGACACCCTTCTACATTAGCCCCTCGTGCAAATTTTTTTAGGTTGGGTAGACAAAAAAGGCTTTGTACGCCATAAAGTCTATTTTTATTTTTTTATTTTGGGGGACCCTAGGGTTCCTTCATCATCCCCCTTAGGGTCCTTAAATGTCCTGTCACTTCATCCCAATTTTTGTAGATGAGGCCACTTATAGTGGACCTCCTTATCTGGGTATCAACTTGGGCGGAGGGGTTACTCGCGGTGAGCCCCTCGTTCTTGGCATGCTTCTGTGGCTTTTTTCTAGGGCAGAGGGGTTGCGCGCCGTGAGCTCCTCACCCTTGGCCTTCTTCTATGGCATTCTATCTTGGGCGGAAGGGTTGATCGCGGTGAGCCCCTCGCCCTTTGCCTTCTTCTGTGGCCTTCTATCTTGGGCGGAGGGATTGCTCGTAGTGAGCCCCTCGCCATTGGTCTTTTTCTGTGGCCTTTTATCTTGGTCGGAGGGGTTTGTCGCGCTGAGGCCCTCGCCCTTAGCCTTTTTACGTGGCCTTTTATCTTGGGCGGAGGGGTTTCTCACGGTGAACCCCTCGCCCTTGGCCTTCTTCTGCGGCCTTCCATCTTGGGCGGAGGGGTTTCTCGCCGTGAGCCCCTCGCCCTTGGCCTTCTTTTGCGGCCTTCCATCTTGGGCGGAGGGGTTTCTCTCCGTGAGCCCCTCGCCCTTGGCCTTCTTCTGTGGCCTTCCATTTTGGGCGAAGTGATTGTTCGCAGTGAGCCCCTCGCCCTTGGCCTTATTTTGTGGCCTTCTTTCTTGGGCGGAGGGGTTACTCGTAGTGGGCCCCTCGCCCTTGGCCTTTCATTTTGGGCGGAGGGGTTACTCGCAGTGAGTCCCTCACCCTTGGCCTTCTTCTGTGGCCTTTCCTTTTTGGGCGGAGGGGTTATTCACGGTTGACCCCTTGCCCTTGGCCTTTTTTCGTGACCTTTCATTTTGGGCGGAGGGGTTATTCGTGGTGAGCCTCTCACCCTTGGCCTTATTCTGTGGCCTTCTTTCTTGGGCAGAGGGGTAACTCGCGGTGAGCCCCTCGCCCTTGGCCTTCTTTTGGGGCCTTTCATCTTGGGCGGATCGCGACGGGCCCTTCGCCCTTGGCCTTCTTCTGTGGCCTTTCACCTTGGGCGGAGGGGTTACTCGTAGTGGGCCCCTCTCCCTTGGCCTTTCATTTTGGGCGGAGGGGTTACTCGCAGTGATTCCCTCGCCCTTGGCTTTCTTCGAGGGCCTTTCATCTTGGGCGGAGGGGTTGCTCGCGGTGAGTCCCTCGCCCTTGGCTATTTTCTGTCAAACTTGCAATCTTGGGCAGGTGGAGTCACTCTAAGTGGGTCTCCACACTCCAAGCTTATTTTATAATTTGTTCACTTGCTTGAGGACTTCTCAATATTAGCCCCTTCGTGCAGAAGTGTCTTGCAATGTCGAGAGACTTGTGCACAAAATTGTCGTACCTTTTATTTATACTTGGCAGTTGCTCAAAACTATTAGCGCTCTGGTGCCCTTGGAGCCTTGGGTGCTAAACTGTCGCACCTTATATTTATCCTTGACAGTTGCTCAAGGCTGTGAGCGCTCCAGTGCCCTTGGAGCCTTAGGTTCTCAACTGGCGCACATTATATTTATACTTGGCACTTGCTCAAGACTGTGAGCGCTCTGCTGCCCTAGGAGCCTTAGGTGCTCATTTGGAGCACCTTACATTTATACTTGGCACTTGCTCAAGATCGTGAGTGCTCCGATGCCCTTGGAGCCACAGGTGCTCAACTGGCGCACCTTATATTTATATTTGGCACTTTATCAGGACTGTGAGCGCTCTAGTGCCCTTGGAGCTTTAGGTGCTCAACCGGCGCACCTTATATTTATACTTGGCATCTACTCAATACTGTGAGCGCTCCACTGCACTAGGAGCCTTACGTGCTCATTTGGAGCACCTTACATTTATATTTGGCACTTGCCCAAGACTGTGAGGGCTCCGGTGCCCTTGGAGCCTCAGGTACTGAATAGTTGTACCTTATATTTATACTTGGCAGTTACTTAAAATTGTGAGTGCTCTGGTGCCCTTGGAGCCTTAGCTGCTCATCTGGAGCACCTTATGTTTATACTTAGCACTTGCTCAAGGCTGTGAGCGCTCCGGTGCCCTTGGAGCCTTAGGTGCTAAACTGTCGCACCTTGTATTTATACTTGACACTTGCTCAAGACTGCGAGTGCTCCGGTGTCCTTGGAGCCTTAGGTGCTAAATTGTCGCACATATACTTATACTTGGCAGTTGCTCAAGACTGTGAGCGCTCCAGTGCCCTTGGAGCCTTAGGTGCTAAATTTTCACACCTTACATTTATACTTATATTTGGCACTTGCTCAAGATTGTGAGCGCTCCGGTGCCCTTGGAGCCTAAGGTGCTCATCTGGAGCACCTTATGTTTATATTTGGCCCTTGCTCAAGACTGTGAGCGCTCCGGTGCCCTTGGAGCCTTAGGTACTAAACTTTCGTACCTTATATTTATACTTGACAGTTGCTCAAGACTGTGAGCGCTCCGATGCCCTTGGAGCCTTAGGTGCTAAATTGTCGCACCTTATATGCATACTTGGCACTTGCTCAAGACTGTGAGCGCTTTGGTGCCCTTGGATCCTTAGGTTCTAAATTGTCACACCTTATATTTACACTTGGTAGTTGCTCAAGACTGTGAGCGCTCCGGTGCCCTTGGAGCGTTAGGTGCTAAACTGTCCCACCTTACATTTATACTTGGCAGTTGCTCAAGACTGTGAGCGCTCCTATGCCCTTGGAGTCTTAGGTACTAAACTGTTGTACCTTATGTGTATAATTTCATTTGCTCAATACTTTGAGTTGCTCTTTTTTATGTGAGAACCTCAAGATTGAACTTCCCATTTCTAACTGTGGGGTATTTGCATATGAGATGATCAAGTCAAAATTTTTTGAAACTGCCCCTCTACCTGCGGGGTACCATCTGCAAATTTTGAAGTTTCCCCTTTAAAAGTGGGGTACTTGCATATAGCTGAGCAAGTTAAAATTTGGACGCTACCCCTCTAACTGCGGGGTACTTGCATATAGTTGAGCAAGTTATATATTTTTTTTAGCGTAACCCCGTGTGACTGTGCGGTACTTTTTAGTATAACCCCGTGTGACTTTGGGGTATTTTGTTATGCATATTCATTTCTGGGGAAGTAACTAAGAGATGGGGTTAGCACTTCTCCTTCCCACAAACATTGCATAAAATTTCACATATATTATAAGTAAAGAAATAATTATTTCTTTATACTAAAAATTTCCCTTGGTCTGAAGGGTCCTTGTTCCAAACTTTTCTTAGGAACCTTTTTTGTCTTATAAAAATAACAAGTTTAGGGGGGGTAGACCCACTTCTCCCTATTTTTTGAAAACTGGTCAATTACAATTTTTTGGAGAACAGAGGTTAAGACTTGTTCTCTAGGCTATAAATCTGATTGGAATAATAATAAAAAAATGTAGTGAATTCTTTTTATTATTATTATTATTACTAGGAGGATAACCTCTTGTTGGCCCTGTCGTGTCTGCACGGGCTTTACTCACTATAATTTTACTTTTGGGTTGGATATATCCCCAAGTATAATGAGGAAAGTTACTTATATCATAGGCCCTCTTCTAATCTACTGAGAGGTTCTACTATACTATTAAGAAAGAGAAAGCATTAGTCTGGTGTACCTTTTGTTGAGATATTCTACGCCCTTGTGTCTACATTCCGGTCGCTTCTATATTTTTTTTTGTTTAAATGCATCGGGGGGTTCCTTGTGCAAGGTATCAGTCATGGAAAGTTCTTTGTCTGGGATTTTGGTCATCTCGGGTTCCTCGTTTATAGCATCGCCGACGACGGGCTCCTCGCCTGCCTCTTCACGCGCTGAGGGTTCCTCGCCTACAACTCGAGTTGAGAGTTATTCCTTGCGCATTTTTCTATCTAGGGCTTGGAACTTATGGGTTCCTCGCCGAAAATAATTTTTCATCAAGGGTCCTCGTGCGAAGTTTTAACCACAAGGGGTATCTTGTTTTCTATTTTAACTTCAAAGGGTCCATTGCCTGCTACCGAGGTTATGATAGGTTTCTCTCACGCCGTGGGTTCCTCGCGATCACCCTCAATCAAGGTGGGTTCCTCATCCAAATCATTTGTGACAAAAATTTCCCCTTTCACCACGTCGGGTTCCTCGATGGCATTACTCCCCATAAGGGGTTCCTACCCAAGAACTTTAGCGTGAGGAGTTCTTCACTGCTTCTTGAGATGGGGGAGGGGTCCTCTCACATAGGCTCCTCGTCACAGTATGCTGTCGCCGACAGTTCCTCATTAGAAATCCCATTAGTCTTGGGTTCCTCGCGTTGTGGTTTGAACCTGGTTGGTTTTTTACCATTGCTTGAGGTGGGAGAGGGTCCCTCGTCGGACCCAATATCCGAGGGTATCTCGACATTTAATTCCGTCAAGGGTTCCTCGACCTTGTGTCACGTCGAGGGTCCCTCGCGCGTCGACTTCAACTCCAAGGGTCTCTCGACCTAACGCTTCATCGAGACTGCTGCCATGACTTTTTTTGTTGGCGGTGAGGAATACCCAGGGTTCCTTGACCATGAGTTCCTCGCTCCTCTACTTCCTATCCGGGTGTCTCGACCTGTGATGAGTGTCTAGACGCGGAGGGTTCCTTGTCTGTTGGAACTAGTGTTGGAGAGAGGGGGGTTTCGACGCCCGTGATTTTTTCTGAAGAAGGGGGGTCTCGACCCGTGGTTTTCTGCGAGGCGACGCTACGTCCGAGGATCCCTCGCCAGCTGCCTTGGAGTCGTCAAAACCCCTAGTTGCTTTGGGAGGGTGTGTCTCGACGCCTTTGAATTTTCAGAAATAGGGGTTTCGGCCTATGGAAGTATGGTGGCCTCTCGTCAGCGGCCGCGGGTCTCACGACCTGGCCTCGCATCTACGGGTCCCTCATCATTGCAAGGGGGTGTCTCGACATGTACCGGCGCTGACGGGGTCATCTCGACCTCGGGTGTCTCGACGCCCATAAATTTTTTTTTTTTTTACTGAAGAAGAGTGTCTCGACGCCCATGATTTTTACTGAAGAATGGTGTCTCGATGCCCATGATTTATAATGAAGAAGGGTATCTCGACGCCCATGATTTTTACTGAAGAAGGGTGTCTCGACGCCTATGATTTTTACAGAAGAAGGGTATCTCGACGCCCATGATTTTTGCTGAAGAAGGGTGTCTCGATGCCCATGATTTATACTGAAGAAGGGTATCTCGACGCCCATGATTTTTGCTAAAGAAGGGTATCTCGACGCCCATGATTTTTGCTGAAGAAGGGTATCTCGACGCCCATGATTTTTACTGAAGAAGGGTGTCTCGACGCCCATAATTTATGCTGACGGGGTATCTCGACCTTAGATGTCTCGATGCCTTTGAATTTTTCAGGAACAGGGGTCTCGGCCTATGATAGTATGGTGGCCTCTCGTCAGCGGCCGTGGGTCTCGCGACCTGGCCTCGCATCTACGGGCCCCTCGTCAGTGCAAGGGGGTGTCTCGACATGTGCCGGCGCTGATGGGGTCATCTCGACCTTGGGTGTCTCGACGCCCATGATTTTTTTATTTTTGCTGAAGAAGAGTGTCTCGACGCCCATGATTTTTACTGAATAATGGTGTCTCGACGCCCATGATTTATAATGAAGAAGGGTATCTCGACGCCCATGATTTTTGCTGAAGAAGGGTGTCTCGACGCCCATGATTTTTGCTAAAGAAGGGTATCTCGACGCCCATGATTTTTGCTGAAGAAGGGTGTCTCGATGCCCATGATTTATACTGAAGAAGGGTATCTTGACGCCTATGATTTTTGCTGAAGAAAGGTATCTCGACGCCCATGATTTTTACTGAAGAAGGGTGTCTCGACACCCATGATTTATGCTGACGGGGTATCTCGACCTTAGATGTCTCGACGCCTTTGAGTTTTTCAGGAACAGGGGTCTCGGCCTATGATAGTATGGTGGCCTCTCGTCAGCGGCCGCGGGTCTCGCGACCTGGCCTCACGTCTAAGGATCCCTCGTCACTGCAAGGGGGTGTCTCGACATGTGCCGGCGTTGACGGGGTCATCTCGACCTCGGGTGTCTCGATGCCCATGATTTTTTTATTTTTGCTAAAGAAGAGTGTCTCGACGCCCATGATTTTTGTTGAAGAAGGGTGTCTCGATGCCCATGATTTTTGCTGAAGAAGGGTGTCTCGACGCCCATGATTTTTGCTGAAGAAGGGTGTCTCGATGCCCATGATTTTTTCTGAACAAGGGTGTCTCGACGCCCATGATTTATACTGAAGAAGGGTATCTCGACGCCTATGATTTTTGCTGAAGAAGGGTGTCTCGATGCCCAGGATTTTTACTGAAGAAGGGTGTCTCGACGCCCATGATTTATACTAAAGAAGGGTGTCTCGACGCCCATGATTTTTGCTGAAGAAGGGTGTCTCGACGCCCATGATTTATACTGAATAAGGGTATCTCGAAGCCCATGATTTTTTCTGAAGAAGGGTGTCTCGACGCCCATGATTTATACTGAAGAAGGGTATCTCGACGCCCATGATTTTTGCTGAAGAAGGGTGTCTCGACGCCTATGATTTTTGCTAAATAAGGGTGTCTCGACGCCCATGATTTATACTGAAGAAGGGTGTCTCGATGCCCATGATTTTTGCTGAAGAAGGGTATCTCGATGCCCATGATTTTTACTGAAGAAGGGTGTCTCGACGCCCATGATTTTTGCTGAAGAAGGGTTTCTCGACGCCCATGATTTTTGCTGAAGAAGGGTCGCTCGACGCCCATCATTTTTACTGAAGAAGGGTGTCTCGGCGCCCATGATTTTTGCTAAAGAAGGGTGTCTCAACGCATGGTTTGCCGCGAGGCGACCCTACATCCGAGGATCCCTCGCCAGTTACCTTGGATTCTTCGAAAGCCCTAGTTGCTTTGGGCAGTGGCGTCACGGAGAGTATGCTGCTGTTGCCATGGACACTTTATTGACGATGAGACTTACCCAGGGCTCCTCTCCCCTTGGTTCTTAGTGATTTGTTGTTTCTACAGGGGTCGCCACTTCCACTTCCTTCTTGGTGGCGGGGTGTGTGTCGCCGACTGTTGGTACTACCGGGGTGTGCTGCTGGCCAAGGGTTCCTCGCGACCACCTTGCCAGTTAGAGGTTTTCCATCTTTTGGGATTTCCACTATAGGACCCACTGCTGAGGGTCCCTCGTCGTTAGCTGCTGTTGCCATGGGTTCTTTTCTTAAGGGTTCCTCATCCCTATCATTGAGCGAGAGGAGTTCCTCGACCATACCGAATTCCTCGCCAAACACTACGGGACCTTGGGGGTTCTGCCAGTAAACTTGACGATTGTCACAACTTGCTCCAGCGCCGTCCTTTGCGGTTGAGCTACTTCTGCCGGAATCGCTGCCGGAACGGCTGCCCCTCCAGAGGGGGTTGCTGCTAGTGTTACACAATCTTAACCCAAACTTGCCAAGTCTTAAAAAACATACTCATAAGCCTCTACCACCGGAGCTGCTACCGGTGAGCTGGTCTGCCCTCCCGGAGGAGTAGGTACCTTTGCTCCGGTCACCACCACATCCACCTGTGTGGCCTTGTCTCTTTGAGATCCATTTTCATACGGAAAGTCTTCAAACACTAGCTTCCTAGAAATATTAAAACCTTCTTTATCCATGGAAGTGAGGATACCTCCCCAGCAGAGTCGCCAAATATAGGAGGGTAGTGAGACTGGGGTCTATGAATAACTGGAAAGAGTGAGGCGTGACCCACTCCAATGGACGCTGCCTGCAAGGCCTTTAAGGTCTCCTAGTGCAACTTCTGAAGAAAACTTCTCCTTCTGGTAACAATGGAACTCAAGGTTCAACTCACTCCCTGTAAGAAGATGAACTTTCACAAAAAAAAAATATCAATTTTCTCAAGGGAAGCACCTGAGAGTGATGGCTGTCAGTAGGGAGTGAAGGAACAAGGCACTCAGCACTATGAGAATGAGCAGGGAGAGAATACTTAGGTAGGTCTGGTGATATTTTAGCAGAGAAAAGTGAAATTTCTATTGTCTATTCCATCATATCTATGACCTTGCCCAGGGGTCCTATTTATACTTCGGCACTAAGGTTGGGTTGACACTTTTGGCGCCAAAACATAGAGGGTTGGGGAGGGACAAAGTCTGCAGTGTACTATTTGTCCCTACCTGCAGGCAGGTCTGCCTGTCCCCTCTGGCAGATGCCCCCTGGCGCCGACCAAAGTTCAAAAGCAAATATGTCTTCTAATGGAGACAAAATATCTGATTTTCTAAATATCTTTTGAAACGGTAACTTTGATACAAACTTTGTAAACTTAAGGGGGGTCTCGAGGACCACCTCGTCTAAAATATTTGCAAGCTTGAGGGGGGTCTCGAGGACCCCCTTATAAAATCATTTTTCTTGAGAGGAGTTTAGAGGACCCTCTCCTCTAAAATCATTTTATAAACAGTTCTTTTCTTGTGAGCAGCCAGCCCTTTGGCTGCTCACTTTACTTGTGACTAAGCGTGAGGTGTGTCAGGGATGGGTGACCCTAGGGTCTCCTACTAGTATTCTCTCAATCCTATAGTGCTAAGTGGTTGAGCTTTCTCAACATACCTTGTCCCTCAATGCCAAGCCAAAACTCCCGGGAGGTCCCAACGCGCCTGTTCGAGCCCTGCTTGCTCGACTAGGCAACCTGTACAAGAAAGTAAAGTGTTAGTGATGTTGTTCATTTAGAGACTGATGTTTCATGATGAGGAGTTTCTTGTGATAGCTACTCCCTCAATATGAGTTTCTGCCGAAACCCTTGTAGCGGCACTTCTCGAATAACATTTCTGTAATGACCCTTGCTGTAGTGGCGCTGACGCTTGCAGTAGCGCTGACCCTGGTGGCGCTGACCCTTGCAGCGGCGTTGACACTTGCAGCGGCGCTGACCCTTGCAGCGGCGTTGACACTTGCAGCGGCGCTGACGCTTGCAGCGGCGCTGACCCTTACAGTGGCGCAAACACTTACAGCGGCGCTGGCACTTGAAGCGGCGCTGACCCTTGCAGCGACGCTGACCCTTGCAGTGGCGTTGACACTTACAGCGGCGCTGACACTGGCAGAGGCGCTGGCACTTGAAGCGCCACTGACCCTTAAAGCGGCGCTGACACTTCCAACGGCGGTGACCCTTGCAGTGGCGTAGACACTTGCAGCGGCGCTGGTCCTTGCAGCGGCGTAGAAACTTGTAGCGGCGCTGGCACTTGAAGTGGCGCTGACCCTTACGGCCGCGCAGACCCTTGCAGCGGGGCAGGTACTTACAGCGACGCTGGCACTTGAAGCGGCGCTGACCCTTACGGCGGCGCTGACATTTGCAGCGGCGCTGACCCTTGCAGTGGCGCCGACCCTAGTGACGCTGACTCTTGCAGCGGCGTTGATACTTACAGCGGCGTTGACACTCGCAGCGGCGCTGACACTTACAGTGGCGCTGACCCTCGCAGCGACGCTGACACTTTCAGCGGCGTTGACCCTCACAGCGGCGCTGACACTTGTAGCGGTGCAGACACTTACAGCGGCGCTGACCCTTGCGGCGGCGCAGACACTTCCAGCGGCGCTAACCCTTGCAGTGACGCTGACTCTTGCAACGGCGTTGACACTTGCAGCAGCGCTGGCACTTGAAGCGGCGCTGACCCTTGAAGCGGCGTTGACGCTTGCAGCAACGCTGAACCTCACAGCGGCGCTAACACTTTCAGCGGCGCTGACCCTCGCAGCGGCGCTGACCCTCGCAGCGGCGCTGACACTTTCAGCGGCGCTGGCACTTGATGCGGCGCTGCCCTTACGGCGGGGCAGACACTTGCAGCAGCACAGAAACTTGTAGCGACGCTAGCACTTGAAGCGGCGCTGACCCTTGCGGCGGTGCAGACAATTGCAGCGGCGCAGACCCTTGCAGCGGCGCTGGCACTTGAAGTGGCGCTGACCCTTGCGACGGCGCAGACACTTGGAGCGACGCTGACCCTAGTGACGCTGACACTTACAGCGGCGCTGACACTTGCAGCGGCGCTGACACTTGCAGCGGCGCTGACCCTTGCAGCGGTGCTGACACTTTCAGCGGCGCTGACCCTTGCAGCGGCGCTGACACTTGCAGTGGCGCTGACACTTTCAGCGGTGCTGACCCTTGCAGCGGCGTTGACCCTTGTAGCGGTGCAGACACTTGCAGCGATGCTGGCACTTGAAGCGGCGCTGACCCTTGCGACGGTGCAGACACTTGCAACGGCGCTGACCCTTGCATCGGCGCTGACCCTTGTGACGCTGACTCTTGCAGCGGCGTTGACACTTACAACGGCGCTGGCACTTGAAGCGGTGCTGACCCTTGAAGCGGCGCTAACGCTTGCAGCGACGCTGACCCTCGCAGCGGCGCTCACAATTTCAGCGGCGCTGACCCTCGCAGTGGCGCTGACACTTGCAGCGGCGCTGACACTTGTAGCGATGCTGGCACTTGAAGCGGCGCTGACCCTTACGGCGGCACAGACACTTGCAGCGGCGCTGGCCCTTACAGCGGCGCAGACACTTGCAGCGGCGCGGGCACTTGAAGCGGCGCTGACCCTTGCGGCGGTGCAGACACTTGCAGCGGCACTGACACTTTCAGCGGCGCTGACGCTCGCAGCGGCGCTGACGCTCGCAGCGGCGCTGACCCTAACAGCGGCGCTGACACTTTCAGTGACGCTGACCCTTGCAGCGACGCTGGGGGTTCCTGCTGAATATGAGTTTCTGTCGGGACCCTGGGGTGGTTCCTTCTCCATACGAGTTTCTGCCGGGACCCTGGGGTGGCTCCTCCTGAATATGAGTTTTTTTCGGGACCCTGGGGGTATTCCTTCTCCATACGAGTTTCTGCCGGGACCCTGGGGTGGCTCCTCCTCAATATGAGTTTCTGTCGGGACCCTGGTGGGTTCCTGCCCAATATGAGTTTCTGTTGGGACCCCGGGGGGGTTCCTGCTCAATATGAGTTTCTGCCGGGACCCTGGGTTTCTTCTCAGTATTTCCAATAAAATAATATTTTTACTTTTTTATAGGTAAACACCCTTCTACACATTTATTTATAAATTCCAAGAATTTAAATATAATCCATCCACCACATAACTGAATAAAATAAATACTGAATTTGAATGCGTACTGAAATAACTAAGTCTGGAATAAATATTTCCAGATCAAAACTCTAAACCAAGAACCATAGTAAAATAAATCCAAGTAAAACGACTGGAAAGTAAACTGAATACAATCTCTGATAAAAATGTCTAAGGAGTGGGTGACACATGCCCACTATGAAAGGTCTAGATAAAACTGAGTGAAATGATAGAGGCGTCTAACGCAAAGATCTGCAGCTTCCACAACAGCTGTAGCACGCCAAGTAATCCAAGTCTCTAAGTTGGGTGTCCCTGTAGCTGAGCACCTGATACAATATATATATATATATATATATATATATATATATATATATAGAAAGAGAGAAAAGAGATGTAAGAAACGGGTCAGACCCCGAGGTGTAAAAATATTTATTTTAGCAAGTATTTAAAATTTGTAATAAAGCATGTATCAATTGCATGTTAGTTCGAAATCTCACTTGAGATCCTCACTTCTCGTCTATTGTTCACACTTAACGACATCTATTATAACCTAGCCATTCTTAACCCTTCTAACTAGGTAAGGACTTATACTTCTAGTCACACCTCACGGTAGAAACCCGTGATTTCCAAATTCCTACATTGTTAATAACCACATTTATTAATTCGGTTGAGTGTTATCACACTAAGTTAAGTATTTACAGTTTACGTTATTTAAGATTATGCTATCTTAATAACCTAAAAATTATCTCACAGTAAGAATAACACAAGTATACATACGTGTACATCACTATAATATACTTATACTAATACGGCACCCCAAGGCTAAACCTGTAGTGCATCGCATACTCTACTAACATGTCCCGGTACATCTCGTACTCCAATAAGGACTATCGTCTCAGAAGTCTCCCACGGACCATATACACAAATCACATATAGTGGAGGCAAACATAGTTCACATACATATAGGTCATGCACATACCTAAGCTCCCATAGTCAGTTGACTTATCAACTCACAAATAATTCTTCATAGTCCTATGTTCTGAGATATAAGTCAAATATCCCCCCAAAGGTCACCCAAGATAAGACTGTCTCTACACAACCTCCCGCGATAGCAAGAAGCTAGGTATGTCATACACATAATATTAAGTATGTACTAGGTATCCACACATCCTATTAAAATCCATTAGGTATTTACCCAACCTAATCATATATATTCCATACGGATTATTCTCTCATTACCACGTATAATATATTTACTTTATCCCAAATAATCTACGTAGAGTATTTTTCCTCACTCGAAGAGTATTACTTCATTAACATATCAAGACAGTAGATATGGTCCTAATACTCTATCGGTCCAGGGTATTTTTCTCCTCAAATCACACAAATTAAGATTCTAAAGGTTCTCTAAAGTTCTACAGTAGAACTGGAAGTTTGCAGAAAAACGAACCGAACCAATCCTACAGAAAATGAACCAGTCCTTCTAAAATAAAAGAGAGTCGATCCTATTAGAAAAACGAACCGATCCTATCAGAAAAGGGAATCGATCCTATCATAAAAAAGAACAGATCCTGTTATGTCAGACCTACTCTTCAACAATATGTTTTTACCATATTCGCACCCAAAACCTCATAGTTCATACCCAATCTTCATTGTAACTATTTTGATTGATAACCCAACATGTTTACATAATTTATAACATCCTAGGATCATTCAATCATTATAAATCATATGGTAAAAAGGAAATCCCCAATTAATATCATAAGAACCCTAGTTTCCCAATTTTCCATTTAAGAACTTAATTAACTCAGATTTGGTCGTCAATTTGTACTCCAATTTTGTATTCAACTCTCTTGTATACATCAAGGAATTAACTACTGAACCAACTGTCCATAATCATAAATTGCTTCTCCAAATTTTCACCCAATTTCAATGAAATTCATTATCAAATTTACCTACATTAACATGAAGATGATTATTGCTAAATGAAAGAAGGTAATAAACACTTGCCTCAAATTAAATGTCTGATCTCTTGATGTTGTTGGTATGGATGTGATCCTCTTGTTACGATCTATGCGATAGTGGTAGTGGTTGTGCAAGATTGTGATAATTAGGCATTCCTCCTTGGAATTTGTTCTACCTTACACACTTTGTGGTCGTTCCTTACTTTTGTATTTTCTAACCCTAATTAACCTCTCGTGGCTGACATAATAAACTCCCAATTTTCGTCCATTTAATTTCTCCACAAATCAAAATTACCCTTACGGGATGTCGGTTTGGCCTAAAATCTTCCAAAGGTTAAATAAAATACCCGGGTAGTGTTTTCTGACTATCTCGACCCTCCCGGACTCAACAGTGCACTCGAAATAATCATACGAGTTACTTAAAAATAATTTACCTTTATATTCAATTCAATTAGTACCGTCACGACTCACACGCATGTCCCGACTTAATTTACCAAACAACCGTATATTTCACTCTCAACAATTTCTCAAATTCATTAACTAACACTGTTGGTCGTCGAGATATGTTAAGTCCTTAATCCATAACATATATCCCTGAATTTCTGTCTACGAACATAAAAAGTCGACTCTTCCACTCTCATGTCACTAAAGACAGCATGCAACGTGGCGCTCTCACTATCACAAGTTATTAGCACTATATAATTAACGAGCTATCTCTCTCAGCTCTACAATAAGTCAATATACCCTGAATCACATCAGTAAAACATCATTGCTCCCCGGGATTAAAATAGTAAGACAGCATACTCACTGAAGTCTATGAAATAATGAAACACACATGCAGGCTCAACCGTCTTTCAGGTGATACCTCGCTAAAACCATATTTTTAAATTGGATATATTAAGTAAAATATTCTTATCACACAATATACTACCGTTCGAACCCTCGACATCTAGTAACGATAAAATATAATAATTATTTGTTCTACTATCATAACAATCAAAGGAGCACGAATCATTACGCAATACCATATACAAATTCTACTTATTTCCCACACCTGCTCCTCCCCGCAGGTGGCACAAAAGTCTTGCTACCAAATGGTAGTCATTTACATATTAAGGCTACTATCTCCATCACATCCACTACCATATGTACACTCGAATCCTTACTGTTAACCATTACACATGTTATGACACGCTCATGTCATTGAATCCATCATTTTCTCATAAGGATGGAATAAATCTTCATCAGTCTATCCTGATCATAGGGTCCCCTCACGTACGTTTCACGACCTATAATTATCTATCATCGTTATACCTTTCGAATTACATTCATTAGTTTTCCCCTTTCTCGTTGTTGTTAAATTATTTTGTTCTACGACTTACATGCCTCACATTGATATGTTGGGCCCATCTATCTAGGCCTCAATTATGTCCTTACTAGCCTTCCTTTTATTACTTGGGCCCCATTGACCCTGAAATACGATATACTATAATCGTTGAGGACTACACTGGTCCTTCCCGGACCCACTACTCTCAGTTCATTAGTTCCTGGGCCTAGTTCTTTTGACCTAAATTCTACACAGGATATCTTACTTCTCCAATTGTTACGCCTTACCGGTATGGTTTGATATTCCTGTTCTTATCAATTCCACTTATCATGTGGATGCATTCAATACTGGTAGCCCCTCTCTCTACAAATAGGGATATTTCCCTTTCCCTGGTCCTACTGGCCTTTTTGGGATCTCCTTCTATCGGACCTGGTAGTCTTAGCTCCCAGTTATCATTTTTGTTGTTCCTTTGGCTCTACTAGACATATGGAACACGTGGTCGACCTCGTTGGTCTTGGATGAATCCATTGCCACTAAGTTGAAACGGAATCATATCCTTTTAAATAGTCTTCCCCACTGGGTATACGTTCTGGTGGTGTTTCACTAACACTGTTGAATTCAAACTGGCCCTTCGACTAGGTATTGCAACTCTACTGGCATTGGCATATTCTCATAAACGTGTAATTTTGATGACATTATTCGCACCTCCCATTCAAACTTAGGCATTCCCCTCACGAGCCCATTTTCAACTTGTAAACTCTTTTTGTCTTCCGTAACCCCTACTTCGGTTACGAAGTTCACTTGTCAAGTAAGCTTATTTTTTTGACGGACGGTCCCTACCTAACCTACTTGTGATAGTTCGAAAAATCTTTCGTATCTCCGTTTGACCAGTAGATGGAAAATTACACAGTCAACCCACAACCAATATCTCGATGTGATTGACTATTCTTACTCTTTATACTGCTTCTCTGAGCTAGAAAAATTCATCTGAAATTTAAATTCCGAGTGTCACTTCACTCTACCATACCCTATTGCCTTTGGATTAGCTCCCTCTATTGGCCCATGACACTTAGATAATACTATTGGTGACTTCCATCACGATTACCGTTCCCCTTATGCTTCACATCTTTCGATTGTTTTCGTCCTCCTGCAGTCCTCCTAACGTCTTTCGCTGGTTGTCCCACATTGTTTGGTGTATGAAGTCCAATCAAACTCGCATGTGAATTGGATTCACTAAACTTAATCACAGGAGAGCGTAAATTGCATATGTAGTGGGGTACAACAATCCTAGAATAAGGTCCTATATCAAAGAATGCTAAGCTGAAACGTAATAAGACGTACAGATCCTAAAGGACGCTAGAACCTAATACTCTGATACCACGTATGACACCCCGCCCAATTAAATAACGGGTGATAAGTCCTTTATAAAACTTAAAACAGAATGTTCGGCTGGTTCATTCTTAGCATCAATGTTGAAAACATAATGACATTATTAACCACCTAATAGTTAATTAAGCTGGTGACAAAATATTATTTTTCCCTTTTTAAAATGAAACCAAAAAAATCACTTATTTATAAAGTCTAAGAATTTAAATATAATCCATCCACGACACAACTGAATAAAATAAATACTGAATTTGAGTGCGTATTGAAATAACTAAGATTGGAATAAATATTTGTACATCAAAACTCTAAACCAAGAACCATAGTAAAATAAATCCAACTAAAAGGACTGGAAAGTAAACTGAATACAATCTCTGATAAAAATGTCTAAGGAGTGAGCGACACATGCCCTCAACGAAAAGTCTAGATAAAACTGAGTGAAATGATAGAGGCGTCTAACGCAAAGACCTGCATCTTCCACAACAGCTGTATCACGCCAAGCAATCCAAGTCTGGTGTCCCTGCAACTGAGCACCTGATATAATACATATATATATATATATAGCAAGAGAGAAAAGAGATGCAATAAATGGGTTAGAGCCCGAGGTGTAAAAATATTTGTTTTAGCCAGTATTTAAAATTTGCAATAAAGAAAGTATCAATTGCATGTTAGTTCGAAATCTCACATGAGATCCTCACTTCTTGTCTATTGTTCACACCTAACGTACATCTATTATAACCTAGTCATCCTTAACCCTTCTAACTAGGTAATGACTTATACTTCTAGTCACACCTAACGGTAGAAACCCGTGATTTCCAAATTCCCACATTGTTAATAACCACATTTATTAATTCGGTTGAGTGTTATCACATTAATTTAAGTATTTACAGTTTACGTTATTTAAGATTGTACTATCTTAATAACCTAAAAAATATCTCACATTAAGAATAACACAAGTATACAAACGTGTCCATCACAATAATATACATATACTAATATGGCATCCCAAGGCTAAACCTGTAGTGCATCGCATACTCTACTAACATGTCTCAGTACATCTCGTACTCTAATAAGGACTATCGTCTCAGAAGTCTCCCACGGACCATATACACAAATCACACATAGTGGAGGCAAACATAGTTCACATACCTATGGGTCATGCACATACCTATGCTCCCATAGTCAGTTGACTTATCAACTCACAAATAATTCTTCACAGTCCTATGTTCTGAGATACAAGTCAAATATCCCCCCAAATGTCACCCAAGAAAAGACTGTCTCTACACAACCTCCCGCGATAGCAAGCAGCTAGGTATGTCGTACACATAATATTAAGTATGTAATAGGTATCCACACATCCTATTGAAATCCATTAGGTATCTACCTAACCTAATCATATATATTCCATACTAATTATTCTCTCATTACCACATATAATATATTTACTTTATCCCAAATAATCTACGTATAGTATTTCTCCTCACTCGAAGGGTATTACTACATTCACATATCAAGACAGTAGATATGGTCCCGATACTCTACCTGTCCAGGGTATTTTTCTCCTCAAATCTTACAAATTAAGATTCTAAAGGTTCTCCAAAGTTCTACAGCAACACTGGAAGTCTACAGAAAAATGAAACGAACTAATCCTACTAAAATAAAAGCGAATCGATCTTATCAGAAAAAAAAAAGAACCGATCATGTTATGTCAGACATGTTCTTCAATAGTACGTTCTTACCATATTCGCACCCAAAACCTCATAGTTCATACCCAATATTCAATGTAACTATTTTGATTGATAACCCAACATGTTTACACAATTTCTAACATCATAGGATCATTCAATCATTATAAATCATAAGGTAAAAACGAAATTTTCACCCAATTTCAATGAAATTTATTATCAAATTTACCTACACTAATATGAACATGATTATTTCTATATGAAAGAAAGTAATAAACCCTTGCCTCAAATTAAATGTTTGATCTCTTGATGTTGTTGGTATGGGTGTGATCCTCTTGTTCCGATCTACGCGATGGTGGTGGTGGTTGTGCAAGATTGTGCTAATTAGGCTCTCCTCCTTGAAATTTGTTCTACCTCACACACTCTGTGGTCGTTCCTTACTTTTGTATTTTATAACCCTAATGAACCTCTAATGGCTGATATAATAAACTTCCAATTTTCGTCCATTTAATTTCTCAAAAAATTAAAATTACAAAATTATCCCTATGGGATGGCGATTGGGCCTAAAATCTCCCGGAGTCTAAATTAAATACCCGGGTAGTGTTTTTTGACTATCTCGACCCTCCCAGACTCAACAGTACACTAAAAATTACTATACAACTTACTTAAAAATAATTAACCTTTATATTTCATTCAGTTAGTCCCAACACGACTCACTCACATGTCCCGACTTAATATAACAAATAGCCGTATATTTCACACTCGATAATTTTTTAAATTCATTAATTACATATTACTTATTCACTCAGTAATATTCAATCAATAAGTATTAACACTGGAATGCTAGTTAATATCTATCTATTTTAATCCGAATTAATTAATAATTAAATCTCAAGTTTTAATTCAATTAATCCAACGATAATTTTAAATCACATAATTATTTAAATGCTCAAAAGTACGGGGTGTTTAATTTTGCTAAACTCCTTAAACGTTAAGGTATTTGCGCACAATACATAATTCACCTTGGTAGAATGGTTTAGCATAAATGCGCAATCATACTCTTATTTAAATGGTTAGGAGTACGATACGTAGAACTAATTTTCCTATATTTTTGTGGATGCATACTCTCATGACTGCTGCGGATATCTTAAATAGGGTTCCAAGTAAGGCAGTTCCAAAGACTACTTTTAAACTGTGAAAAGGATGGAGACGCTCTTGAAATCATTTTCATGTTTGGGGATGCATAGCAGAAGGAAGAATTTGTAATCTATATGAAAAGAAATAGGATCCTAGAACATCAACTTGTTATTTTATTGGGCATCCCAGAAAAATCCAAAGGGTATAAATTCTATTATCTTAACCATAAAATAAGAATTACTGAAACCAAGAATGCTAAATTCATTGAACATGGTGACCTTAGTAAGAGTAATGAAGTTAGGAATGTGATTATATAATAATTTAATGAAAATATTTATCTTCCAAGAATTCAGGATAATCACAATTTTCCTAATGAGGTTCATAATATTGTTATTGTTCATAATGATGTTGTTAAACCGATTATTGATCTAAGAAACAATGGAGAACAAATGAATTAACCACATAATCAACAGCCATATAATGAAACTATTGTTGAAACACCAGAAGACATGGCTTTAAGAAAATCTTACAGAAATCCGAGATTAGGCATATTAGCTCTCGTAACTCATTAGGACTTAGAACTACACCAAATGGATGGTAAAATAACTTTTCTTAATGGGAGTTTAGAGGAAGAAGTATTTATGGAACAATCAAAGGGATTGATTAAGGAAGGAAAGGAACTTAAATAAGCTTTTCGTCAAGGCTATTTTAAGTTTCATAATACCATTACATCCTTTGGTTTTAAGGAAAACACTATTGATCGGTGTATATACCTAAAGTTCAGTAGGAGTAAGTTTTTGTTCTTAGTACCATATGTTGATGACTTGGTTATAAACAAAAGTAATATTGGTTTATTAAAGGAAATTAAGAAGTACATATAGCAAAACATTGAAATGAAAGATTTCGGTGAGGCATCCTTCGAGATTGGGATGGAGATCTATCGTGATCGATCATGTGGATTGATAGGATTTTCTAAGAAGGATTACATTAAAAAAAATACAAAAGTTTGGCATGGAAAATTATAATTCCATTAATGTTCCAATTCAAAAAGGGGAGAAATTCATATTAAGTTAATGTCCACAAACCAAATTAGAAAGGGATCACATGAAAGGTGTGCCGTATGCTTATCTTGTGGAGTTTATTGTATGCACAAGTTTGTACTAGACCAGATATTAGTTTTCCTTTTGGGATGCTAGGCAGGGTGACATTCATTAGAAGGTTGCAAAGAAAGTGTTAAGGTACTTATAAGGTACCAAAAACTACATGCTTACGTAAGGAGATCT
This sequence comes from Sambucus nigra, assembly GCA_949130495.1. NCBI lineage: Eukaryota > Viridiplantae > Streptophyta > Magnoliopsida > Dipsacales > Adoxaceae > Sambucus > Sambucus nigra. Next base: position 126,681,604 of record OX422207.1, on the reverse strand, counting down.
GGTCACCTTGAACTGGTTGGTTATTCAGACTCAGATTTTGGAGGATGTCTTGATAGTAGAAAGAACACCTCGGATTATGTTTACCTTCGGGAAGGAGGGGACATTTCATACAAAAGTGCAAAGTAGCATTCCATCACTTCTTCCACTATGGAAGCTGACTTTATTACTTGTTTTGAAGCTACAAGTCTTGGATTGTAGCGACAATTTTTTTTCCAGGATTTATTATTATGGGTTCATTATATAAGCCGTTGAAAAGTTATTGTGATAATATCGCAACAGTCCTTTTTTCAGAGAATGATAAATATTCTAAAGAAGCTAAGCATATTCAGATGAAGTATCTATTCGTCAAAGAAGAAGTTCATAAATAAACAATGTTAATTGAACACATTAATACTAGTGTTAACATAGGAGATCCTTTAAGGAAAGGGATCTCTCTGAACATATTTTTGCAAAATATTAAAGATATGGGTCTTGAGTACACTATACCAAAACTGTCGACTTGTCGAGGTCTTAAACCGTGATAAGTTTGGGGGTAAAAACTTCCTTTGTCACGAACTTATCACGACCAACGATCGTGACAAGCTCATGACAAAACCTAAAAGAATTATTAAGGTCTTTGACTGAAAAATTCTAGGTAGAATTGAAAAAACAATTACTGGGCAATACGGCCACTTTCATTGTCTAACAGTATATTTGTACCTGTTATAGCAAAGTTATATCTATCCAAATAACATAGAAATAATGTACCAAATTAACTTGTAACAAATCATGGCATATATAATCCATATCCAAATAAAATAGAAATACAAATATCCAAATCCAAACGGACAAATAAAATATAAATACAATTATCCAATATCCAAATAAAAAAGAAAGAAAGAATGACATGGCGCAGGGTCTTGAGAAGGTTGGAGGAGGAAGGAAGGACACTCGATGTATGCATTGACAACCCCATCAATACGTTGAATGTCGCATTGTTTGCGCAACCATAAAGGTGAGTTCTCCTTTCCGGACACCACAGTCGTGATGAGCACCCTTAACTCAATTTCTTGGAGCGGACATCCATGAACCAGCATACCCAGGAGGAAGTACAGGTCTCTCAACCCCCTCTCTATCTGCTACCCATAATATATGTTGAGTAGAAACACGCTCTATTAACCAATTGTTCACATAGGCCGCTCGGCGGGAGTCAAGATGGGAAATGGATCATATGGAGGCGAGTATGTGCATATCGTCGATGAAGCAGTGATGTCCTCATCTACCTATACCTCTTTCTCTTTTTCCTTCCACTTCTCCTTATCTTTCCCCTTCCCTAATTGATGCTTTATGAAGGCGTACATGTCTAGGACCATCATCTCCAACCTTGATAGCTTATCATCATGGGTGTCCACCTTATGTGCCAATTCTATGTTGCTCCTCTCCATTTCGATGATCCTCGACTTCCCCACCCATGAGCGCACCCCCTAGTCCTCCCCTTACGATCTGTACCGAGCACTTGGCTCAACGCATCCGTAGCCAAAGATTCTTTATCGACATCAGACTGCGACTCAGGCACTTCTTTAAACTTTTCTTGAAATGACAAAAAAGTACACAATTCATTAATTAAGTAAATAAAAAAATTATGATATAATTAAAAAAATTAAACATTTATAAGTTAAAATCGTGGCTACGACGCTCGGGGCCACCTCATTGTCCTTTCCCTTCTTCGTTCGAATTTCTACATAGGCATCAAGCCTATGTGACCTACCCCTAGGGCCACTCCCCGCCTACAGAAATAAAATGATACAAAATTATTAAGTAATTCAAAGTAATTATAAATTAGAATAACATAAAACTAAAATTAAAGAAAAATAAAACTTACCTTCATATGCTCCACCACAACATAAGATGTCTGCTCGGAGTAGCGCACGTCCAACTTTTTTACCCGATTTTTTCTCCCCGATTGGCGAGATGCCAATTGCCTCCCATCTATCTCATTATCGACAAATGTTTTCCAATGTGCCAAAAAGATTGCCTACTTCGAGGGGACGGTGTCACATACTCTCATAATGGACTCCACGGTTTTCCCAAAGTACTGTGCCTGCATATTTTTCTTCCACGTCTTATATTGAACCCTCATTGTTCCAACATGGAGTCGCGGACATTGGGGCCAGGCTAAATTTTTCTTGTCAAATAAATAAAAACCAAAAACAAAGTAAATATTAGCTACTTATAAATATAAATATAAATATAAATACACTACCTATAGTGCCCCCCAGATGCTAATATTGAGCTCATTAGGAATGGCCCTCCAATTAGTGCACCCTGAGCCAACGATCGGCTTCAGTAACTCTAGCGATCTAGTCAACAATGTCGTCTTATTCTCGACGTCGTACCATAATTTTCCCCATTTTGGGGGCCTACTGGCCGAGGAGCCCTCATCGCCTCTGCAACCACGCTGAGATGAACACATTTTCTATAAAAATTCTTATTATTAGTACAAACATGTATATGGACTTTGAATTAATGCTCAAATTCGATAATAACAATACATACGATATCAATTTCAATTTATATCAATTTAAAGTACACATAAGAACTAAAACTTAAACCAATTTATACCAATATTAATACCAATTCAAATTCAATTTCAGTTTATAACCAATTTATAACAATTTACACCAATATCAATACCAATTCAAATTCAATTTATACCAATTCAATTGAAATTGAATTTCAATTGAATTTGAATTCAATTAAATTAAAATTCAATATCAATACCAATGCAATTCATGTTATAAGGCTGAGGAACATTGAATCGTCTATTTACTCATTACAATCAATCCATGCAATAATTCACACACACTTTCTACAACGCCATTCTATCTCTCTCTCTCTCTCACACACACACACACACACACACACATACACATAATAATTCCTGTAAACCTTTCAATAAAAATTATAAAAAAATATAGATATAAATTTTCATTTACAACTTGACCTCAAACCTTAATTTTCTTCACTCCCAAATCAAACCCCTAATTTTGACTCTCATCAACCCCCCCATCCACCCACACTGCCCCCCCCCCCCCCCCAAACACCCCTACACACACTGCCCCCAACCCCTCACCCCTCAACACACACCTACACACATGCGGGCACGCAGACCCTCGTACACACCCACCCGCCTACACACATACCCACCTACACAGACACACGCAGACCTACGCATAGACACACACACACACACACACGCACACACACACACACACATACACAAGGGGGAGAGAGAGAGAGAGAGAGAGAGAGAGAGAGAGAGAGAGAGAGAGAGAGAGAGAGAAATTGTGGGAAAGGAAACGGTGGAAAAAAATAGGTGGACCTGTCAAGGTCTTTGATCGTGAAAAGTCCATGACAACTGAACTTGTCACGGTCAATGACCGTGATAGCCTCTTATCAAGGACTTGTCACGGTCATTGACCGTGACAAAAAATGCGTATTTTTTTGTCACAATCAACGACCCTCACAAGGTTGGCTGACTCAAAGGTGGCAATTTAGCCTTTTTGGTGTAGTGATAGTTTATTGTGTTATTACTATTTTCTTAGTTATTTAGCACAACTTATGATATCAATAAAGAGTTTCTTAATTCTAAATGTTCGTCTTTATTGTATACATGAATGTGAATGAGTAACTATGACAAAAATAGTTTTTTTTATAAAGACATTATGAGACCGTTATGATAACTCACATATTTATCCTTAATAATATGACATTGGCGGCATGGTACATGGAAGGAACCATTCTTTTAAATTAGTATGGTACCATCATGACTCACACTAATGAAGTATTTTGTTAAGGTACTTGATGATTGTTCTAAGAAACTTGTGCAACTTATGTTAATCAAATCATTATATGTAACCTTATTAGGACCAAGTGGGATATCGTTGGAATTATTATTTAGATATTTACTAATTATGAAATTTGGCCAAATTTTGTAATTATAAATTAAATAAATTATTGCTCCTATTAGTGTGGTCAATATAAGGTGACGAATTTTATTATAATTATTGAAATATAGTCTTAGAAAATATTCCAAGAGATATAAGACTTTAGGCATCCATATGAGTCCCTTAGGCTACTTTTGTGGAGAGTAGATGATGAGACACCAAGGGAATTTTTGGTCCCCTTCCACCCTGTATATAGTGAGCTATTCACCATCAAATGATTCACTCAAAAACACGGAAATATATTTAGGCTAGGGTGGGAAAATTTTGAATTTCCAACTGACCATATTTTTAGATTTTTGGGCTGTTTTCTAAAGATTGTTCAGGAGCTTCAGAAGGAAGAGCAAAGGAGTGTTTATGAGTCATTCATAGGATAAATCAACAACAACAAACACATTAACAAGAAATGAAAAAAGCTATTTTTCAATAACTATTTGTAGCCAATTTTATGTGGTAATTGCATGAAGAAATTAAAGATGCTACAAGAACTAATAATATTCATATATATTGTTCTTTTTTATGTTTATAGAAAATTATATTTCTTTCTGAGGGTAGGACAATAGGAAATAAAAACGTTTGTCGTATAGTTTTTATTTGAAGTTCGAAAGACGGGTTAGTATATACAGTTGTTTCATTACAATAATAATTATTAATTCCTATATTTTCTGGCAGTGGGTGACGTTGACATCGAAAGAGAAAAATATAATTAAATTAAAACTTAAAAGAGTATCTAGATATGAATTGCATAGACATAAATATATGAGTATATACATACATATTTTCCAAAGTTCTTTAAGGTTGAGCTAAAAAAAGGAAGATGCATCAATAAATGATTCAATTGTGGAAATTGGACCCATTTCTTCTTTTAGTTTGTGGGATTAAAATTCCTTACTAAGCTCTATCTAAAGACTCTCATCCGAAAATTAAAAAGGGGATATGAAAGAAAGAACTATCGCAAAAAATCATGATCAAAAGTGTATACGAGAGCCTATGCGGTCGTCTATCCTAGGGAAATCATGACTCACAGTTACTAATTCATTGTTGTACCTCCCAACTATGTAAAAAATGCATATTAAACTATGAAGACAAATTTTTCTGTAGGAGGGAAGGCATTTGAGCTGAGTAAGGTAAGCAAGATAAGATCATATTACTTTTTTTTCAAAGATGTTGGTAGTGGATATGTGTTTTGTGTGTTGTGTGTTCTTGGCAAGTGGGAAGGTATTTTGGCTGAGTGATATGTTAAAAGAATCAAGGAAAAAAGGAAGTTTTACAACAAGAGATGGAGTGAAAACAGAGAAATAATATCTTGAACTTATTTTATATGAGAAAAAGTTTTTTTCATCATTGTTATGAAATAATAAGCTTTTTGAGATACAAAAATGCATGAGACCATTTTGAATGTTCACAAATATACAAATAACTTGGAGAACGTCTTATACCAAATATCATAAGAGGAAAAAAGAAAACTAGATTGTAGTAAACGTTGAAGGAAAGTGCTAATTCTTACTTTTATTAAGCCTATCTTGCTCGTGCATTAAAAAAGATAAAACCACCTAAACATTGGATACATGTACACAGTCCAGCTGCTAGTTTCAGCCGACAATTTAATGATCATTATTCCCACCATTAAAGCATCGAGTTTTGAACCTCTTCTTTCCCTCACTTTAAACATTAGCAGGACTTAAAGCAGGAAAAAAAAAAAGCTTATTACTTCATCATTACCGCACGGTCTAGTTAACCCACGATCCCATAAGCGCGTCACCTTTCACTACCTTCCACCACTTCCCAACAACCCCACGTGAACTTCATTTTGTACAACGTAGAAAATTGTCCATATTTCAAAATTTTGTCACTGGGTAAGGTGATATGCCCTTAAATTCTTGAAATTTCGCTATCTCTCACTCTCTAATTTTTGCTAATTCCATGGATCATGAGAGTCCCATGGAAGGGTAGGAGGTTGATCATCTGAGAAGAAATTGCAATCCTCATCCCCACCGAAAAAATTGACCTATTCCAAGATTATAACAAAACGTCCAATGGTGACCTTTCCTACAACAATGCAAGCATGTGTAAAGACAAGAAATATTACCTAAGGTTTGACCGTTTCTAACATCCTTAGATGTGGTTGACCTTCTAAACCACATACTGGTCTTAGTTTTTACACTAGACGTATTAGAAACATGGGATCTAGTACCATCACAACTAAAATCACTCAAGTCTTTTAAATTAACTTTTAACTTCAAATTTTTTTACCAAAGCAAAGAATTTGACTCCTTCTTCATATTTTCAATCATTCCTAGAAGGTTATCTCTCTCCCCCTCAATGCAAGTGAACTTATCCCTAAGAGTCATCTTGTGTAACTTTAAATCTAAAATCAATTTATCATTATCCTTAATTGCATATACACTAACCCTAGAATAATAAAAAGTCCTATAATTCCTTATCTAAAATTTGGGCTCTATCATCACTCTCTTTCATGAAAGATTCTAAAATTTTGAAATCACAATCCATGTCCAAAGGCTTCTCACGAAAGAAATCTCTTTGAGTTTAAACAGTCTCTAGAAGATCCATTGCAGCTTTAAAACAAAAAAAAATATTTTTTAAGAATCTCAATTCTTTTAGCAAACTTCAAATTGAAAATATTTAAGTCGTCACAACTATGGTAATCCATCGAGGGAAAAAAGAGATGAATAAAAACCACCCTTAAATAGCACTAAACACGGACCTACACGATAAATTAGTGGAACCCCTTATGATACCGATATGTAAAAATAAAAAATAATTGAATGCTCTAATAGTAAATGAGAATGCTAAAATAAACGTGCTCGACAATGCTGGTCTGAAACAGTAATTATAATTTTATGTTATTATCAATTTAATAATCTAAGCGTACAAAACCAATTTTAAATAAACTTTAATCTAGGATAAAATTAGTTGTGAAAGAAAATATGTGTTCAAAACAATATGAATGTGCTACATGTTCATGAACACACAAATTTAGAAAAAATCTCTTAGGGGAAAAATCTTTATTCGACACTTCAAAAATATTACATGACAGTCAACTTACGATACTACTTGATTACCGCCACAAGCATAATGCAATAGCCTTTGTGAATCTCAAAATAATACTACTTGTCTCCAAGCAGTCCACAATGAACAGATTCACTCTTCGCATCTGCCAATCAGCCTCATCCTTCTTCTTTAGTCGTGATCTCTACGGGTACATGTCGGCCATGGAGTACCTCCCCATATGGTGTATGAAACAATACAAATCTTTCTAGGATTTAAACCAATTCAAAACAAATATTTTGAGAATGAAAAGTGTGAATCTAAAAGTACTTTGGTAACACAAAAATGAAAACTTTTGAAACAAATATCTAAAAAGCGTTACTTCCAAAGTCTTAAACAATCTGAACATGAAAGAGGTATTTATCGGTCATTCACAAATTTTGAGACGGAGGCTTGTTCGAACAAATTTGAAGCTCGTCTAAACGATAATAGAAATTTCTTTGAATGAAACAAAATCTCATTCGAACGAATGTGCCATCTCATTTCAACGAAGTTCAAATGACCTTCAAACGACCTACAATTCTCGTTCCATACACAATCAATGTAAACTTAAAATGAGCGTTTGAACGAAAAGGATAAATCATTCGAATGATAATCTCATCGCGTTCGAATGGGAATCTCATCTCGTTCGAACGAGGTGATCGAAATTTGAAATTTTTTTGAATTAAAAAATATGCCTCCATTTTTCAATTCAAAAGCCCTGTTTCGATTCAAATAAAATTCAACATTCTAAAACAAATCTTATGAATATATTAGGCATTTTATTCAAATAAAAAGTTTTTTTCATCATTGTTATGGAGGACTAGGTTCCTGATCTCAAAGTAGGTGATGGGTGGCGGATGGGAGCTTATTGAACAAAAGTTTCACAAGATGGAACCGATGCTGTCGTGTCAATCAGAGAGACGTGAGGTCAACAACGTTAAACCATCACACGTTGCCAATGAGAAGAAATTTTTTTGTAAGATGCTGGCGTGGAACCATAGCCCTCTCACGAGACATATATTTTGTATAATGACATATCACAATATGATATTGTGGTAGAGCCGGCCTCTTGCATTTGTAGATTAAGGTATTTTCAGAAAACCTTTGGTAAAGGGCTGGAATTATGGATGAAGATCCACCATCCTGTGAATCTTTGTCTAATTGTTTCGTACCAAGATAGAAAAGTATCGGTGGAGTGATTTGACATCACTTCAGAAAAAGAGATAGTAATAATATTATTGATCAAAATATGGGAGTATAAAATGGGGAAGTTTTTTCGATAGATGGCACCCATTAGGGGGTAGCATCACTCTGACCATAATAAATAAGAGGTAATGGATACGAGTGGAGGGTATTCTATTGCATCTCTGGAGCAATGAAATTTTTCAGGGCATAGGAGACTATTTTAACAACATTCTAGCAATATACCTAGACACGCATGGGGCAAAGAGCTTAGGTGGGCATGCATTATGGTTAGAGATGGGGATAGGCTACTGAAAGATGTAATAATAAAATTTGGGGGGGGGGGGGGGGGGGGGGGGGTTTAGGGTACCAATCATCAAGGAGAAAGCGATGGAAGTTATATATATAACATATAATTGTTAAATATATAATAATTATATATATAACTGTACAGTTATATATAACAGTTGTTATATAACTATTGTTATATAGCTATTGTTATATATATAATTGTTGTTATGTATAACAACCGTTGCTGTATATAATAGTTGTTATATATAAGAACAAATTTTATATATAATAGTTGTTATGTATAACAACAATTCTTATATACAAGAACAACTGTTATATATAACAACAGTTACATATAATCTCTCTGTCTCCTCTACATGCGCCTTCAACAATCGCTCTATACATATATATATGGTTTCCTTAATGTCGACTGATACTAGAGATGCACAGTAAATAATATGAATAAGTTTCAAGTATGTAACTTGTAAGTTGTAGTGGAGACGAAGAGTCGATGACGATAGTCGAAATTGAAAACATTCAAGTTTTAGTATGGTTGTCTTCCTATACAGTTTGTTAAAGAACAATGAATATGCAAACAAACAAAATAATAAGAATAGGAGTATCAAAAGTACAGAAATCATGACGACCGTGAAATCTGACAAAAGTTGCCTCTAGTACAAATTGAGAGCATTAAGGAAATAAACAGAGGCTAACCGAACTATTAGTACCAAATCAATACTCTAAGGCTGGCCTAATTATGCCTAAATCTAAATTTTTAGAATTTTTCTTTAGTCTAGTGCCTGCCCGGTTGGTTACTACGAGTTAATTTGATCCCGTACGAGAATTTCATACTTCTTACGGGACCGTATAGTGATTGTTTTACGTTTTCACCCATTTGTGATATATTTTTATGCTCAAGTCTAACTTTTTACAAATTTAAGTTGTCAGCTCAAACTGAAAGTCACATGACTATGTTATCGATTCCTACAAGTTGCATTGGTCTCGTGCGAGGTGTTCGTACCTCTTACGTGATTTTTTGTGGTTGTTTCACATTTTCAATGATTTCTTTATCCTAAGTTTAACTTTTTGCAAATTTACGCCGTATATTCGAACCAAAAGTCCCATGACTACAAGATCGGTTCCTACAAGTTACATTAGTCATGTACAAGATGGGCATGCCTCCCGTGGGATGGATTTGTTACTATTTTACATTTTCACCCTTTGACGACGTGTTTTTAGGCATAAGTCCACCTTTTTACAAATTTATATCGTACACTCAAATGGGGGACAACCGTGATTGCGCGGTCGGTTCTTGCGAGTTACATTGGTCTCGTAGGAGGTAATCGTGACTCTTACGATGGCGTGTTTTTAAGCCTAAGTCTTAACTTTTTGCAAATTTATGTCATAGACACAAATTGGGAGTCCCGTTACTACGTGATCGGTTCCTACGAGTTATATTGGTCTGGTACGTGGTATTCGTGCCTCTTACATTACCATTTTGTGGTTGTTTTGCGTTTGCACCCATTGGCACCATGTTTGTATGCCTAAGTCTAACGTTTTACAAATTTACGTCATGCAATCAAACTGGGAGTGCCATAACTACACAGTCGTTTCCTATGAATTATATTGGTGTCGTGCGAGGTGTCTGTGCCTCTTATGGGACCGTGTTGTGATTGTTTAAAATTGTCACCCTTTGAAGGCATGTTTTTATGCTTAAGTCTAACTTTTTACAAATTTATATCGTGTAATCAAACCGTGAGTCATGTGACTGCGGGGGCAATTCCTAAGAGTTACCTTGGTCCCGTACGAGGCATTCTTGCCTCTTACGGGACCGTATTGTGGCTAGTTTACATTTTCACCCCTTAGTTGCATATTTTTATGCCTAAGCATAATTTTTTATAAATTTACATCATATACTCAAATCAGGAGTCTCATGAGTATGCAGTCATTTTGTATGAGATAAATTGGTCCCGTATGAGTTGTTTGTGCCTCTTACGGAACCGTATGGTAACTGGTTTACATTTTCACCATTTGACGGCAAGTTTTTATACCCAAGTCTAACTTTTAAAAAGTTTATTTCGTATACTAAAACCGTGAGTCATAAGAATACACAGTCGATTCTTACGAATCGCATTGGTCCCGTGCGAGTTGTACGTGCCTGTTACCGGACCGTATTATGGCTGTAGCAAATGAATCAAAGTATAAAATGAATCAAAATTTGGAACTATAATTATGTTATATATATGGTGAAATTATGCTCTTTGATTAATTTTATAGATATGTGCATCTTTCCATATACATCTGTGCATAAAATGTCGATGAAACATAAGAATTAAAGTATAAAGTTCCCAATCCAAGAATTAAGTTATAAAGTTCCCAATCCAAGAATATTATTGATACAAAAAATTATATACTCATATGGGACAATCTGGAACGGACACGTGTCATCCAATATGGCAAAAATCCTAATCATCAAGATAAAGACTCGCCGACCAACATGCAGAATGTCGACCAGTAGGGTCATCAAAGCGCCAACAGTCATGTACATTATAAACGCCATGTACTGTTGTTAATGCCTAATTTATAAAGACATTCCATCCTGTCACATTCCACCTCTCTATCTCCTTACGAGACTATAAATATATTGTAATCCCTTCATCAAGGGTAAGTTCACGGCATTCAAAGCACAAAAGGCAAGATAGAATACAAGGCAATTAGAAAAACAGTGGATGCAGGCTTCCTTTTATAACCAAACCACTTTAAAAATCTTTTTGCCTCTATTTTATCTACTTTTATTATCTGTGATTAAATAATTAGACCTAGTCTAGTTTTTTACATCAATAGATTAGCACCGTATGTGGGAATGTATTTCTAAACGTTTTCACTCATTCCTATATCAGCATTCCAAAAAAGACTGACATTGTTGAGTCTAGTTCAAAAAATGATGGCAATCCACCTTTTCCATCTATTCCTTCAACAAATAATGATGTAACTGGAATCATGGATAGTCTTGCCAGAGGACAGAAGTCTATGCTGGATACTATTAGGAAATTGGCCCAAACACTACAAGTTGGATCTCCCACCTTGTTTATTCCCAATAAAAGGAATATACCACCACAACTTCCGAGAACCAGCAAGCACAACCGATCCAGGACTACTAGAGACACTTCCTACCGCCCAGGATCAAGTTCTTCTCTTAGGACTTCAGACCCTTATGATGAGATATCCTTTACTACTGAAAGATTAAGTGCTTTAGAAAGATTGAGCAGAGCATCTCCCTTTGATTGTCTGGGACCTAGAGGGAATAAAAATGTCCCCATAACATTATCGAGGAATACTCTATGACAAGTTGATCAACGTCAGGGCTCAGCCCCATCCAGATCAGACGCCTGACAATCTGTCTATGCCAAGCAGACCTTACAGGAGGATATCTCAGCATAAATAGTTTACCGAAATAAGTTGGAATATAGGTTGTTAAAGATGGTGAAGGCAAATAACCCATTAAAATGAAGTTTTGTGAAAGGGTGTCCTTTTTTATAAGTTATTGTGGATTTTCCTACTCCTTCAAAGTTCAAAGCTCATATGGTTACTCCCAAGTATGATGGGAAGACATATCTTGTTCTTCATATAGAACAGTACCAAGCAGCAGCTGATATTTATGATGTTCCCGACGAAATGAGATGTACGGCATTCTTAGGTACAATCACAGGTCCTACTCAGATCTGGCATAATAGCCTTCCTCGATAATAAATTTTTATTTTAACCAACTTGCCAAAATATTTATGGGTAACTTCTACTTTGGAGCCAAATCGATAAAAAAGTAGCTCACCTGCTAAGTGTAAGGTAGCTGGTAGGAGAAAGTATAAGGGACTACATAAATCGCTCCAATAATGAGAAGTTAGAAGTCATTGATTATGAAGACAAAATAGCTATCACATCTCTCATGAGTGTATTTCTTCTTGAGAAGCTTTATTACACTTTTACAAAGATCCTCCTAAAACTATGATCGAAATAATGGCCAAGACAACCATGATAATGAACGCGGAGGATGCCATGACAACAAAATAAGGCTTGGGCATAAAGTCTAAGGGCAAAACTGAGAAGAAGGAGAAAAATGAACACAAGGAGAAGAAGGATTCAAGGCAAGAGAAGATTGATGATAGGATTAGGAAATACAATAATTTCACTCCATTCACGATGGGCATTCACCATGTTTTGAAAGAAATTAAGCACAATAAGGAGGTATGTTGACCTAAGAAGCTAAGAGCACCTATTAGGAAGAAGGATAAATACAAATACTATGAATTTTATAAGGACAATGGGAATAATATAAATCATTGTACTTCTCTGTAAAATGAGATAGAACCCCTCATCTTCCAAGGAAAACTTGACAAGTTTGTTGATTGACAGGCCGATAGAGGAGCTCGTCGTGGGTTAAAGTCTCTATATAAGACCAGGGAAGAAAAGAAAAGAACTCATGAAGATGATCCTGAATATGATCTCGATTTTCCTAATAAAAACCAAACAACCAGATCATGAAGTATTTACACTTTTTTTTGTTCCTTAGATTGTCAGATGATTACAAGTGGAGATACGGGAGTTGGAGATCACACTATAAAGAGAAAAGCTTACCTAAATAAGGGTTTAGCTTGTTCTTACATCTAAAGGATCAATTTAGTCGAGCAAGATAGGCTGAGAAAGGTGAATAGAGAAACATTAGTGATTGGGTTTTCCAAAAACCATCTGTTAGGAGTTCTGTACCCTCATTATGACCCTCTAGTGGTCAAAGTCAGATATCAGGATACAATCATTTATAGGGAGTTAATTCACAATGGTAGCTCAACAGATATGATATTTTATTCATACTTTTAAAAGCTTGATTTGAAGCACCGTCATCTAGATTCATACCGCGGGCCCTTGATCAATTTTTCTAGTGAAAAAGTTTATCCTTTGGGCACAATTAAGCATAAGGTGTTGCTCATCACCTGGCCAGGAAGTCGGACCGAGAAAGTTTATTTCTTTATGATGGACAAGAACGTGCAATCAGCCCATAATATCATCAGGTTTAGAGTAGGGTTTAAAGAGCTTGAAACAGTTCTCTCGACAATCCATCAATATTTGAAGTTCCCAATTAACTTTGAAGTAAGTGTAGTCAAGGATGATAAAAAATTAGCCCAGGAATGTTATTAATCCCTTATCGAGGAAGAAGATCTTGAGAAAATAAAGAAGAATATGACCACCACTTACCAAGTGGACATTAATAAGCCAAATATAGAATCGGAGGTCGAAACCTTAGGTCGAAGAGAAGAGACAGAGCTGGTGAAAGACCAAATTGTGGAAGCAACGGAGAATATCATCTTAGATTACGACTAACTAGAGCAAACTACACATGTGGGTTCAACGCTAGACCCTGTTCTTAAACAGGAGCTAGTGATGTCCCTGAGACAGATAAGCCACGTGTTCACTTGGAGTCGTGAGGATATGCCTCGGATTGATCCCAATTTCCTCTCCCAGTAACTCAACGTCAACAAGGACGTCACTCTAGTGAAACAAAGGCATAGGGTATTCAGTCCCGAGAAGAATGCAGCTATTCAGGAGGAGGTAGAGAATCTCTAAAAATCTTCATTCATTGAAGATGTAAAATATCCATATTGGTTGGCTAACATTATTATGGTAAAAAAGAAGAATAAAAAATGGAGAATGTGTGTGAACTACACCGGTTTGAATAAAGCCTGCCCAAAGGACCATTTTCCTTTGCTTGGGATTCATCAGCTTGTCGAAGATACGTCAATACATGAACTGTTGAGTTTTATAGATGCTTATTCTGGTTATAACTAGATCAAAATGAAAAAATTCATCTTTCATTACTTTCCGAGGAACTTAATATTATAATGTTATCTCATTTGGTTTGAAAACTGCAGGTTCTACCTACCAGAGGTTGTTAAACAAGGTCTTTAAAGATCAAATAGGCAGGAACATATAAGTATATATGGATGATATGCTAACGAAGAGTAAAAAAGCCTCTAACCACATTGCCGACCTCATTCAAACCTTTGATCCGTTAGAAAAGAACCTGATGAAGATGAATCCGAGCAAATGTGTGTTCGGCGTGCAAGAGGGAATGTTCCTTGGGTATATAATAAACAAGAGGTGAATTAAAGCCAATCCAAATAAAATAAAATATTTAATTGAAATGCATTCTCCAACTTATAAGAAGGATGTTCAAAGGCTCATTAGAAGAGAAACTTCCTTGAACAGATTCGTGTCCCGAGCAACGTACAAGTGTTTTCCATTCTTTAAGGTGCTCAGGTTGACCTCTGAATGGAACGACGAATGCAAGAAAGCTTTTTTAGAGTTGAAAAAGAATCTAGGATCGCCCTCATTTCTCTCCCGACCAATATAGGGAGAAAATTGAATTTGTACTTCATCGTTTCTGAGTCGGCTGTGAGTTACGCTTTGATACGGGAATATAACGTAGTTCAAAAGCCAGTCTACTACACTAGTAAATCCTTTCAAGGAGCAAAAATCAGATATCCATGATTGGAGAAACTTTCTTTGGCGCATATAGAGGCATACCGACGTAGGAAGCCTTATTTCCATGTGCATACTATTGTGGTGTACACTAACATGCCTCTTCAGTAAGCTCTTCATAAACCTGAGAAGTCTGGGAGATTAATGTATTGGGAAGTAGAACTGAAGGATTTTAACATTATGTATAAGCCAAGGTCCTCATTAAAGGGCCAAGTTGTGGCAGACTTCATTGCATAATTCACTTATCTAGAGATCCCCTAATAACAAAGAGTTCAGACAAAATAAACCCCAATAGTGGAAATCTCGGTCAAAGTCATCACCGACCAACAGTCTGAGTAGACACTAGTCGGGGAAAGCTCAGGCAAAGTAACTACTGACCTACCAGAACAGTCAACCATGATGAAGGAAATGACTAAGAAATATGAGCAAGAAAAAAGAAGATATTCCATTATGGAATGTTGACAAACCAAGGCTTTGACATCAACATCCCAATATGGAATCTATACGTGAATGGATCTTTGTGTGAGATAAAAAGTGGAGCTAGTATTATACTTAATACCCCTGATGGGATTGATATTGAGTACGCACTTAGTTTCCAGTCTAGGAGTCAAATGATGAAGAGAAGTATGAAGCATTAATTATGGGATTAAGTTTGGCTCAAACACGAAAACGTCGAGCAAGTTGTGATGCATAGTGATTCATAATTATTGGTCAACCATATCTTAAGTTTATACGAAGCCAAGGGAGAATTGATGACAAGGTACCTCGCTAAAGCACTGGAGATCATAGAAAATTAACCAGTTATCCGTATAAGCATAATTTTAAGACTAGGGAATGCCCGAGAAGACGCACTTGCTAGGCTTACATCAGCAACCAGGATTAAACTTAGGAGAATAATCCCAATTGAGATTATAGCTAGTCGGAGTATTGATAAAGATTTGATGATTAATTTCATTATAGTAGATGTGGGAGCTTCCTGGATGGATCCCATCAGAGCTTATATTGGCTAAGCAATTCTGCCAGCACATCTAGTTAAAGCTAAGTATAAAGATGCAAGGTACGTGTTAGATAAAGGAGTGCTATATAAGAGAGGGTTAATAGCTAATTTGCAACGCTGTTTCCACTCATTGGACGTTCAAGATATGATAACTGAAGTTCATGAGGGATCTAGTAGAGATCATATGGAAGGAAGATCATTGCACTAACGAATGCGCACACAGGGATACTACTGGTCGGCCATGAGGGTAGATTGTATATATTTTGCAAATAAGTGTGACAAGTGCCAAAGGTTCTCTAACATTCGTAAAACTACACAAATGACTTTAACTCCCATTACTTCACCCAGATAATTTTCTATTGGGGGAATAGATTTGGTCGGACCATTTCCGAGCACCTATAGAAGATTAAAGTACTTGGTCATAGCCGTCGATTACTTCCCCAAATGGGTTAAAACAGAACCATTAGTAAATATTCCCTATGAGAAGGTGTACCAGTTCAACTGGAATAACATCATTTGTACATATGGTTTACCATATGCCTTCATTAACGACCATGGTACACATTTTGACAATGAGAAATTTGTAGCATATTGTTCCCAATCCAAGATCCAGAATTTACATTCTGCTCTAAGTCATCCTTAAAGCATTGGGCATACCGAGGTGACAAACAGGACTTTGCTCAATGGGTTGAAGAAGAGACTTGATGAGGTAAACGAAAACAGGATAAATGAATTTCACTATGTATTATGGGCCTACCGAGAAACTCGTAGGGTTGCAATAGGGGAAACACTATATATGCTAGCATTTGGGACTGAAGCAGTGGTACGAGCTAGTCTAGGTTTGCCAACTCATAGAGTGTTGAATTTTTATATTCCCCTAGTGATTTGATGCGAAGGGTAGACTATAATATATTGAAAGACGTGCGAGAAGATGCAACCTTGAGGAATGTGTCTTATGAACAACAAATAACACGCTTTTACAACAAGAGGGTGAAACCGACCAACTTAAAAGAGGGGTATTATGTACTTAAGAAGGTGATTCAGAAGACCAAAAATCTAGAAGCCAATTAACAGGGGCTATATCGTGTCTCGACAGTTGTTCGACTAGGAACTTATCGAATTAAAACTTTGGAAGGGGAAGAATTCAAGAATCCCTGGAACGCCGAGCATCTTAGGAAATATTACCAGCAATGCAACGAGCAACAGCTCTTGTAATCATTTTGATTCAGTATCAATAAAAAGTTGGTTTCTTCCATTTTTTCGATTGAGGAAATATTGGTGATATGCATCCCCTTATAAATACTTGGTCGGCAGGAATTCAGTACTTGGTCAGGCTTGGTCGAAAAATGCGATACTTGATCGGCAAGCCAGATACTTGATCATCAAGTCATAAAAACCCAAGTAAAAATAGGATTTTAAGTCCTCTCTACTTGGTCAAGAAAAATCAGGGATAAAACTCTGTATAAAAAGCAATAAACTATATCGAAACTGAGCAAAATGGAAGAAGAACATTGTAAAGATTTCTAAATACGAATGTAAACACATATTCCACATACGCTTGGTCTCCACTGGTAACTAATGCTAAACCTAAAAATTTAGGTGCATTAGTAGAACCTATGGAAATACCACGGGTGACTAATGCTAAACTTGGATTTTAATTTAGGTTCACTAGTGGAACCTATGGCCACATCAATAGTAATTGGTATTAAACTTAGAAATCTAAGTATATCAATAGAACCTATGGTAATATTATTGGTAACTGATACTAAACTTAGGCAAATGTCTAAGTGTATCAGTAAAACTAATGAAATAACAAAGTCATTCAACTAGACAAAAGTTACTAAGATAAGTTAATAAAATAGCATTTCATTTATATTAATGATGATTACATGAAAATATTGTGTATAAATGAAATACAGGATAACTATTCTACTGGACGCTTTCCTTCAGCTTTAGAGGAGCTATGTGTTAGTTCCATGCATGTTGAAGGATCATACAATGTGTATAGAGAGTTGATAAAGTTAAAATCATGATGCATTCTCCTGTTACTACTGCTCGGAGTATTCAACAAATGAGGGGGCCGAATTATTTCTAGCTCATCGTCCAGCCCTTAATCCCCTAAACATTTGGAGATCAAGCACTAGGGAATGGTTTCTATAGGAATCCAGTTAATGTCAAGATTGAAGGGAAATTTGTCACAGTATAAGAACCCAGGATCATCCTAGTACCATAGTTTGTTGTCATGTTTAACCTTCGTAACTGTTAGGCAATTAGTCTAGTCCCATTTATACCCTTCGCATTGAGCCTGAATAAAGTGATCATCAAATCATCCAAGGGCTTTATTGTACCATTCCATCCAAACTTATCTAGGTTTCTTATAAAACTAGAAGGTTAATCTTTCAACCAGGTATTGCAACTTCTTTAAAACTCCATCTTTAATTTGTAATTGAGAAGACTGGGTGGAAAGTTGCTCATCCTGAGTTTGGATCTTTTGAGACATCTCAGCAATGTCTAAGTCCTTGGCCTTTATCTATGAAGCCTGATTTGCAAGCGTTTGTTGAGTTCTGACTTCATTAATTGTAGGTTGGCTAGATCTAGATCTTGGTCGAGAAGTAGAAGTAGTTTGGGTTTCTTCAAGGCTTCTAGTTCCTCCCTTAGCCTCGCATTTTCAGTTTCCAAGAATGATACCCCTACATCAGCAGCAAAAGCTGTAGAAGGAGCCTTCAAGGAGTCCAGTTCACTCATTAACTTGTTATTTTCTTCCTCCAATAACTTCCCAATGGCTCTAGCTTCATCAACCTCACACTTGAGCAGGAATTCCTTCTTCCAAAAAGAAGAAATGTTCTTCTCTAATTTCTCCTCAAATCCCCAATCTCTACTTAAAGCCTTGTATTTAGCCTCATTATCAGCATGAAGGAGAGCCTTAGATTCTTCATGTTCTTTTTTATGTTCTTCGATCATCTCGAAGTAAGGCACGTTATTATCCACTTTTCGATCAAGAAGACACTTCATATATAAATAGGCTTCCTTGGCTTGATCTGAAGCATCTGTGTCGAGCAAGTTTAATAAAGATTCCTTTGACAAAGTCATATAACTAGCCTTGAACAAACTATTGCAGTTCTTGAGTAGATCAGAATCATTAGAAGAAAGTTATTCCATCTTGTCCATGAACTAAAAAATAAAGAGATCCAATCAACAACAAGGAAAGAAATATATGACAATAACCAAGAAATGATAAGCAACCAAGTGAAAACAAATAGTATGGAGAAAATGTCCTTTTATTAATACAAAGGGAAATTACAAGGATAGCAAAACAGAATCAAAGGAAAGATAAAGAGGATAATCTACACCTTCTCTCTATCAGTCTTAACATTTCCATCTTGGCCGGAGAGGGAGCAGGGGGCTTATCTTGCTCGATTAGAAGGAGGGATGACTCAAGAACATTTTTGCCTTGGTCGACTGAAGAATCAACCACTATAGAAGACTCCATATAACCAACATTATCTTTAACTTCGTCTTCCATATTGGGGGGAGAGCCAGGCTTATGTATTTAAAAGAGTTTAGAGTCCTACACTGTGTCAACCTCCTTCAGTGTAGTCAACCAATTGTCCATGAAAAATTTCTCTTTGCATACTCAATCTGAGTAGAGGTACCAGTGAGAGATTTATCCCAGCCTTTATTGAAGAAATTTTCTGTGGACTTCTTCCTTTTAGTTTTCTCAGTAGTTAGGCTCTTTGCCAGCTCAGCCACTTACCTTCGAACTTCAGCAGCAACATTTTCAGCCTTTTGTCGAGCGTCCTTAGTAGCTTTTATTTTGTTCTCTAAACTTTTCTTTTCAGTCTCCAATGCTTATTGGGAGTCAAGAAAGGAATTCGCGAGACCAAAAAATGCCTCCTCAACATCATTGAAGAAGAACGAAGAGCATCGTCCTTCCTCATTATCTGGTTGAAATCAACCAAGAACTGCAGAGGAGAAAGGCAAAGTCAGTACAAAAAGTCAAAGATAAAATAAAAAGTATGAAAGAGTAAAAATACAAGGGAAGAATTATCATAATAGTAAGGCTTTGAGCAACCCTTTCAAAATTTTAAGTCGGGGCATAGAGGAAGCAGTACCCCGGTGGTCAGGAAGATTAACAGACTTAATAAATTTCCTAGACAAGCTAGGACTTATGGTTATAGAGTATCCATCGCTAGATGGAGTAACATAGAGCAAGATCTGCTGGTTAGCACAATAGTTTCTTCAACCTTCTTGGCAGCAGGACCTCTCCTCAGACATTTCAAAAGAGATTATCATCCTTGTTGGCTAGGGGATTCTTACCAAGATCATTTTTCTTCTTTGACACACCACTATTAACAGACTTAGTGGTGCCAGGAACAACAGAATCCCCAAAAAATATTGGGAAATTTTCTTTGTCCCATGCTCACTGAACGAGGGAGATCTGAATCAGAAGAAGTGGACACATGGTCTTTGTCGAAATCAATTATAATGGAAGGCACTACAGCTATTGGATGAGATATAAAATATGTGATTGATCTCTTGTACTTCAACAAGTATGAAGCCAACCTAATATTCTCCTCAATAATTCTTTGATATCCCAGAGAAACTTGAGCTCGTCAAGTTTTATGTCACCTTCCTTAGGACACTTTGTCCTCCTCTCAACTAAAATCAAATAAAAAAAATATTAGATAACATATTATTAGGTGACTCATTATCATGAACATACAAAATATATTACAACCTATGTCATGACCCTCTTAAGGGCATCTTGGTTCATTATAAACTTCACCTCCTTTAAGATGTACATATTGCCAATTTTTGGCAATAAAACTACGACCGAAGTAGTCCCTATTAGAGTCAGGAAAATTGACAACTAGAACTCTATTAACAGACCTAGTCTTTAAATAATATGTAATGTAACTAGTGACCCATTTGTAGCAGAATACGATCTCAGGGATACTGATATGGGTCCCATGGATTTATTTAAGCCTATGGACACCATTAACTATTCTCCAAGTGTTGGGGTATACTCTAGCAGGTACAATATCAAAGAATTGACAAAACTCTGAGCAAAAATGATTTGGGGGAAAAGTGAAGCCATATCCATCTATGAATAAGGAATAAATCCAATGACTTTCAAACAAAGAAAAAACATCTACAGGGGGTATAAGGAACTCTAAATCCACATAGTCTAGTATATCCCATATCTTTCTAAACTCATCTAGAGAGACAAACAACGTAAACCATGATGCAATATGAAGAACAAAAGAAAAAGGAAAAGATTCTTACAAAAACTTAAAAATTCGACAACAACTAGAAGACGGGAAGAATGATCGCACGAAAGCTCAAGAATTTGCGACAAAAACTTAGAAGGTTTGAGGTAAGAGACAACCAAAAATTTATCGCCTTTTATAGATTGCCTTAAAAAACAGTAAACATAATGATTAAAGTGAAATGACGATTGAAATTATGGCGGTAATGAAAAAGACATATTTACCCTGAGACGGTTGGATAAAAGTTCAGAATATTTACAAAAATTCCATAAAAAACACACTACAAGCAAAAATCAACGAAAGTTTACAAGTGTGGGAAGTCGGGAACTGACCAAGCATCTGGAATGTAACCCGAGCTTGCATTAGTTTTAAATTATCTATACATTCAAGCAAGAATCAATCATGGAACATTGGGGGCTTCTGTTGATACCAAAAATTATCTACTCGTGTGGATCAATCTGAAATGGACATGTGTCATCCAATATAGAAGAAATCGTAATCATTAAGATATAGACTCGCCGACCAATAAGAAAAATGCCAACCAACAGGGTTAGTAAAGCGCCAACAGTCATATACAATATGAACTCCATGTACTAATGTTAATGCCTAATTTATAAAGCCATTCCATCCTTTTACATTCCAACTCTCTATCTCCTTACGAGACTATAAATACATTATAATCCCTTCATCAAGGATAAGTTCAAGCCATTCAAAGCACGAAAGGCAATAAGAAAAATAGTGGATGTAGGCTTTCTGTTACATCCAAACCACTTTAAAAATCTTTTTGTCTCTATTTTATCTACCTGTATTATCCTTGATTAAACAATTAGACCTAGTCCGGTTTTTTACATCAACTAATATATAAAAAACTACAGCTTAACCAAAAATAAACTATGTCAAGGATGTAACATGACTTCCAAAGTTTGGAAAGTCGTAATTAATAATGGGAAGCTTCATATTACCTTATATTAGTTCATGTTATCCAAGCAATACATTGTAAACATGATAATATGTATTATATAACATTAGTGCATATCATTTATGAATTGTGTTGATTGCGTCTTGTATTGTGTCTTCTGAGTGAAAAAAATAAGAAAAAAGTTATTAAAGTGAACAGAGATAAGTTTATTAATATGATTTTGAATTTCAAATCAAACCGTAACCTTTATATGTAACTTTCAAGACTGAAACTCAAAACTGAGATTAGTTTGTGTGTATGCGTGTGCAATTAGTATTAAGTCCATTAAATGATCAAATAGAAAAAAATTGATTCATCAGAGGTTCAATCAATTAGAAAAACATTATATACTTGTATGTGTCGTGCATTGTGTCATAATCTATGAATTTCTTTATTTATGTTGTCCGTTCTATGTCATTTATGAGTTGTGTTAATCATATTGTGCACTATGTGTCACGAGGCCAAAACTTGACTTTTCACCCCTACTGATGACTACACATTGTAATAATCAAACTCAGATGTTCAAAACACTACAACCACTCCACTAGTTCACATATAAGTGAACAAATAAACCATTTTCAAGGCCGTGGCATACCATTTTTAGTGGATGGATACTACATCAACCATTTCAAGGTCGTGGCATACCAAAGAAAAAAATAGCCCCTATCATTTATATTGTATTCTTCATTTTATCAAACATCTTCAAGGCAGCACACAAATCACATTCCATTATTAGTTGGGCCTTTTCTATTCTATTATTAGAGACCTCAAAATTTTGAAATGTTTGTACAACACCATTTGGAGATATAGTGCACATTTTAAAGCCAAATTAACCCTGTGGAGGATGATTATTTAAAGAGTTTTACGTACAACCCTTGCTTCCATGTGAGGGGAAGTTAGGACAGGGCAAAATTCAATAGTATCATAAAAAATAACAATAACATGCCGAATTATAACACAACCCCAAAATAGAGACCACAACGAAATCACAAGTTGCCAATCCCAAACTAAAAATGCATACCAGCTTCTAGAAACCCTCTTTTATAAAATCGTAAATCATATAAACCATAATTGAATCAAACGTGAAAGAGAACTAAGACCATAAAAGCATAACTAAATTAAATGATACACCCTAAACATTAACATAAAAGAATATTAGTGAGAATTTAAAAATAAAACCAGATACCCCATAATACAAACATGTTGAGCATTTAGAAACAAAACACCACATTTGAAGATAAGTCTCTATAGTGTTGAATCTGCAAAACAGATCACCAAAAAAATAGCTTCAAATTCATATGTTGATGGAAAAAACATTGGCGAGAAGAGGATGAATAATAGTAGAACTGTGAACAATAAAAATTTGAACCTAAGATTGAAAGATTAATAATTGAAAAAAGAAATTAATATCACAAACCTCAGGTCGTGCCTTTGTCTATCAACGGTGAAAATTGGAGAATATGGGTTACCAGTAGGTGGGCGGGAAGAGGGTTCCTAAGGAGGGTTCCAAAACAAGTGATGACACAAACCCTAGGTCAAAGGAGAAGGACTGAAGGCGATAGGGTTTCGTAGATGTGAGAGAGAGGGGAACACAATCAATTTTTTTTTGTATAAGTTGATATTATTTGGTATTTTATATATATATATATATATATATATATATATATATATATATATATATATATATATATATATAAAATACTTTTGGCATCATAATTTTCTTTGTTACCAAAAGTAATATATTTTTTCAACACACTCCTATGTTGCCAAAAGTTAGGTCATGTTTGGCAACAAACGAAAATGATGCTGAAAGTGAAAATTTCCCCCCTTTTATTTTGATAGCTTCCCACGTGAAATTTTAATATTTGGCAACAAGTTTTATTTTATGTTTCCAAAAGTACAATGTAAAATGGTCTTTTGGTAATATAATTAAGAGTTTGTTGCCAAAAGGGTATCTTTAGCAACAAAAATAGCTTGTGTTGCTAAATATTGTTGCTAATGGTGAAATTCTTGTAGTCTTGGGAGCTCGAGGGGGTAGATGCCTTTTTGGGTTGTATGGAATACGAACTAATCCCAATAGGTGGAAAGAATTCCTTACAATGTGCTAGGAATACGTTAGGGCTTTTCTCGGTTAATAGTTATTACACAGTGCTGAGGGGTTCTAAAAAAAATTATTTCTAGTGGAAAGAAGTTTGGAAAATGAAGGATCCTTTGAAAGACATTTACTTTGTATAAACCGATGCTAGACAGGCTATTTTAATAATAAAAGGGTTGCATAAGAGGGGAAATTGATGACCCGTAGATGTTATCTATACAAGGCGGAATAGGAATCGACTAGTCATTTTCTCCTACATTGTTTAGTGATGAGGGGTTTATGGGATGTTTTAGTTTCCCTATGTCGGGTCCGATGGGTTATGGAACAGTCAGTGAGGGATGTAATAGCGATGTGGAAATGTACAAGTGGTTGAAAGGGGAGCATCAAAGTTTGGAGGATGGTACCGCACTTCATCCTTTAGATAATTTGGTGGGTGATGAGCGGGAGGTTCTTTAAGGGGAATGAAGTGTCCCCAAAGAGATTTCATTATAATTTGATGAATACGCTTCTTCTCTATCATAGGATTAATCATATGTCTTCTCTTTCTTCATGCATGGACTTCGTGGAGGAATTATAGGGGGTAGTCCAGAGTGTTGGTTGATGTCTAGGTAGGGCTTGGTTGGTTCAATTGTTTATCTCTTTTATAGTGTATATGAGATTCCACCCCCTTGGAAGGCTTCTTTGGTTGAATCATTTACTTAAAAAAATATGTTATTCACTTAATGTCCTTTTACATCTTATAGTAAAGATAACATCATAGTTTTATCGTTATAAAAATAATACATTTACTCTAAATTGTTCACTACAAATTGAAAACGGGAAAAATAATGTAAAATAGAAAATGTGTTATGTTTATTTAATAGACAATACTCTTCATAATTTTTAAGGGTAAATCCCCTGACAATTTGATTTTTTATCCTAAAAAGTTATTACATGGTGACTATGACCACAATATAAAAAGTAGCATATTTTACATTAATTCTCATCTCTATTTATCATGTTATCTTTATAATGTTTATTTAAGATCTATTGGAAAAATATGTAACTACATCTATAACAACTTTCAAACTTTATGTTGTAGGTCTACAAGCATAACCTATTCAATAAAATAAAGTTGTAAAAAGAAAGGTACATGGATGTGAGAAGGTATATACTGGTGTTTATTTACTAGAAAAGAATAAACAATTGAAATATAGCTTTTAGATTCTAACTTGTAATATTAAGTTTGATCGTTGTTTTCAAGGTATATTCCACATGTCGTTGACAAAATTTAGAGGGGACTTCTCATTTGATATAGTTTAACTTATATTTTAACATATTCTCAATAAATCGAACAAAATTTTATATGTACATTGACATTTACCATTAACGCGTAAAATTAAGAATTTAATGATAAATCATATACTAATTAAATATTCATTTAATTTAATTATTAAAATGTGTCCAACACGCATCGCGTGTGCACAGTTAGCTTCTAATGAGTAAAAGAATGAATACTCTTGAGAGTAGTCTGAAAGTGGAGAGATAAGCACCGCAATATTTAGGTCTGAGCATGGGGAGAAAATCCATGTGGAAGTTTGTTCAACATAAGAGTGCTTGTTATGTCATTTTTTATAATTGTGTCTCTAGCGGTCTATTTATAGCAAAACTTTTAGGGCAGACGTGGCACTTACGTGCGTGGGAATATTCTCATTTGATAAAAAATTTGAAATTTTTTTGTCTTTATTTATATTCGTCACTATCCACCCTGATGTGTAGGTTATGGTGTGACACCTCACATAATAGTGGACAAAAATGTGAACTTGTGGGACATGATGCCAAAAAATGATGCTTTGCATGTTATCAAAATTTCTTGAAAATTTGCAATTGAACTTGAGGGTCACTAACCATCTTTAGTGTTAAAATTTCTTGCGAGTATCTAGGTGACTTCTATATGTTTTGCAATACAAATCGCGTATAGTGTGTGTGTGTGTGTGTGTGTGAGTGGCCTCTTGGTCCCTCGCCTCAATATTCTTCTTTCCAAAGATATCGAAGTGTTTGAGCCTTATCTTTCTACCCAAGACTTACCTCTGAACCTCCAAACAAAAACATTAAAGAGGTTCCAGGTGGCTATCTGCTCGAGCCCTGCTTGCTTTCCCCAGTCTTCTTACTAGGTAAACTTGTTAAAGACAACAAAATTATTTGTTTCTTGAGTGACACTCGCGGTTCACTTCCTCGGGAAGCCAACGGGATGCTCGTGTGCTTTCTCCTTTTTGAGATATCTATGACTCGATGTTGCTTGAGCAGCCTCCTCACTATCATTTTTCATATATCTTATAGAAATAAGAGGGGTTTCTTGTGTACTTCGTCCTTCATTGACAATATTAACTTATTTCCCGAGTGGTTTGGGGGTTTCTTACGCAACCTCCTTTCTTGGTAATTGCTCCCATAACCGACTGGTAGTTGAGGGGTTACTCGTGTACCTTTCTACATTAGCCCCCTTGTACAAAATTCTCTGGCCCATATGTAAAGGGATAGTTGTGTAAAAAATGGTGCCTTTGGGTTTAAAATAATATTTTTTCATAATTACCTTTAGTATTTCATTTAATGCTTTGACATGATCGATTGGTGGAACACACATTTTTGTACGCTGAGGATCCAGTTATCACTTTGGGATAGGATACTCGTGATTCAGGAATCATCACTCCCTTTTTGAATTATCGATGAACATTTGTATTCATAAAGTATAAATACTCCCAAACCCTTCTTCAAAAACTTTACCTTCACTTTTACCGATTTTTGAGAAAGAAAACTTTTAAAAGTTCTTCATTTCCTCCATCTATGTCAAGAAGAGTTTGTCTTTCCTTTACCATCATTTGATTACATGACATCTTCTTTTACCAATGTTTCATTTTCCACTAGTACCTATGTTACAGAAATGTTGATGTGTTCTTTTCCCATCTAAATTTTCATGGCGTCCTCTTCCATAATTGGAACCACCGTTTTTCCTCCCATCATACTTTCTACCTTTTCAATCACCCTTACTGTTGGTGGAAGGGCTAATGGATATTTTTCCAATAGTAAATATCATTCAAAGTTATTGGATGCGCGATCGAAGAGAGAGTTCACTGCTTATAGGTGCGCTCCATTTTTTTAGTAAGTAGGTTCACTTTATGGCTTCACTCGAGGGGTTTGAAGTTGGATTTTTCCCATGGTGGATGAGCAACCCGTTTTATGGTTTCTAGAATCTTAGGATACCCAAATTTTTTCCAGATAAAATTTTTCAGAACCGAGTGGATAGGAAAACAAATTCCTTCTCCAACATTAAATTTAACGTCTATGGTGGAGCCCCTGAGGAGTGGGAAGCCTAGGTTGATAATGTAATGTATGTAGATTACTATCATAATACTATTAATGGGTTAGGTCTGGGAAGAACTTTTGAAAGTTTGAAGAGTTTTACGATCGACAAGAGCACGAGTGTTATCAAAATTCGAGCATCTCATTGGAGTATAGACACCCACACAGTTCTCAGTGGTTGGAGAGAGATCGAAATTACTTTGGAGGATATTTTATGAAACCATGGGAATGCCCATTTTGGGATATCATATCTTTACTGATGGTTACATAGACGCTTAAGAAAAGGCGTTGTGTGAGGAGTTACACAGGTTATTAGGGGAATATATTCATTATATGGGGCTTACTCGCATAGGCATTAGCAAGCACCTATTTGCCAAGGGGAAAAGATAAATCCAAAACCACGGTTATCAGGAGTTAAGATGGTTCTAAATTGAAAGCCAAAGGTAATGTTGTTGCATTATTTTCCATATTCTTTTCCATATTTTTATTTCAGGGGAGGCCTAATGATTCTCCTTGCGGTCTATTTTGTTAGACTTTCTTGTGGTAAAAATGTGTCACTCACCACTTAAACTGTGGGCTCCATGTATACTTAGTTAGAGAAAGAATACATTGACATGGAGTGATCCCACGGGCAGTAGGATATGTTCAACTTTGTCTATTCTTTTATTTTGATGGGTTTCTTATTCGAGCTACTTCCAAATTGGGCCCTAGAACCTCAGTCATTGAATATCGTACTACTTGAATTTTTAGATGGCATGGAAATACTCCCAAGAATTCAATCAGCCATTTCGTTAAAAATTTTGATGAGTTTAGATTTCATCCATATGCGAGGAGATTAGGAGGTATTTTCACTTGGAATTTCTTTCCATTTTCTCCCCAACCCTGCAATCCTCCTATAAATGTTGACTCTGTGAAGAATTATCCATTTTTATATACCATGATATTCATTTTGCTTTACGTTCTTCCATCCTTAATTGAGTTGGGACAAGGACTGGTTTTTTATCACTCAGAGAGGGTAAGAAGACAATTTGGGTTTGATTAAGGCACCTTTTTCCCCAATTTCCTAACTAATCATTCCTCAGAGCAATCGTACTGAGAGTTATATTCGAATTTCACTATCGAGGGCATGATTCGTGGGACTACTATGTTTAGAATTTTCCTATCTACCTTCTGTCCGCTACTCCTGTGTAATACCCCGTACTTTTGACTATAATTATTTTTGGGATTAATTAATTAATTAGCGTATTAATTGGAAATTAATCCGGGTTATAAATACTAATATGATGCGAATTGGTATTTGATTATGTACCTATAAGATTATATATGTATTTGGTATTATGAAATTTGTCGTGAGATTTATATACGGCATTTTAGAAATTTTGTTGACGCGTGGGACCGCCGCGTCACGGTATAATATATTGATGATAAAAGTGAATTTAAAATCTATAATCCATATGGTCGTTTTGAGTGCGCCATCGCGTCCGGAAGGGTCGAGATAGTCAGAAAACACTAGCCGGAGGTATAGTTTGGGTCCCGGGGTATTTTTAGGCCATACCGGCAACTTAAAGGGTATTTTAGTAATTTGGTATTTTTGGGTAATTAAAAGTGACGAAAATTGAGAGTTGTAATCTGATAAGGATTGACCCAACCAACCCTTTATTAACCCCATAAGCTACGTAGGTTATCATTTAGTCTTCCAACTCTCCCAAAGCAAACCCTAGCCACCATAGCCATCTTTGGAAGAAGAAAGCTTGGAGAAGAAGAGAGAGAGAGGAATTCTGCAGAGATTCTTCACCAAATCAACACCAAATCCGAAATCAAACCAAGGCAAGTGATTTATTCCATTTAAATTTCAGAGAATGCTTCTTCCATGTTAGATTATTCAAAAACTTTGTATGTTCTTTGAAGATAATGAAAAACCCATAAGATTGGAGTTATTAGTTTAAATTTTGGGATATAGGTTGCATCTAGAATGATTACTGGAAGATTATATTAAGAGAATTATCGACTTTTGTTATACCAAAAACGGATTTAAGATGAAGTTTATGAATGTTCTTGAGATAAAATCTGGAAACTAGGTTTTTGATGAAGTTTGACCCATATGTAGCCTTTAGATGTTGAATTAGTGGTTTGTGGACGTTAGTAATATTGTAGGATTGTTATATGACATTAATATAACGTTATATCTGAGAATCATACGTTAGAAATAAGTTTTGGGATGTTTTCAAATCTGCAGAACAAAGCAGTCCATAGCCATACCTGTTCGATCGATCGATCGACATTCATCAGTCGATCGATCGACTTGATCGATCGATCGATATTCATAGGTCGATCGATCGACCTTCCCAGAATGAGTAAAATTTTCCTTAATTTGATTTTAAATGGTGGAAACCCTCGGAGAATATGTTTGGAGAACTTATGAATACCCTCACCCTTAAGGAAGACCAGTAGGCATGATTATGAAGTGGGACTTTAATCAGAATGTAATTTGAGGAATTATTCTAACTAAATGAAATTCGTTATGTGAGATAATATTTGGGTTAATAGTACAAATTTGAATAAGTTGATGAAATAAGGTTTGGGGCAGAAGTAAAGACCTTAGGTATAAAGATATCATATGTGAGAATTATGGGAACTTAGTAGTCTATTCGAGATAGGTTTTAAGTTTAAGGAATTACGACGTGAGGCGTGTCGACTATTTAAATTATATATTATCGGATTACTTTAAATATGTAAGTTTGGGATAATGGTATAATGATGTAGAAAATACCTTATTAAAATGGTGATATCTAAGATGTGTGAATGCTTAGTACATAGTTTATGTGTATGACATACCTACCATACTTGCTATCACGGGAGGTTACGTTCGCTTAGGACCCTCTAATCCTTGTGTGCCTACGGGGGGGATATAGACTGGTACCTTGATGAACATAGGTCATAGAAAGACTTATTGTGATATTAATAAGTCCGCTGACCATGGGAGCGTAGGTATGTGCGTGACCCATGTGATGGTGACTGTGTTCGCCTCCACTATTTGTGATTTGTGTTATCTGAACTATTCCTGAGAGATTCGGAATATGTGATCCTTATGTACGTGATGTACCGGGATGGATAGCAGAGTATGTGTACACCATAACTTAGATTGCGGGGTGCTTGTATCGTATATTTATGATGTGAACAATATACATTAAATTAATGGGAATCCTCATGTTAATGTTGTAAATGTATCACGGTATTGTTTCGAGATATATAAGGAGTTAACTGATACTTATATATATGGCATATTTAGTAATTGAGTTTACGTTAAACCTCTATTTAATTACGAGCGTTGTTATGATAAATGGAACCGAGTAATATGGGTAGAACCTTTGGCAGTTCAGCTAGTTATGTTGTCAGTTAGCTAGTAGTATGGGTCGTTATAGATGGGTACTTACGTTAGGAGTGCACAGTTAGTCGAGAGGTGAGAATTTAATGTGAGTGCACGTCCTAACATGTACTTTGCATTTAATGTTTTAAATGTTTTTAAAGCACTTGCAGGTTTTTAAAATGATTTCCACTTTCGGGCTCTGACCCATTTGCTTTCAAATATATTTTCTTGTAAAACCATTTTAGGTGCCCAGCCACAAGGACACCAAGCATAGGATTCTCATTCAGGTGACGAGCTGTAGCTGTTTGTGGAAGCTACAGGGACTTGCTTTTAGACGCCTCTCTCATTTGGATTCCAGTCTCAGCATCTATCAGTTGTAGGGCATATTGCCCAATTCTATTAGACATTTTTACATTTCAGTTTTCAGACTCTGGCATGTATTGCTCAGTATTCAGTTTTAGTTACATTTTGTGATGGTTATTCGTTTCACTTCAGTATGGTGAATGTTGTTATTTAGTTATTCATTACTCCTGTTGCATGTTAATCAAATTTAATAAAATTTGGCACTTACTTTTTAAATACTAGGTGGTTAGTAATAATAAAACGTTTTCGACAGTGATGCTATTAACTGAGTCAACTTGACATTTTGAATTAATTTTATAAAGGAGTAGCTACCCGGTGTTTAATTAGTCGGGGTGTCACAGGTGGTATCAGAGCATCAGGTTCTAGTGTCCTTTAGGATCTGTACGGCTATTATGTTTCCGCTACGTTTTCTTTGATATAGAGCCCTATATTTTAGGACTGTTGTATTCTTTTTGTGTATGCTTCGTTCTTCAGCTATTTTTAAGTTTATAAACCGTGAACTTATAAACTTTGTTCTTATTTCAGATGCCTCCACGACGTGCACGACGAGTTCCCAGGAATGCAATGCCCGAACCCCAGCCCGCTCCAATTCAGGGCATGTTGAACGCCGCTGAGGTTGCAGCTATAGTAGCTCAAGCGGTAAATGCCGCGATTGCCGTTGTTCAGCAGGCACCGCCTCAGGCGCCGTTTGCCGCGCCAGTCCAGGTTAATGCATTTCCGTCTGCTTGGGAACGTTTACGCGACGCTTTTCAGAAAGCGCATCCGCCAGAGTTTGCAGGAAGCTCAGATGTGGTAGTCTCGAGCCAATGGAGGAAGGATATGCAGAGGCACTTGAGGATGCATGAGTGTTCTGATGTTCAGAAGCAGGTGCTAGCTACTTTCAAGCTAGTTGGATCTGCGCTGCAGTGGTGGGAGTCTATTACCACCGCGGAGGAGAGGGATACCCTCACCATTCAGGAGTTCTGGGTGCGGTTTGACCGCAAGTACTTTCCATCCGCAGTTCATACAGAGATGAGGAGGAAGCTGATGAGTTTGAAGCAAGAGGGCAAGACAGTGGCCGAGTATGAGGCCGAGTTTACTAACCTGTTGAATATCGTTCCAGACGAGATTCCAACAGAGAAGAAGAAGATAGAGAAGTTCACTGATGGGTTGAATTGGAGGATCCGTCAGCATCTGCTAGGGAACCTATCGTTGGCCACGTATTCTGATGTGGTTAACGCTGCACTATTGCACTGCCAGGACCACCGTTTTCATATGGCCGAGGGCAAGCGGTCAGGGGAGTCTAGCCATCAGGGCAGGACTGGAGGACATGGTGCCAGCGGGACACAGACCGGTCAGGGGAAGAGACAGACTGAGCAGGGTACCCAGCAGGGGGACAATAAGAGGTTCCGGTCAGGGAACTACAGGCAGGGACAGGGAGGTTTCCGTCAGGGCCATCAGGGTCCAAACGGCCAGCAGGGCCAACAGGGGCAGAATGGGCAGCAGTTCCATCATGGCCAGCAGGGCCAAGGGAGGAATGGTAACGGCCACTAGGGCCGGGGACAGCAGGGGCAGAGGGGAGGGAACTTCCCAGGGAAGTGCTTCACTTGTGGCAAGACTGGCCATAAGAAGCAGGATTGTCCTGATAGGGGCAGGGCCCCACAGCAGCAGCAGCAGGGTGCTCGCCAGGAGCCACAGAGACCTATGTTTCCCTCCGCTCTTCCTGCACCGCCACAGATGGCAGC
Organism: Sambucus nigra; assembly: GCA_949130495.1. Taxonomy (NCBI): domain Eukaryota; kingdom Viridiplantae; phylum Streptophyta; class Magnoliopsida; order Dipsacales; family Adoxaceae; genus Sambucus; species Sambucus nigra. The sequence continues at coordinate 126,648,456 of OX422207.1, read as the reverse complement.
ATTGCCACCCATCCCAGCAGTCCCAGCTCAGCAGGGGCAGCTACAGTATGGACGTGTCTACAACGTTCACCAGGCTGCAGTTCCACAGGCACCGCCCGCGATCGAGGGTACGTTTCCTATCCATGGCACTATGGGTCGGGTGTTATTTGATACGGGTGCTACACACTGTTTTATTGCTACACACTTCGCGAAAGCTTTAGGATTGTTAGCTACGGCAGAGAGCACAGTGACGTGTGTCGACTCACCATTAGGGAGTGGGTCACTTATTTTCTTTATATGCCGGGGAGTGGGAGTAGAGGTTGGTGGTTTGGTATTGCCTGCGGACATGTTAGTGTTAGACATGCATGTTCACGATGTGATCATCGGTATGGATTGGCTCGTAGCATATAGGGCCATGATTGATTGCTTCAGCGGGAGCATTGTTTTTTCCATTCCGGGGCAGGAGATGTTTATAGTGGCGATGCCTCGCTCAGAGGGAGGATCGACCACTCATCTGTATTACATAGAAGAGGATACCTCTAAGGAGGTTGTGATTCCTTTGGATTCGATCCCGGTTGTCAGGGAGTATTCAGATGTGTTTCAGGAGATACCAGGCTTACCACCCAGTCGAGAGATAGACTTCGTTATAGATTTGCTACCGGGTACGAGACCTATAGCTCGCGCACCATACCGTATGGCTCCAGCTGAGATGCGAGAGTTACGGGATCAAATAGAGCAGCTGTTAGGGCAGGGCTTTATTCGCAGAAGTACCTCACCTTGGGGCGCTCCAGTTTTGTTTGTGAAGAAGAGGGATGGTTCACTGAGATTGTGCGTGGACTACCGAGAGTTGAATAAGGTCACGATACGGAATAAGTATCCGTTGCCTCGAATCGATGACTTATTCGACCAGTTGAGAGGAGCTTCTTTCTTCTCGAAGATTGACTTGAGGTCGGGTTACCATCAGTTGCGTATCAGGGAGGAGGATGTCTCGAAGACAGCGTTCTTGTCGAGATATGGTTCTTATGAGTTTCGGGTTATTCCTTTCGGCTTGACCAACGCTCCAGCAGTGTTTATGGACTTGATGAACAGGGTGTTCAGAGATTTCCTCGATCAGTTTGTCATTGTCTTCATTGATGACATTCTGGTCTACTCTCAGACAGAGGAGGAGCACGCCGATCATTTGAGGCAGGTTTTGCAGACACTTCGTCAGAACGAGCTGTATGCAAAATATGAGAAGTGCGGGTTTTGGCTGAAGGAGGTCCAATTCTTGGGTCACATTATTTCCGACAAAGGAATATCTGTCGATCCGGGGAAGGTGTCAGCGGTGAGGGAGTGGGGACAGCCCACGACACCAACAGAGATTCGTAGTTTCTTGGGCTTAGCAGGATACTACAGGAGGTTTATTCGGGGTTTCTCGGAGATAGCAGGTCCTTTGACACATCTTACTCGTAAGGGTGTGCCATATATCTGGAATGATGCCTGTCAGTTGGCATTCGATGAGTTGAAGGACAAATTGACCTCAGCACCTGTGTTAGCATTACCGAGACCGGGAGTTGAGTATCTGGTTTACACCGATGCGTCCTTACAAGGACTGGGAGGTGTATTGCAGCAGGAGAGACAGGCCATAGCTTATGCTTCCCGTAATCTTAAGCCTCATGAGAAGAATTACCCCACGCATGATTTGGAGTTAGCAGCAGTGGTATTTGCCTTACGGATTTGGAGGCACTATCTTTTGGGGGAGAAGTTTCAGCTGTTCACGGACCACAAGTCACTACAGTACCTGTTCACGCAAAAGGAATTAAATATGCGGCAGCGTAGGTGGCTTGAGTTTGTGAAGGACTACCAGTTCGACATCCAGTACCACCCGGGGTAAGGCTAACGTGGTAGCAGACGCGTTGAGTCGCAGGCCAACAGATGAGGTGGCAGAGGTGTGGAAGGCTAAGTGGAAGGAATTGGGACACCAGGATGCAGTGGCCCGATCTTTCATGTCTGTGATGATCGTTACACCGCAGATTGTCACGAAGGTAGTACGGGCACAGGCCGATGACTCGTTCTGTCAGGAGCAGATAGTTCGATTACTAGCAGAGGGAGCCGAGTCCTATACCTTTAGCTCAGACGGGGGATTGCGCTTCAATGGGAGGTTGGTAGTTCCGGAAGGGGAAGAATTGCGTCACGATGTTATGGCTGAGTCGCACGGCTCACGGTTCGCGGTACATCCCGGAGGGGACAAAATGTACCAAGACATGAGACGCCAGTATTGGTGGAGCGGTATGAAGAAAGATATCGCTGAGTTTGTCTCGAAATGCGCCACTTGTCAGCTTGTAAAAGTGGACCATCAGAGACCAGCAGGATTGCTACAGCCGTTGGAGGTTCCGGTGTGGATGTGGGAGAGCATATCCATGGATTTTGTCACGGGGTTGCCTACGTCGCAGAGGGGTCACGACTCCATTTGGGTAATTGTGGACAGGTTGTCCAAGGTCGCTCACTTCTTACCCGTAAGGACTGACTACACTACGGGACAGTATGCCCAGCTCTTCATTTCAGAGATTGTGAGACTTCATGGTGTGCCCCTAAATATCGTGTCTGACAGAGACAAGATATTTGTTTCGAGGTTTTGGGAAAGTTTCCAGGAGGCCATGGGCACGGAATTGCGGTTGAGTACGACTTATCATCCGCAGACCGATGGGCAGACAGAGCGCACCAACCAGATGTTGGAGGACATGCTACGCATGTGCATTATTGACTTCGGGGGTGGATGGGAGCAGTACCTTCCACTGGTGGAGTTTGCTTACAACAACTCCTATCAGTTCACGATTGGCATGGCTCCGTTCGAGGCATTGTACGGTAGGCCTTGTCGTTCCCCAGCATGTTGGTTGGAGGTGGGGGACAACAAACTACTTGGGCCGGAAGTGATTCAGGATACTTCGGCAAGGATTGAGTTGATTCGGAGTCGCATTCGGGTAGCTCAAGACAGACAGAAAAGTTATGCTGATGCGAAGAGGTTTTTCAGAGAGTTCCAAGTGGGGGACCATGTTCTGCTCAGGGTATCTCCGATGAAGGGGATTATGCGTTTCGGGAAGAAGGGGAAGTTGGCACCGAGATATGTGGGGCCGTTTCCTATTATTGAGCGGATCGGACCGGTTGCATATAGACTTGGGTTGCCGGAACATTTGCATCGAATTCACGACGTGTTCCATATTTCCTCGCTGAGGAAATACCTTAGGGACAATTTGGCTCATTCTCACATTGCTGTGGAGGACATTGATCTCCAGCCGGATAGCTCCTACGAGGAGGGGCCAATTGCTATTTTGGACTGAAGCGAGAGGAAACTGCGGTCAAAGATAGTCCCGTTAGTGCGTGTTCAGTGGCGACATCACAATGTCGAGAAGTCCACATGGGAGCGCGAAGATGAGATGCGCGAGCGTTATCCAGAACTATTTTTAGCAGGTACTTTCTAGTTTCGAATTTCGGGACGAAATTCAGTTATTAAGGGGGAAGTATGTAATACCCCGTACTTTTGACTATAATTATTTTTGGGATTAATTAATTAATTAGCGTATTAATTGGAAATTAATCCGGGTTATAAATACTAATATGATGCGAATTGGTATTTGATTATGTACCTATAAGATTATATATGTATTTGGTATTATGAAATTTGTCGTGAGATTTATATACGGCATTTTAGAAATTTTGTTGACGTGTGGGGCCGCCGCGTCACGGTATAATATATTGATGATAAAAGTGAATTTAAAATCTATAATCCGTATGGTCGTTTTGAGTGCGCCATCGCGTCCGGAAGGGTCGAGATAGTCAGAAAACACTAGCCGGGGGTATAGTTTGGGTCCCGGGGTATTTTTAGGCCATACCGGCAACTTAAAGGGTATTTTAGTAATTTGGTATTTTTGGGTAATTAAAAGTGACGAAAATTGAGAGTTGTAATCTGATAAGGATTGACCCAACCAACCCTTTATTAACCCCATAAGCTACGTAGGTTATCATTTAGTCTTCCAACTCTCCCAAAGCAAACCCTAGCCACCATAGCCATCTTTGGAAGAAGAAAGCTTGGAGAAGAAGAGAGAGAGAGGAATTCTGCAGAGATTCTTCACCAAATCAACACCAAATCCGAAATCAAACCAAGGCAAGTGATTTATTCCATTTAAATTTCAGAGAATGCTTCTTCCATGTTAGATTATTCAAAAACTTTGTATGTTCTTTGAAGATAATGAAAAACCCATAAGATTGGAGTTATTAGTTTAAATTTTGGGATATAGGTTGCATCTAGAATGATTACTGGAAGATTATATTAAGAGAATTATCGACTTTTGTTATACCAAAAACGGATTTAAGATGAAGTTTATGAATGTTCTTGAGATAAAATCTGGAAACTAGGTTTTTGATGAAGTTTGACCCATATGTAGCCTTTAGATGTTGAATTAGTGGTTTGTGGACGTTAGTAATATTGTAGGATTGTTATATGACATTAATATAACGTTATATCTGAGAATCATACGTTAGAAATAAGTTTTGGGACGTTTTCAAATCTGCAGAACAAAGCAGTCCGTAGCCATACCTGTTCGATCGATCGATCGACATTCATCAGTCGATCGATCGACTTGATCGATCGATCGATATTCATAGGTCGATCGATCGACCTTCCCAGAATGAGTAAAATTTTCCTTAATTTGATTTTAAATGGTGGAAACCCTCGGAGAATATGTTTGGAGAACTTATGAATACCCTCACCCTTAAGGAAGACCAGTAGGCATGATTATGAAGTGGGACTTTAATCATAATGTAATTTGAGGAATTATTCTAACTAAATGAAATTCGTTATGTGAGATAATATTTGGGTTAATAGTACAAATTTGAATAAGTTGATGAAATAAGGTTTGGGGCAGAAGTAAAGACCTTAGGTATAAAGATATCATATGTGAGAATTATGGGAACTTAGTAGTCTATTCGAGATAGGTTTTAAGTTTAAGGAATTACGACGTGAGGCGTGTCGACTATTTAAATTATATATTATCGGATTACTTTAAATATGTAAGTTTGGGATAATGGTATAATGATGTAGAAAATACCTTATTAAAATGGTGATATCTAAGATGTGTGAATGCTTAGTACATAGTTTATGTGTATGACATACCTACCATACTTGCTATCACGGGAGGTTACGTTCGCTTAGGACCCTCTAATCCTTGTGTGCCTACGGGGGGGATATAGACTGGTACCTTGATGAACATAGGTCATAGAAAGACTTATTGTGATATTAATAAGTCCGCTGACCATGGGAGCGTAGGTATGTGCGTGACCCATGTGATGGTGACTGTGTTCGCCTCCACTATTTGTGATTTGTGTTATCTGAACTATTCCTGAGAGATTCGGAATATGTGATCCTTATGTACGTGATGTACCGGGATGGATAGCAGAGTATGTGTACACCATAACTTAGATTGCGGGGTGCTTGTATCGTATATTTATGATGTGAACAATATACATTAAATTAATGGGAATCCTCATGTTAATGTTGTAAATGTATCACGGTATTGTTTCGAGATATATAAGGAGTTAACTGATACTTATATATATGGCATATTTAGTAATTGAGTTTACGTTAAACCTCTATTTAATTACGAGCGTTGTTATGATAAATGGAACCGAGTAATATGGGTAGAACCTTTGGCAGTTCAGCTAGTTATGTTGTCAGTTAGCTAGTAGTATGGGTCGTTATAGATGGGTACTTACGTTAGGAGTGCACAGTTAGTCGAGAGGTGAGAATTTAATGTGAGTGCACGTCCTAACATGTACTTTGCATTTAATGTTTTAAATGTTTTTAAAGCACTTGCAGGTTTTTAAAATGATTTCCACTTTCGGGCTCTGACCCATTTGCTTTCAAATATATTTTCTTGTAAAACCATTTTAGGTGCCCAGCCACAAGGACACCAAGCATAGGATTCTCATTCAGGTGACGAGCTGTAGCTGTTTGTGGAAGCTACAGGGACTTGCTTTTAGACGCCTCTCTCATTTGGATTCCAGTCTCAGCATCTATCAGTTGTAGGGCATGTTGCCCAATTCTATTAGACATTTTTACATTTCAGTTTTCAGACTCTGGCATGTATTGCTCAGTATTCAGTTTTAGTTATTTATTTCAGTTTACTTATCAGTTGTGGGATTTGTATTGAGGAGTTTTTCCTCCAGGTTTTATTTACATTTTGTGATGGTTATTCGTTTTACTTCAGTATGGTGAATGTTTTTATTTAGTTATTCATTACTCCTGTTGCATGTTAATCAGATTTAATAAAATTTGGCACTTACTTTTTAAATACTAGGTGGTTAGTAATAATAAAACGTTTTCGACAGTGATGCTATTAACTGAGTCAACTTGACATTTTGAATTAATTTTATAAAGGAGTAGCTACCCGGTGTTTAATTAGTCGGGGTGTCACATCCTGTTTTGTACTTTGGCAATGTAAAATACATCTAATCAAATATTTCATTCAATACGTGCCTCGTGAATAATTAATTGAGATGATCCCCACCTCTAAAAAAATATCTTTCTAAGCACACTCATAAGGAGACATGGCATTAGAGCCAAGTTGAGAGGCATTATTCAGATAAGGTAACTCCTATCTTCGTAAACCCTATTTGAAATCAAAATCCAAGGGTAACGGGAAATCCAAAGCTTCCTCTTAAAGTGAACATCCTGACACTGATGTTTCCCAATTTGTTCCACCTGAAATTTGTGAGTCTTCCTAGCTGATGCCTCGTGCCAAAACTCTAGCAATATGAAAAGGACCCGAGCAACCAAAGTTACTAGTACTCGTGCTCTAGCTGACCAATGATCTGATACAAGCACATTTTGAATTGAGAATACATATCAGAATATTCGCAAATAAAGATACGAGTCCATTGAACAAATTCTTCCTCATCCATCCATTCCAATTACTTCTCATCCCATAGAAGGTACCTTTGTTATTTCTTTCTTACTTTATAAAGACAAAAGTAATGGATGCCCGAGTTCTTGATCAATATCATGTCCATCTAAAAAAGAACTTGTTGATTAAACAAATATAACTTCCTATAATCATCATAGTTCATCTTCAAATGACATTGAGTCACTTTGGAAAACTCTTGTGCAGATCGTACTATTACGAAAAACTATTTTTCAGAGTGCACACACTTCGAAAACCTGGGAAAATACGCCTTAAATGATAAAATTTAAGTCGAAAGCTCGCTCGAATGACATCCTCGTGTCTCTCAAACGACTGACACAGTCGCTTGAATGAAAACTCGTGTGTGTTTGATTTTAACACAACTCTTAAATGATGTTTATCTCAGAATAAACGAAGTGTAAACCATTTCAAACTCTTTTAAAAATATTTTTAAATAGTTCTTTAATAAAATAACATCCTTAAACAATTTAAATAAATTTCAAGCCGCATTAAAATTACGCATTTATACCTGAGTGATCTCGGAATGCAGTTAAACATAAAGACGAAGTTTGCACCATAAATCGTCATGATAAATCTTTGAAGCTTTATCGCAATGTCTTCAATAAACTTCAATTACATCATAGTCTATGTGGGATCGTGACAATAAAAAATACAACCTATGACTCAAGCATGTTTTGTTTCGAAAAATGTCAACTAACATACAATGGACTCAATTGGAAATTTTGTCCTTACAAATCTCCCCCTTTGACTATTCTAGGATAAAATCAATAGTGAAATGTCTAAGTTGGACCGTCAAGCCATATGACGCCTAAATCCCATCCCATAAACCCAAAATCAAAAATTACAAAATAAGACTAGTAAATGATGGCCGACAAGCATGAACTGTCTGAATATGATGTAGTTTTAAAATCTCAAATCTTTTAAGCATACCGACAGACATGAAACAAGAAAATACCCAGTGAAGTATGGAGGAACAAATGATATAAAAAAATGTGAAATTAAATCCAAATCATTTGTTATGTGAGCAAAACATGATATCAATTTGAAAACAACATTTAAATCAAGATACCCGCACTTTCAACAAACTCTCCCCCTACATCGCATACATCTCTCTCCCCTTTTGTCTCGAATAGACAACCCAGTGAAAAGATAAATAATTTTATGATATATCTATCATAAGTGTAATCAATGAAATATAGCTAGATAAACATGCAAATAACCAACTAATAATGATCAACAATATCAAATCCGTAGCTAGAAAACAATAATCACACAATATGAATCAACAATCTAATTAGGTATGACTAAATGAACACAATGCATTAAAATATGATCACTAATAATCTACATAGAACAAATTGACCAGAGTCAACCCAACAGTACCAAAAATATGTAAATATATGAACCAGGGTACTAAAACAGAAAAAAATTCAGCCTATCGTTCGAACGACTTTGTGCAACATCTGTTTCTCGGTCGAACAATAAAGTCAAACTCTCACATCCAGTTCTAAAAATGAAAAATTTTCACCCAACGAAAAAAATTTGAGAAAAAACAAATTGGAAGTGGCAGAAAACATCAAAACAGTAGCAAAACAATAGCGAAAATAACAAAAATAACAATATGAGTTACATGCTAACATAGTATATGTGCTAAAGTATGGTTATGGAATGTATGGGCGTGAACCACAGGAAATGAATCACAATTCCAACACATCGAAGCGATCAGAGAGATCTAATTTATATCTATAAATCATCAAATTTTATTTTAGCCATATATGACAACTGAAGTGTGATCCAAATGAACTAAACAATCAAAGATGTACACAAATCTGAAATTCTGAGGATTCTATAAATAATGGCGTCATGACTCGAATTTTTAACATTAGGATTCATGGTGGAAACCCGTTTAAATTATCCATCCAAACTCCCTCAAATATATCATATTTTTCTTTTGGAATGAACATAAACTAATTGGCCCATTTTGGCATATGATTATTTTTATTACCTTTAATTTTTTTTCGAGCTCTTTTAAACTGTGACTTTCACGACGAGTCAATTTTACACCCTCGCGACCCTTTCATGTGAACACTCATCATTTTTTTAAAATTTCAATCCTCACAGTAAATGGTTCTTAAATGCACACCTATTCCTTATGTCTACTTAGGCATATAGATGACAAAATTAAGATAAGAACATCTCACAAAACTCAAATATGCAAAAGATGTCAAACATCCATATAAACCTGGGCATGTGTCTAAGGATGGCATATATACAAAGACGAATCAAAATTCATATCAACCTCGAAACAACCCTATAATACAATGGTTAAGATCATTCTAAGCAACTATTATTATTATGATCAAATGTCCTAGACACATGGATAATGAAAGGGTGGGGTCCAAGCCCACCAATATGCCTCATCAAACATGTAAACTCAAAATAAAAAAACAAATCGATTTTTTTTTTTGTTTTTCAACATATTTTGACTCAAATAAAAGCATAATCTTTTTGAATTTTCTCAAAAATAAAATATTTTTGTATTTTTTAATTAAGACTCAAATAAATGAAAAAAAATGATAAAAAAGATACACATGTCATAACACTATCAAGATATAAATCATGATGCAAAGACTAGCGTATGACAAACATGGCATGCAAGCAACTATCCATAAGAAAAAGCATGTGACGCATCATGTGCAAGCATGTGAGAATCAACCAACGAAGTATATAGCATATCCAAAACAGATTTCCTAACCCAAACAGGTTTATACCTAACAAAGAAGGGTTGTGGGAACTAACGGGATACTACGTTTAAACTTCTTAGGGTCATGTCTAAGATCATAGTAAAAACTCATAAGGTGACCTTTCTTACCACAATGCGAACATGTGAAAACTCTACAAGGAACGAGGCCATTAGGTTGACCTTTTTCTGACACCCTCGGATATGGTTGACCCTTTAAAATAAACTATGGATTTGGCTTTAACATTAGGAGCACTAGAATGAGATGAGCCATTACCATCACTACTCATACTAATCGAGTCATTTAAATTATATTTCAACTTCAAAATTTTTAACTCAAGCAAAGAATAGACTCCTCAAGTTTTGGGGAATCCTTCTTTAAATTCTCAATTACCCCTAGAAGGTTATATCTCTCCCCCTCAATATGAGCAAACTTATACCTACGAGCCTTTTCGCATGCCACAAAATCATTAATCAAATTATTTTCATCAACGGCACAAACCCTAGAATTTTTAAGGTCCTCTAACTCTTTCTCTAAAATAAGGACTCTATTCTCACTCTCTTCCTAAGACACAATTAAAGATTTAAACTTCTCATACAAAGTCGAAAACTTCTCACGAATGATATCTCTTTGAATTTCAAGCGTTTGCAAATATTCAATCATATTTTTAAAACGAAAATTTTCTTCCTCTAAAACTTCAATATGTTTCGCAAACTTCAAATTCAAAAGATTTAATTCGCCAAAACTTTGAGAATCCATCGAGAGAAAATCAAGCAAAGAGAGATAAACCAACACGACTACCAAAAAACATAAAACAAGAATCCACAAAATAAAATAGTGTTACTCTCTTTGATATCAATTTGTAGGTCCCTTTATTTCTTATGAGGAAAGTGTTTTAAGGATGACAAAATAATTTACTTTTTTATGAAAAACCTTTCTCCAATTTTTAATTCGCACCAAGTTGTGAACTAATTTTAACTTAACCAAATTTTATTGTGATTAATCCTAAACATCCATCTTATGATTAAAGCAAGTAAAATAACGTAAAGCATACTAATAAGTTGGATGTACGAGGAAACCACAATGGGAAAAAACCTCGGACGGCTCAAGATAGAAAATCATTATGATGTGGAATTACAATTAACAGGCATAAGTCTTACTCAACGAATCGATCCCCATAAGACTTAACGTTCTTCTAATCTTCAACCACACCTGCATAGTGCTCACGTGAATCCTTCTGCGATATCTGTCCACATCAGTCGCCTCCACGAATGCCTCAGTGTCCACCGATGTAGCTTGGATAGTATATAAAATTAAAACACGAATTCCTTCGTTTCTTCTCCACAAAACCCAATGATGTTCTTCAAAGTGTATAACAAAACCTTTTTGGTGCCAAAAAATATTACTATAACATATAGCAATGAAAGATCGGATCATTGAAACTCTAACGATGTGTTTAGACTTAAAAACCTTTGAAAACTCTTGTGAAGAAATGTACTATTATAAAAACTATTTTTCAGACTACACACACATCAAGAACTGGGAAAAACACGCCTTAAATAATAAAATTTAAATCGATAGCTCGCTCGAATGACATAGGTCTGTCTCTCGAACAATATCCCCATATCTCTCGAACAACTCACACGGTCGCTTAAAAAAAACTTGCGTGTGTTTTATTTAACACAAATCTTAAATTATGTTTATCTCAGAATAAACGGAGTGCAAACCATTTCAAACTCTTTTAAAAACATTTTAAAATATTTCTTTAATAAAAACAAATCCTTAAACAATTTAAAATAAATTCTGAGTCCTATTAAAATTACGCATTCATACCTGAGTCATTTCGTAATGCAATTAACCTTGAAGACGAAATTTTTACCATAAATCGGCATGATAAATCTTTGAAGCTTTGCTGCAACGTCTTCAACAAACTTCAATTATGGCATAGTCTGTGTGGGATCGTGACAATAAAAAATACGACATATGACTCAAACGTGTTTTGTTCAGGGAATAAGTCAACTAAATATACAATTGATTTAAGTGAAAATTTTGTCCTCACAACATCCATCAGTACCCCTAAAAAATCGACTCAAAATGAATTTTGTTGCTATTTTAAAAAAATCGGTCAATATATGTTAGTTTTTTGTTCGCCAAACCCAAACATATATTGACCGATTATTTTAAAATAGCAAAAAAAAATCATTTTGAGCGGATTTTTTAGGGGTACCCATGGATGTTATATATCTCAGAAAAAAATCAACTCAAAAAATGTATTTTACTATTTTTAAAAAATCAATCCATTTTTAACCTCTAAAACGGACGTTCATTTTAGAGAAATTCTGAATATACATATATATATATATATATATATATATATATATATATATATATATATATATATATATATAGAGAGAGAGAGAGAGAGAGAGAGGGATAATTTTTAGATTAATAATTAGTTGTTATATTCATAAGTATCCAATTTAATAAATCTTAAAACTTATTAGGCTTGCTTGGTATTTAATAAATAGCTACAGTCGTAATGAGATGGTATGTTTTCAAATGATAGATCTTTTGTTTGTACAGGAAATCGTGTGCCTAATTCATACATTTTTAGGGATTTTCTAATTTCGATTCTTATTTACACATATTTGTAACCCTCGTGCTTAACATCTTATGGTTTTTGTACTAGAAATCCATATATACAACATTATTACACTCAAATGATGTCTTCATAGTAATTTTAAGTCTTGTCCAATATGTTATTTTTTGAAATAATGATATAATGCATGGATTTTTTTATCATTTCCTTTTTATTTCTGCATTTAAAATGTATATAATTTTTCCCTCAATGATTATCTATGGTGATCCCACTTTTCTCTTGTATATGTGTAAAATATATATAACTCATTTGTATGAGGTACATTTTCCTACTTCGATAGATTTACTGTCACTTCGAGGGCTTGTCTCTTTTTATAAACAACAATTTTTTTGAGGGATTCTAAAGAAAGTGATATTTTGTTTATGATCTATTCTAATTTTTTTTTGTAACCTCTTATTGAGAATTAATTGTGCATGATTTTTATTTGATATCCACTACGAAGGAGTCACGTATTAGGGACCTATAGGTCTACCATGCTTCTATTGTGCAACATATTTATTTCTTGTATAATTTAAATTTTAATATTCTGGTAAAATATTTCTTTAAGACGTATTTTATTCAATGCATGTGACATGATCACTTTACCTACAACATTAACTGCATCTTAAATTTGATTTGTAGTATCCTTTGTATTTAATTTTTGAATTGACTATTATATGGGTTCATATGAGATAAAGTGAAACTATAACATGCAAATTCTCGTCATTCTTTAAGAATAAGCAATTCTTCATGAACCATTTTTGTGGAGGAGCGATTTTACTTTAGGCATGTTCTTCTCTCCTTTGACAATGGAAATGTCTCATCAAAATAATTTTTCATAAGACTAAAAGTAAAAACATTTTAATTGTTATTGGTGGAACACATTATAGAGGGTGAATATCAACCAATACACACACACGCACACACACACTTGGGAAAACAATAGTTAGAATTTTTTGTGTGAAATAAATATATGCATCAATTACAACCAAGATTATGTTAAAAAATACATTATACAAGTCAAAATATCATCATCATGAGTTGTGAAGTAAGTTTTTTCAATCATAAAGGCTCATGAGGATCAAATAAGATGACATAAATGTTTATTGTGTAATATAAAAGTACTTGAGCCATGGATCTTCATATTGGTGACAAAGTGGAATTCCATGACATGTTATGTATAGTATAATTGCGTATATAGTTTTCTAAGTTTTTCTAGTTTATACTTCCACCTTTACACACTAAATATAATGACGCAGTATTGTTCATTACTAAATTCCATATGTCATTAATTAATTTATAATCCCTCGTAGAGAAGCAAATTTTTTTCCAAAAATTGACTTTATATAACTAATTTTTTATAATTTTATGGGTATTATTTAACGAAACAACATTGGCTCATCCCGAGCCTTATATAATTTTAATCAAGTTCAAATATAATTTAAAACATATCTATTGCATATTAAGTCTGGGAAAGCATTGTCTAAAGTGTAAAAAGTATGGCTAAATACATATGTACAACAATGTAATTTATTTTACAAACAATATTCAACTTCCAACCCTAAACAAATAAAATATTGGGAAATATCTTATAGAAAATTGTGTTATATAGAATAAAATTATGTGTTTTATGATCTTCATAACTCTTAGTGGTTCTCTAACAAGGAAATTTTAAAGTTCGATGATCAAATAAATATTTCGAATCATAAAAAAATTGTTATTGAAAGAACAATGTGACTCAATATTTTCACTGGTAAGAGAATTGAGGAAATAACATCAAATGGTGAGCCTGATAGCAAAAAACATCAAGGTTTTTAATAACTAAATCAGGGGAAGTAAATCTAAAATTATTTAATTCACCAATTAACCCTATAAAAGTATGTCATATACGAACACAAGTATTGACATAGTTGAATAAGTCATTCCTCCCTATGTCCACTGGGGAAAGAGGTATCGATAAAATTATCCCTACAATATTGCTAGCTAATAGTTTCCAAGTCAATAACTACAAGTGTATGACATGTGTCCATTATCCACATTTTTCGCTGTCATAATGGGGGGGGGGGGTACTATTTATATTGTTATAAAGTCCCAGACTTCTGTAATTATTGTATGTTATAATATATGTACTATAGAGAAACCAATACTACTTATACCCTTGTTATTGAGAAGACTCTTTCTTATTTTATTTCATATAAATCACGATTTTTTTATAGCATATAGGATATTGGAGAAGATAGAATTATACACTATTGAAAGAATTGTTATTAATAATTAAATCAAGTGTCGCAAATCTTTGATTCTGGTTTCGCAATACAAAAATAATGGGTTGCAGATTATGTTTAGTTAGATAAATATTAGGATTAAAAAATAGGAGATTTGAAATGGGTTGGCCATGTACTTATACTAATGGGGTAAGGGCTTCAAGCTTGGATCCTAATTCACAAAAACCATCCTTTGGGAGGGGCTTCAAAAATATGTTCTCCAATTGAGCACAAGATGAAACATAACTAGTAATGAGAAAAACATAAGCCACTTTTTCTCTAACAAAGTGAAATTCGATCTTGATATGCTTAATATGGGCAATAAACATGACTTTGGTAGACATGGATAGAGAACTATCATTTATCACAAAACAGAACATGTGTACATGGATGACGAATTCCAATGTCACGTAAGAAAAAAGTGACCCATGTGAGATCAGTGGCGGTCATAGCCATGGAGATGAATTTGGCCTCAAAACTCGAACGAAAGATAGTAGATTTCTTTTTGGAAGTTCGTGAAAGACCATTCGTACCTAAAAACACACAATATCCACTTATTGATGACGAGTATTAGGAAAACTACCATTATTGGCTTCGAAAAAAGCATACAAGATGGAAGGTACGTTGGAGAGAAAGAGAATGCCATAATCAGTCATACCATGCACATACTAGAGAATTATTGTAATGACTTGAAAGTGTAAAAGATGAGGAACATGCATGTATTAGCACATAAGGTTTAAAACATGTACGAGATTGGGTCATGTGAGGGTAAGGTATTGGTTATATGTAATAAAAGCAATACTACTTATGTCCTAGTGCTATACCTTTATCATCCAAACCACCTCTCTAATGTCATGATGTCCTTTTAATTGAAAAGTGTACATCTACAACGATAATCCAAATTTCAAGTCTACTTCATCAATCATGCTCAACAAGGAAGGATTTGGTAAATGTGTTTAGGTTTCATTTACATTTTACATAAAAGTGTTGGGAGATTTTTTATAAAAATTAAACTATTTTTTTTTATGAAAAATGATTTTTGAAGTATTTTGAATGGATATTTATCTTTTCAAAAAACATTTTTATCATAAAATATTTTTGATAACTACTCTCAGATTCGTAAGAGTGTTGTTTTCTAAGTCCCCAAATATTTTAAAACTCTGTAAATCGAATCTAGAGATTTTTGTCTAGTCGTTCAAACGAGATCTTATTTCAGTCCAACGAGACCAGACGTCGTTCGAATGACATGTCAGTTCGTTCGAACGAGATATCTTTTTATTTGGCACGTCACCACCTTAAATGTTTTATAAATAGAGTGTCATACGTATTTGATTTTGTGTGGAGAAAACACTGGTTTTTCACAAATTTCGTTCTTGAGTGTTTTTTTAGTTTTATTCTCCATCACTTGAGGGTTCAAAAATTGTTCTTACAATTCACAAATCCTAACCTTTTGTGTGAGTTATACTTGGAACCCAAAACATTGTTTTGCTAATATTTTTGCTGCTGATTCTACCTTTGGAGGGTGATCTCTAAAACTGAGAGTTGTGTGCTATTGTGGAAGGAGACTCTGCAATGTTTCGAGAATGCGTGTCATAGGAGTGATGCGGTGTTCTTCGGTTGACGACTACGAACCGACGCCTGTGGGTATTTCGTAAGTCAAAGTGTATTTTCATTGTAATCCGATTGTAACCGAAACTTTACAAATTACAGTGAAAATAAAAGGTTTTTCCCCTGAGGGGATTTTTTCCTGAAACCTGCTTTTGTCAGCTTTGTTTATTGCTTAATTTTATTTGACATGTAGATGCATGTTTAGGGGTTGGAATTTAAATTGAATTTGATATGTTCTAAATTAAATAAGGGTGTTTGGAATTTGCAAATTAATTTG
Source organism: Sambucus nigra (assembly GCA_949130495.1). Taxonomy (NCBI): domain Eukaryota; kingdom Viridiplantae; phylum Streptophyta; class Magnoliopsida; order Dipsacales; family Adoxaceae; genus Sambucus; species Sambucus nigra. Next base: position 126,631,993 of record OX422207.1, on the reverse strand, counting down.
ATCGGTATCACACACCGCATTTTCAAATTGGTATTAGAGATTATTTAAGCGACCACCATTTCTTTACATTTGGTATCAGAGCGGGTTATGCTACTTTATTTTGTTTGATCCTTGTTTTCCACAAAACTTTGTGTCATACTTATTTTTGGTGAAAAATTTGAAGCAATTTTTCGATGGCACACTTATCTAATTTGATGCCCCCAGTTGTTGGCTCGAATCAGAGTTTCGACGATTTAAATCGGTTGGATTTAACGTTTGCTAAAAGAATTAACTTTTTGGAAAAAGAAAATTCTCATTTTAAATCCACTAGGGATCTTTTGCAAGCGGTTCAAAATCAAAGAGATATTTATCATGAAAAATTTGTTTCTTTGAAACAGGACTTTAATGTTTTAAAATTATCCAGAAAGAAGAGTGATGAAAAAGTCCTTGTTTTAAAAAAATAATTAAAGGACTTGAAAGATTCCAGCCTGTGTGTTTGTGCCAAAAAGGAGAAAAATGTTTTAATCGAGAATTTTACGGCACGTGAAAAGACTTTTAGGGATAAATTTGTTTTAATAAAGGATGAGCATAATAAACTGTTAAGTTTAATTGATAAGTTAAAAAAGAAATCCCTATCCTTGGAAGAGTATAATTTGTTACTTGAGTCAAAAATTTTGAAATTGAAAAATGATTTGAAAGACTCGAGTAGTTTGTGTAGTAATGGTAATGGGTCATCTTGTTCTCATGTTTCTAATGCTAATGCTAAGGCCAAAATCATTGTTTGTTTTAGAGAAACTGTTTCCAAAGATGTTAGAAAAGGTCAACTCAAAGGTGTCATTCCACCTGTTTTCACATGTTCATATTATTGTAGGAAAGGGAACCTAAGGCGATTCTGTTTTGACCTTCGAAAAAGTCCTAGGAAGTATAAGTCTAGTATTTCCTTGGTTCCCAAAACCCCCCACATGACGTTTGAGATCTATTTGGGTTATGAAATCTCTTTTAGAGGCACTAGATGTTCGACTTGTTGATTCTACATTGCTTGCACATGATTCTTCTCTTGATATGTCATATAGATGATTGTGTTCACATGTTTGTCATACGCTAGTTGTGTTTCATGATGTATATCCTTGTTAGTGCTATGACATGTATACTTTTTGTATTACATTTTTTATTAGAAAATTTAAAAAAAAATCATCAAGAGTTTTGTATTTTGTTTGCACCTTATATGAATGATCACTTAGGATAACCAAGTCATAATTTCATGCCATATCCATGTGACTAGTTGATAGTGTTTTGAGAAAACATATTGTGTCATTCATGTGCTTTGCAAAGTTTGGAGTCTTTGAGATGCTATAGTTTCCTACCTACATGTTTGAATCACTTTGTCCTTTATTGAACACATGCATGAATTTGATTGGCATTTGTTCTTGTCAAATCACATGTTGGTTACGTGTTTTCATCTCAATTTTCTCTATTAAAATGAACCAAATGTGATAAAGCAAGATAATAGAAGGTGTGCATGTTTTTTTACCGTTTGTCGTGAGTTTGTGTGAATTTTAAAAACGGTGAATGGCTATGAAAGGTACTCATTTATCCTTTGCGATTAAGATGCCGTTTAAATTGGACTTAAAAAATTGAGGAATTTTAATTATCTAGGGTCCAATGAGGTTTACAAGAGCTCAAAAAATTGAATGGAAATAAAAAGAAATATATGTCAATTATGGGCCATTAAATTTATTCACCAATTCTCTAATGTTTGAGAATTTACATCACCTCACAAAGAAAATAAATATGAGGGAGTTTCGTTGGAGAATTAAAACGGATTTGCACGTCCTTAAAAATCTTGAAAAAGCATGAAATCATTTTGGACGTTATTGGTGTGAAAATCATGTTGACTTTGATTTGTTGATTTTGATTTAAGACGATGTCATCCAAATTCAACATTTTACACCAAAGGACTATTTTTTATGTTCATTCGTTAGGAGTACACTTATGCATCTTGCATATATGATAAAATTGAGTTGATTTTTCTATCGAATTTGTTCACACCCATTCATTCTGTTTCCATGCTTTGGTCATCTTAGTAAATATTCATTGTGTGTGATATTTTTTTATAAACATGTTTGGTTTATTTTTTGTGACACCCCTATGTGCTCTATTGTATTTATGGCTTTCCTTGTCTATTTCAGACAAATAAAAAGGGGGAGAACAAATTATGATATTATGGGGGAGTTTTAAGTATGGGGGACATTTGATTACGCTTACATGTTTTATATTTATATCATTTCAAACTTGATACGTCACTAGGTTTTTGCTTTGTCTCATGTGTGTAGGTACAATTGAAGAATCTTTGGTTTGCACACCCTGATGAGAAAAGATTGGGGATTTGAAAAAAAAACTTGGAGATTTGAAAAGTTGATTGTTGAAGATTAAAAAAGATTGGAAGGCTTGTTTAGTTTATCTTTCCACGTTTGAGTTTTTGGGAGGGTATATTTGTATAGGTCATATTTTGATTGATAATTCAAATATTTTTATTTTCTACCGGCATAGACATAAGGGGATATTTTTAAGGACATAGTCCGTCACATTTAGTATGTCATATACCGCTACAAATTTGTCGAAGAATTGGAAAGTGTACATCTATAACAACAATCTGAATTTCAAGCCGACTTCATCAATCATGCTCAACAAGGAAGAATTTGGTAAATGTGTTTAGGTTTCATTTAAATTTTACATAAAAGTGGTGGGAGATTTTTTATAAAAATTAAAATATTTTTTCTTTTTTGAAAAATGATTTTTGAAGTATTTTAAATGGATCTTTATCTTTTAAAAATTTTTTTTTTATCATATAAGCTTTTTGATAACTGCTCTTAGATTCGTAAAAGTGTTGTTTTCTAAGTCCTCAAATATTTTTAAACTCTGTAAATCGAATCTAAAGATTTTTGTCTGGTCGTTCAAATGAGAGCATATCTCATTCGAACGAGACCAGGCGTCATTCGAACGAGATGTCTTTTTGTTTGACATGTCACCGCCGTAAACGTTTCATAAATAGAGTGTCAGACGTATTGATTTCGTGTGGAGAAAACACTAAATTTTCATAAATTACATTTTTGGGTGTTTTTTAGTTTATTCTCAATCACTTGAGGGTTCAAAAATTGTTCTTGTAATTCATAAATCCCATCGTTTTGTGTGAGTTGTTCTTGGAACCCAAAACATGGTTTTGGTAGGAGTTTTATGTTGATTCTACCTTTGGAGGGTGATCTCTACAACCGAGAGTTGCGTGCTATTGTGGAAGGAGACTCTGCAAAGTTTTGGGACTGTGTGTCATAGGAGTGATGCGGTGTTCTTTGGTTGATGACTACGAACCGATGCCTGCGGATATTTCGTAAGTCAAAGTGTATTTTCAATGTTATTCGATTATAACTGGTAATTTACAAATTATAGTGAAAATAAAAGGTTTTTACCCTGAGGGGATTTTTTCCTGAAACCTGCTTTTGTCAACTTTGTTTATTGTTTAATTTTATTTGACACGTAGATGTATGTTTAGGGGATGAACTGTAAATTGAATTTAATATGTTCTAAATTAAATAAGTTTCTTTGGAATTTGTAAATTAATTTGATCGGTATCACACATAACGTTTTCAAATTGGTATCAGAGCTTATTTAAGCGATCACCACTTCTTTACAGATGTTATATTCTTCCTATGTAGAAACTAATGGTTTTAATGCATATTTGTGTTTATAATTTTACTTGTCTTTGGTTGAACACATTAAAATTCCATGTTTTGTGAAAAATAGGAATACAGATCAATTTTTGTATCAAGTTACTTGTTGGAGGTTTGTTGCAACAAAATATGACTTTGTGTCATTGAAAGTCTGCTTCATTGGTCGTGACAATCTGGAAACTAAGTTAGTGTAAAAGTCTAGTATAACTCGTGACCTTCTTTACCACTAGTTCACTTTAGCAAAATTGGTTTCGTGTCAGCGAAGGTCCCATGTCACTGGTCATGACCTTGAGTAACCATAATTTAAAATATCTACTTACATCCGCAATTTGGTTCACTGACCCTTCGTGTCATTGAGAAAAGACTTTGTACCTAGCTTCTTCATATTTTGAGATCTTTTAACTATTATTTCATCAGAAATTGTTCCTACACAAAATCTTTTTTTGCTATTAATAAAGATGTTGTCAGTCAATGAGAGTTTTTCATTTGAGCGTTTACCCACTTGTCTTGGTACACATGTACTATATATGCTCTTTGAACCAATATTCTTCCTTGTTTATCTAAGAGAGAGATTTTACGAAGAAAAATATTAAACATATTTCTTTGTTCGTCTCTTATGTGATTTTCACCTTTTTGATTCGTTATTTAATCCTTGAAAGTAAGATGTTTTTTTACTTGATGATACCCTATTTTACACTTGGTATTTAAAAGGATATAAGCCCCATTGACTACCCAAAGGGAAAGACATACGTCCTATAGGTGACCTCTAACCTAAAACGGATCATTACATGGCCCACTAGACCTCCACTTCTCTGAAGGATAAGACATGATATTATAATAGACCTTTGTCACTGCTTCTCCTTCCTAGTATAGATAGTCGTTCTAGCATGTCACCTCATCCAAGCTTGGAGACCAAAGTATCACATTTTTGCCATGTTTGATGCCTAAAGAAGACCTCATTTTGAAGAGAAATGACCTTTTAACGTAACCTAACCCTTAACATAAGGGTATACCAATGGAGAACACTTCAAGCACAACCTATGGCAGTCCAAGCTCAACTTTCGAGCTTTTAAGACTCCCGCATTTCCCACGCGACTAGTATGGCAGAGTGGGTAAAAAGAAAAATACTATTCCACCTACCTCCACTACTCATATCCATTTTCATTGAATGTTACCATCAACATTTAATTCTACTAATAACCACCTTACACAACCTGCAAATTTTATGGCCAACACTTCACCTCTTTTCTAACACCGTTAGATATCAGAGGCACCACATTTATACTGTGACAATCCATAAATTTTCCTTCTCCTAGAGTTGGCATATAAAAGGAAGACTTGTGAGGGATTCAAAAGCAAATAAATCTCTAGCATTAAAATAGGTTTATAAAATCAAATAATTAGACTTACAGAGATAACAAATAGTTTTAGGATTTTCTAAGTGGTTTGTCTTTGTTCCACACTCACGGCCCACTATTGTGAGCTTATACTGATAACTCAAATCATTTCCAGTTGTTTAATACTTTGTATATCATGTTGAGACATAAATAAATACTTAGGAACCCTTAGATAAGTTAATCAATTATTTCCTAAGGCCTCCTTAAGAACTCAAATTCTCTTAGCCAAATAGACCTAACAACTCATTTAGAATTCAGAAGGCCTCATAGATCATAACAACTCATTTAGAATTTAGTAAACTAGTGCAACACCTTTAATGGTGGATGTAGGACCCTATCTAAGGTTCTAACCTCTTTACATTATTGTCTCACACTTTAAAATTTATATTCTCTCACCCGTCTGAGGTCCAGGAGGAGCACATCTGGGTCTAAATTCACTTACAATTTTATCACCCCACCATTTGGCACTGTTTATGGGAACGACAAGTTCCATTCAAATATGCATCTTATTATCATAAAGATGCCAAACAATACCATTATAAATCAATATTCTAAAGCATCAAAAGATCTACGAAAAGGGCCCCCTAGAAGGTGGGCACCTTAAATCCATGAGATGAAAAGAAAGAGAAAAAGGGTGAGGGTGTTGAAGCTCTGATAGTCGTATGAATATATACAGAGTATCCAACCAAACAAGTTCAAATTTGGTTCATCCTAATCCCCTACCTTAAATAATAACTCAGTAATTTCATGGGGAGAACATAAACATCTTCACTTGGAACCACTCTGGCATAACCCTGAAGTCATGGTCCATCACCACTACGTAGAACCAAACCACAAGCCAGTCCAACAAAAAGAAGAGGTTCTTTGGCCTATAAAGGAACAATAGTGAAGCATAACAGGTTGATAAGTTCCTAACATCCAACTTATTAAAGAGGTCAAGTATTAGGAATGTATCTCTAATGTGGTACTTATACCCAAAGCTAATAAAAATAGAGGATGTGTGTTGCTCTCAATAATCTCAACAATGCATGACCTAATAACTGTTACACTTTGTCTCAGATTCACATCCTAGTAGATTCTATAGCTCGTCATGAGATCCTGTCCTTCATAGATGTTTAGGTCGAGTATAACTAGATCAGGATGACCCCTCAGATGAAGAAAAAAACATCATTCATAATGGACAAAGGTACTTATTATAATAAATCTATGAGATTTTGGTTTAAAGATTGTAGATTCCACTTATCAGAGGGTGGTGAACTCCATTTTTAAACACCTCATTGGTAAGACTATGGAGATCTATGTTGACGATATTCTAGACAAAAGCATGGAGGATTTGAGCCTTGTGCATAACCTCAGAGTGGACTTTCCCGTTCTCTAAATGAACCAAATAAGCCTCAACTTGAGAAAGTGTGCTTTTAGGGTGGTTAGAGGCAAGTTCCTTGGGTTCATGATCACCAAAGAAGGCATTGAAGAAAATTCAGAGAAGATCCAAGCTCCATTCGACATGAAGTTCCCAAGAATAGTGAAGGACGTCCAAATCCTAGTTTGGATAGTTGTTGCCTTCAACCTATTCATTTCAAAGTCCACGGGAAAGTGCCTGCCATTTTTCAAAGTGCTGAAAAAAGCCTCAAAGTGGACTCTAGAGGATGAAAAAGCCTGCCAAAATCTTAAAAGGTACCTAGGGTCTTCATCTATATTGTTCCAAATAATCATTAAGGGAAGACTTGTACATGTACCTTACTGCCTCACCAACTATTGTTAGCTCATTCCTCATCGGGAAGAGTTTGGGGTTCAGTATCATGGTTACTATATCAGTCGATCCCTTTAGGGGATGAAAGAAAATACCCTAGGATAGAGAAACTAGCTTTCTAACTTATCATCTTAGCGAAAAGACTGAGGCCAAACTTCCACTCCCGCTCCATCATGGTAATGATCGATCAACCCCTCTTATAGGTACTACACAAGCATGATGACTGAACAGGGCTTGTCAAGTGTTATGTGGAGTAGGTGGAATTTGATATTAGATATTAACTTCCCATCATTGTTAATGGGCAACCCTTAGCTAAATTTATTGAAGAGTTTAACAATTTGGAGGAGTTGAAAGAAGAGCCTAAGAGCTTCGAGTTAGAGGTCATAGCTGTACGAAAAAGGCTCAAAACCTATTTTTTTAGGAGGTGGACCCGATCTCTCCCATGTGGATCCTTCATGTACATGTCTTATTAAATAGCTCAGGCAACGGGTTTGGGCTTAACCTGGTAAATCCCAAATGAGGTACTATCTCTCTTGCCCTATGTTTTAAATTTAAATCCTCTAATAATAAAGAAGAATACGAATCCTTGTTTGAAGGATTATATTTGGCCATCCATTTAAATGCTAGTAGGTTGAGACCATTGGTGACACTCAGTTGGTGGTCAACCAGGTCAATGAGGTTTATAAGGCTAAATTTGATAGGATGTTGTTATACTTAGCAATTTTACATCACCTTATTAAGAGGATCCCAATATTTTTTTCAAAAGGGTCCAATGAGCAAAGAATTCATAGGTTAACCACCTTTCATGAATGGCTTCATCAAACGATATAGAGCCTAAGGTCCCAATTATCACCTTGGACTAGCTAAGAATTACTCAACTACAAATCAACATTGCAAAGGTTTATCAAATCTCATATTAGACTACCCTCATCAAAACCTACCTCAAATATGGTGTCCTGCTCAGGTACAAGCTCCAAGCTAGGCGGATGAAGTCCACACCATCTAGATACTACATGGAAAATGTGGTTTTTATTAAGAGCAATATTAAGAACGGATATTACTCAGCACCTCTGCAATGCCTAACTCATCGAAAGCTAATTATGTCCTAAAAAATCTCTATGAAGGTGTGCGTGATGCCCACATAGAACCAAAGACCTTAGCTTATAAAGTCTTAAGGCAATGGTACTTTTAGCCAAAGTTAGGAAAGGAAACTAATGACCTGGTTTAACATTATGATAAGTGTTAGGGATTTACTTTTGTTCTAAAGAAACCATCAGAGAAGATTCCTCTAATGCTAAGTCCGTGTCCCTTTTCTCAATAGGGAGTGGAATTGATAGGGATTCTACTACTCATCAAGTCAAAACAAGTTTTGCATTATGACCAATGATGATTTCACTAAGTGGGATAAGGCTGAGCCCTTAGACACAATCACGGGGAAGAAAATGAATAACTTCATCTAGAAGAACAGAGTCTGTAGGGTCGTCTTACCCATAGCCATCATCTCAAACAATGACAAATAATTTAATAATCCATACTTTATGTAGGTTTGTTGATACTACCACATAGACAATCACTACTCATCACCTATCCATCCTTAATACAATGGCCAAGTTAAAGTCAGAAATAAAATCATCTTCCATAACCTAAAGAAATGGTTAGAAAAAGGACAAAGGTCTATGGGTAAAGGAGCTTTTTAGCTTCTTGTGGGCCTACAGACCACAATTAAAGGTCCCATAGAGAAAACCTCTTCCCCATGACCTTTGGGAATGAGGTAGTGATCCTAATAATGGTTGAAATACCAACACATACAGTATCTCTATTTGAGTGTATGCCAGCATCGAATATCCAAATAGGTCTTTAGATGAATTAGAAGAAAAAAACGAAGCTACCTTGATCTGAATGGCTGCATACAACTAAAACACTGTCTCATACCTAAACAAAAGTTTCCCCATATAAAATTCAAAGTAGGGTACTTGATCTTAAGAGAAGTTATCATCGCAATCAGAAATCTGAGTGAGGGAAAACTAGACCCCTAAATAGCAAGGCCCCTATATGGTAACCAAAATTATGAGGGCAAGATGCTACTATATCAAAGACATGGACGGATATAATATCCCCTATCCCTAGAATGTAGAACACCTAAAAAGTACAACCAAGGATGTATCCCATGCTAAAATAAAATGAAAAGAATCTTGTTGTTACCTAGGACGTATTCAATGTGAGTATTATTTAAGAGTTACAAGGAATTTAACATTGGCTCTAAAATTTTGAGGTCTAAGGATGCACAAATCGAGTTACAAGGACTTTATCCTGGGCTCAAAACTTAAACCAACGTATAAGGACCCAAGATAAATAGTTTCACACAATTCAGCCTTGGCTCTAGGTTTAAGCTAAGGTCCCAGGACCAAAAATTCAAGTTACATGGACTTTAACCTTGGATTAAGAGTAAATGTCAAAGGTTTAAAGAACAAAAAAAAACTATAGTCCTTAGGTTTAAACAACCCAAAGTCATAGTCAAAGGTCTAAACACATATAAAATATTAAAGGCAATTAGGGAGACTATCATCTATAATCCTAAAAAGATGTGGTCTATGTGACACCCCACCTAATAAAATACCGGGTGATTAGTCCTTTATTAAATTAAATCAGAATATACAGTTGGTTTGTAATATGCATCACTGTTGAAAACTTATTATTAACATTAACCACCTAATATTTAAAAAGGTTGATGTCAAAAAATTTTCTTTAATAAACACAAATCAAATTAACCAATTATTCAATAACTGAATAACAAATGTGACTAGAGTAAACACATCCAGCCTAAATACAGAATAGAATAATCCAACAAAATAAACCAACAAATGAAAGGAGTAAATGAATAAATCAACAATCTTTGACTATCTGAATAAGAAAAAGGGGCGACATGCCCTAACTGAAGTAAATAACTCAAGATGAAGATACGAAGGTCATGGAGGATTCTACTACCAAGTCTAGTAACTTCCACAACAGCTATAACTCGTCAAATGAATGGAACTCCTATACTTGTGTCCCTGTGGATGGGCACCTAAAATAATTTAATAAAAGAAAAGAGATTTACAATAAATGGGTCAGAGCTCGAGTCAAAAACAACTTAAAAATCAGCAAATGCTTAAATGGAAATGATCGCACATATGATATACATGTTAGGTTTTTGTAATCTCACTTGAGATACTCACTTCTCATCTAATGTGAACATCTAACGCGTATATTTAACCCATCCTAGTCATGTTACCCCGCTTAACTATCTCGAAGATGACCATTAACATACCAATAATCTCATGCGTTTACCCATATTACTCGTATCGCGTATTTCCATATGTTTAAGGATAGTTATTCACATACACAACCGTTATTCTCATAGACATTCTTTTCCTCTTTTAGTTAATTTAATACATATTGTTATTTCCATATCTACTAAACACGTACAGTAAAATAAGTAATAGGTATACATTTATTTATCTTTCTCTTTCTCTCTCTCTCTCTCTCTCTCTCTCTCTCTATATATATATATATATATATATATACACTAATTATGTACCCTTGGATTAGGCCCCCTTGGTGAAATGCATACTATGCTATCATGTCATGGTGCTTCACTCGTTGAATGAAAAGGACTATAGGTTCAATCTCACGCGAACCATCAAAACAAGCACACATATTGGAGCCGAACATAGTTCTAAGCCCATGGGTTACACACATACCTACTCACTCATATGACCGTCAAAAATATCCTTCTCACCGATATCTTGTACCTAGGTTCTATATTCTAGTGGTACGAATCAAAATCCCCCCGAAGGCTCCTCAATATATGATTGTCCACAATGCGCAACCTCCACCCGATAGCAAGCAACGTAGGTATGTTATACACACAATAAATCAATTAATAGGTATATACATAACCTATAATAATCATAAGATATTTACGCAAGCCAAATCCCCGAATTTATAAGTAGTATTATTATCTCTAATACTCACGTTACTCTATCCGTACGAATATTCTCTCTATCGTATATATTCCATAAGGCCCTCTTATTCCAACATTTTTCCATAATAGCTACACAATCATCTCACCACTAGACTATGTAATGAAGTCACTCAAGACTAGCATAGGTCATTCTCACTCATTTGAATCAACCTTGTAAGGTTTTAACTTGTCCAGAAAAAAATTGGAACTTCTGAAATCTCATTAGAAGTTAGGAAATTCTCATTCGAACGAAACTTCGAACGAACTAAGGTCTGAATTATCATTAGAAGCTCGTTCGAACGAGGTCGTTTGAACAGCTTCGAACGAACCTACTCTCTGAATTCTCATTCGATGGTTCTTTAGAATACTCGTTCAAACAAGAATACCGCAGTTTTCCCCTGTCCTCCAAAAACTGCATTTTCTCAACTTTCTCAACACCCAAATCACATAAAACTTTACCTAACTCAAAACAAACGATTCTAAATCATAACCACTAGTAATTGAATTCTTTCTAGAACATTTTCAACATCAAATCCTTATAATTTCATCATAAATTCAGACTTTGTAAGGACAAATTTATAATTGAGACTTAATGTAGTTTTGATTTATTCTCGGAACAAAACACGTTTGAGTCATAAGTAGATTTTTATTGTTCGATCACTACGATACTATGAATTGTCGAAGATTTTATTGAAGATGTTGCGGCAAAGCTACAAGGATTTAATCATGCCGAAGTTTAATTGGTGCAATTTCTCATCTTCAATGTTTTATTGCATTCTGACATCACACAAGTATGAATGCATTATGTTAATGAAACTCAAAATTATTTTTACAAAAATAAGGATGTTATTTTAAAAAGAAAATGGTAATAAAATGTTTTAAAAGTTCTTTAAATGTTTACACTTCATTTTAATCAGATGAGGACGGATTAGAGTTGGTTTTTAATGGAACTCTGTTTCAAAGTTAGATGCATCAAAAATCTAATCTGGGCGATGTCGTTCAAACGACAAGCACTGTCGTTTGAACGAGAGTTGTCGTTCGAACGACGCAGTAACTCGCTCGAACGATATTCCTCCACCACCTTAAAATAATTATAAATAGGTGTGGTCAGTTTTCTCGAAGTGTGTGCAGTGCGAAAAATAGTTTACGATACATAAAGGTTTCTGTACAAAGTTTTCTAAGTGTTTTCATAATAAAACATATATAGAATTTCAAGATCCGAGATTTTCATTATCATATGTTCTTGTGATCTTATTGGCACTAAGTTTGAGGTTTTATTGAAGATCCATTTCTAGTTTTACGGTAAAGATTCGATGGATACTGGTTTCGACATTGTAGACGATACAGGCCATATCGGTGGACAACGAGACACTCGAGGAGGTGCGTGTTGTGGATGAGCATCATAGAAGAAGATTACTTTATATGTGGTCACTGTGAAGATTGGTAGAAGATTAGAGGAGTGTCAAGTATCGTGGGGATCGAGTCGTTATATAAGACTACCGTCTGACTTTGTAATTCCATTGTCATACTCATTGTCTGGCATGGGCCGTCCGAGGTTTTTTCTGATTGGGTTTTTCCTCGTATATCAGCGTTGTGAGTATTGCTTTATTTTACTTAATTTAATCACTAGTTTCATGCTTAGGGTTAAACAAGATAAAATTTGGTCAAGTTAATCTGTGTCACAACTTGGTTTGATAAAATTGAAAAAGAGTTTTTCAAAAAAAGAAAGTTGGTTTGCATTTATCTTTAACTTAATTCTGCTCAAGAAGAAGTTTGTTTTTTTAAATATTTGGGGACCTAAAAATTGGTATCAGAGCTAGAAATATATTTTTATTGTATTTGATCCCTTTTTGCTTGTAAGGATGAATTTTGGTGGTTATGATAATTTTTGCACACTTGTTTTTTATTTCACTAATTATGCTTATTGAAAAATACGAATGCGAAGTGCTTTAAAATCTATTGATGAGAGTGTTTAGTTAGAAGTTGAAAAAGGTTGGACACCACCTGTCACACGAGAGGGTGAGGTCACTAGTTTGAAACCCATTGAGTCATGGACTAAGATTAAACATTGGGTTTCACAGTATAACTCTAAAGGTCTGCACTTTATTTCCTCACATGTCACACATGAAGAGTATAATCGTATCATGACTTATGAAACTTCGAAAGAAGCTTGGGATAAACTGGCACTCACTCACAAGGGCACGAGCACGGCTAGGGCATCTAAGTTGAAAAATATCACTACACAATTTGAGACAATTAAGTGGTTAGAGAGTGAAATTTTTTATGAGTTTTACACTAGGTTGTCCACTATTGTTAATGCTTCATTTAACCTAGGTGAGAATATTCTCGATAACCGAGTAATTAGGAAAATTTTGAGATTGTTGTCGAGTAGGTTTGATGCTAAAGTGACTGTTATGAATTCCCTTGGTATGCTTAACTCGTCGAAACTAGAACAGGTTGTAGGTGACTTACAATCTTATGAACTCGACATGTTTATCTCCAAGAAAGTGCCAAAGAAAGAAAAGGGCATTGCTTTGAAAGCCCAAAAGGTGGAAGTTAAAGTTTCGAATGACGATTCTGATTTAGACTTTGAGGATGTCATCCTTTTGGAAATAAAGTTTCTGAAATTTCTTAAAATTCACAAGCAATCGAAAGATGCCAAAAAGTTTTAGAAATTAAAGAACAAGGAAGACTCCACCCCTAAGGATAAGAGTGAGAACCTAAGAGAGATGAGTCTGATAGATGTTTCGGGTGTGAGGGGTATGGTCACAAAGTAGCTAAGTGTCCCACTAGACTTAAGAAAGAGGGCAAGAAACCGATAGCATACAACGCCACCTTAAGTGATAGTGAATCGAAAGAGGGGGAGGATTCCCCCATTGAGCATAACTTTATTGTGTTTATGGCATGTCATGTGAGCGACGACGATATATCTTCCTACGAGGATTCTCATGTGCATGACACTTCTGAGTCTGTTGAGAGTGCTTCCCGAGAGGGTGAGGGTGATGAGAGCGAGGATGAGGAGATCGATATTAGAGAGTTGAAAGTTGCATTTTGAGAGTTGTTTGAGGAGATGGTGAAGGTAAAAAAGGCAAACTCGAAATTGCAATCTAAGTTGAAAGAGCGTCCCGTAAAAATAATGATGCGTTAATTAAGTATCTTAGGGCACGAGAGAAGAAGCTTAAGGAGAAGCCAGAGTACGTCAAGAAAGAGAGAGGCACCCTTAAATGTTTAATGGAGGCCTTGAAAAAGGAGGTGCTAGAGTTTGAAGAGTCTAGGAGTCTACTCGAGTCTAGGATTAAGGCGTTGGAGGAGAGTTTGATAAACTCCTATAGATTTAAGTTTGACTTGGAGTCTAGGTCAAAGAAATTGGATAGGATGTTAGGAACCGTCCAAGTCAATAAAGATAGGTTTGGTATAGGCTACGACGAGAGATTTCTCAACCCGAAAGCCAATACCATTCGGGTGAGAGAGCCACATAGGAACGTTACAAAAGGTCCACATATAGGTCACTTTCCATACCATCGCTACACTTACACATCTTGTGGTAGGAAATGTCACGTTAGAAAGTTTTTTTATGACCTTAGGGATGCTCATCGAAGGTTTAAGATGTTTAGGAATAAAGTTTCCCCAATTCCCCTCCCCCCCCCCCCCTCCCCATGCGTCATTACACACCTACTTGGGTTAGGAAGTCGGATTTGGTATCTTTAGGAATAAAACTTCATGGTTCTCATTTGGTTACACTTGATTCTTCCTATGCTAAATCTAAAGGTTGAGCGTATTACCATGTTTATCCATATGTATTATATGTTTCATTTATTGCAATTTATTTGAAAAATACAAAAAGATTTATGGTTTTAAATTTTTTTGAGAAAAACACAAAAACATTTTGCTTTATTTGAGTCAAAATATTTTGAAAAATACAAAAAAAAAAAAATTGTGTCGTGAGTTAACATGTTTGATGTGGCATATTAGTGTGCTTCGGCCCCACTTCCTTCCATTATCCATGTGGCTAGGAGATTTAGTTATTATTATCAATGCTTAGAATGATCATAACCATTGTTTTATGGGGTTGTTTCGAAGCTAATATGCGTTTTGATTCGACTTTGTGTATATGCCATGATTTCACACATGCAAGTTTATACGGATGTTTGACTACTCTTGCATATTTGAGTTTGGTGAGACGTTATTATCTCAATTTTGTCATCTATGCATAAGTAGACTTAAGGAGAGGTGTTCATATAATAACCGTTTACTGTGAGGATTAAATTGAAAAAATGATGAGTATTCACGGGAAAGGGCTGCGAGAGTGTAAAATTGACTTGTCGTGAAAGCCACCATTTAAAAGAGCTCAAAAAAATCACAAGGCAATAAAAAGAATCATATGCCAAAAATGGGCCAAATTAGTTTAGTTGATTCAAAAGAAAATATGATATATATTTAAGGGAGTTTGGATGGATTAAAATTTTAAACAGGATTGCACAAAGAATCCTAATGTTGAAAAATCGTGTCATGACGCTATTGTTTGTAGAATCGTCAAAATTACGGATTCGTGTTTGTTGATGTAAAAAATTAGATTATATCTAATTATTCAATCACAGATAAATAAATGAGACAAAGAAATTTTAAAATGGTTAAGCCTTATAAGAATGGCCTACGTCCACTGTTATGTTATTGCTGAGTGTTTAGGAATTCTCGATTACAAGTTCTATCAAGAAATTCCGGTCCCCTTACAATGAGGATTGTACAATGTATTTATAGCCCTGAGGCTGTAATGTGAAAGGGTAATACATTAAATGATGTACATATGAAAGGGTCATACATTCAATGCCCTTTAAGCGTTTGCGTCTGAATGATAAGCATTTAATGAACAGTCAAACTGTTGGTTATCCAGCTATTAATGCTTTGTTCGAGGTGCAGCTCGAACCGCCTGAGTTGCCCTAACCGCTTAAGCTTCTCGGTGTCTAAGAGTTCCTCGGAGAGTTCTTGTTCCTCGGAGCGTCTGAGTTCCTCGGGGAAGCAGTGTTCCTCGTTGTAGTATGGTTCCTCGGAGCGTGTGAGTTCCTCGAAAGTATTTAGTGTTGCCATGTAGATTGTCACATGTCATCATTCAATTGCGCCATGTCAGCAAACTAAATTTGGTATCAACAGAAGCCCCGAATGTTTCATAGTTCGAAATTTGAGGAGTAGGGAACATTCTTTCTCGGAATATGGTAGCTTTAAATAGTCCTCCTGATTTTTAGGAGTGTTTCCCTTGTATTTATTTCTCTTTCCAAATTCGTAGAATCAGTCTTTTTGAATTTTCATAACCGCCTCGATCTCTGCGTACTTTTTGTCCTTTTAGCCGCCGGTAGCGTAATCGTTTCTTCTCACTTCGATTGCCGTGACCTTTTTTTTCCTCTAGCCACCGGTAGCGTAATTGTTTCTTTCTGTAATCATTACTTTACCATTTCCCAAGGCAAGGTATTTAAACTTCATAGACACTCCCATCGTCTTTTACCTTTTCAAATTTGTATCTTCGAGTTTTATGTCGTCCTCTACTCTTTTGTGCGTTCACCCTTTTCATCGTTCGTTGTCAACAACTCCACTCTTTTTCTGTAAGATCTTCTTCCTTCTTCTTCATTTCCTTAATTCACCATGGTTTACCCTGTTGAATCTCTTGATAAATTTCGCTCTGATTTTTCCATTCCCTCCTGGGTTATTTTGGAAGAACTTTCTGAGCCTTCTGATTATTTCCGTTTGGCTGAGGGACATTGGTTCCCCATTCTCTTTATTGCTGAGTGTGGATTTTCTTTTCCACCAAATCCCTTGTGTCTGGAATTCTGTCAGTACTTTGACGTTGTTCCTGCAAGAATAGCCCCCAACACATGGAGAATAGTTAATGGGGTGCATAGATTAAATCTAATCCATGGAACTCGCATAGGAATTACTGAGATTATGTTTTATTATAGATGGACAGTGGGTGATAACACCTTTTATTTAAAAACTAGAATGTTAAATAGGGCTTTAGTGGTCAATCTCCCTGATGCCAATATGGATTATTTTAAGCATGGGGTTGTCATAAAAAATTGGCAACATGCTCCTTTATCAGGAGATGAAGTTTATCAGGGTCCTAGATGGCCTCCCTGTGGCAATGGGATAGGTTATTCTTATTTCATTTTATTTATTTTGAAATTATGCTTCCTTTATGTTTGATAAAATGTGTCACTGATGGCAATGTTTATTTATTTGCAGTTGATAGCAAAAGAAAGTGCCCAAAAGAAGCAGATGTTAATGTAAGGCACTTGAAACTTATTTGGAGTCTGCATCAATCTATTGCCGACGAGCATATTAGGTCGGCTTCATATCTGCTGCAATACAAGAGCTACACCACCTCTTTTACTGCTCGTCCAGTAATAAGTGAAATCAGAGCCAGTACCAGCTTCCACCAGCTCCTCGCCTAAATCTCACATCCCTTTGACTGAAAGAATGAAGAAGAGAAGACCTCCCACTCTCTTCGAGAAGCCTGCCTCTGGTTCTGGAGAGGCAAAAAGAAGTAAAGTTGATGTCCCAGGGGAGGGGACAAAGAAGAATGATGCACCTTCCTCAGCTTCTATTGTGAAGGTTGCCGAGAAGCCCGTAGTGGCTCCGAGCAGGTCTGCTGCTCCTAGAGAGGTGATTGTAATATCACCGACCAAGGGTTCTTCCTTGGTTGAATCTATTCCTGTTCCCCCGAGGAGGCTGAAGAAGAGCTCCTCGGTCAATTTGGCTGACACCGTCACTCAACCCCCAGTTACTGGAACTGGGGTTCCAACTTTTGTTCCCCCGAGCTCTTCCATGAGCTCGATAAAGTCCTGGATCATTCCCGAGGTCCAAGGTACCGAAGAAAACCATACTCGGGACATGGTTACTACGTTAGCTGCTTGCCACCTTGCTTCTGTAAGTCTTCTTACTTTGAACTTTTCATATTTCCCTTGTCATTTCTATTTCTGACTTGATTTCTTTTTCTTTTCACAGTTGACGAGCTGCTTTAATATAATTCTGACGAAGGATGAAGCAATTAAATCTTCATGCTCCTCGTCCAGTGTGGAGGGAGCTCTGGAAGAAGCTATCAAGTCTTTGGACAATTCTCGCCAGACATATGCTACTGACAAGGCTGTTTGGGAGAAGAAGCTTGCCTCCACCGAGCAGGAGAAAGCACGAGATGTTGATGTCTCCAAGGAGTTGGAGAAGAGAATAAAGGAGTTAGAAGGTAAAAATAAAGAGCTCGACGAGAAGCTCAAGAATGCTGGAGAGCTAGAGAATAAGCTCAAGGTTGCTGAAGAGGAGTTGTCTCAACTTCAGGAGGTAAATCGACAAAAGGAGGAGGCTAAGAGAAAAGTTAAAGCTATTGATGACCTGCTGTCCGAGAAGCTTTCCTCGAAAAAGTTAAAAAGGAAAATGGCTGTGAAGAAGTCCTTCAGCGCTGGCTGGAACAAGGGGTTGGCTGTCATGGTGTCGCAAGTGGACTATGACAGTCTCAAGTACTTCAGGGATGGATGGGTTGCTGCTCTACAGGAGCTGAAAGTGGATGAAAATTCTGATATCTTTCAGCAACACATCCCTGGACCCCCTCCAACTCCTGAATACTTAGAAGAGGACGAAGCTGCCTCTGAAGAGTCTTCTATGGTGATGGAAGATCATCCCTCAGCCATTCGGCCTGCTGCCGAGAAACTTCAGCAAATTATTACTTCCTCCGAGCAATTGCTAGTGCTTCCCGAGCAACTATCCATTCCCTCCGAGCAACCTACTTCCTCGTCCCAGCCTCCCGAGAAGGTTTTGGGAGACAAGGAAAAGGTGTAGAGTTGTTAGGGTTTATCTTTAATTTTTATTTTTCTTTTATCAAATGTAACCCAGAACTTGTAACTCTGAACTATGATATAATAAAACTTGGACTTTTTACATACTGTTGTTTAGCTTTTATTCATACTCTGCTTGTGCTTCTTATTGATGATTGCTATTTCTTTCTCAGCTAGTTTCTGGCTAGGTTGGAATTACTATCTGCCCATGACACAAAGCTACTGCGGTAATGTAATGAATACTTTAAGGTTAGTTACACAGATCTGAGTGCAGCACAAGTCGTCGACATCCTCGGCCAAGATGCTTCAGAATAGGCAGTTGAAGCATATCAATATCTGAAGTGTCTACTTGATCGAGCAGTGGCTAATAATGTGGCCTATTATGATATGATCGAGGATCTCCAAGGCACCCTCGAATACCTTCAGCTACAATACAAAGAATCCACTGCCCTGTTGCATGAGGGGTACGAGAAGAAGTATCAGCAACTCAATCCTGACAAGGGGTACGAGAAGCGCTTTGCTGGCTACAAGGTGAGGGAGAGAACTCTGAGGGGCGAGGTCGAGGAATGCAGACAAATAGTCGAGTTGCTGGAGCAAGAAAACAAAAACCTGCAAAGAGAGTTATCACGGTTGAAGTCTGCAGCTTCTACTTCAAACTCCTTAATCCCAATGAATGATAAGGGATTTTCATTCTTGGAAGTCGAGAACGCCAACTTGAGGGACGAGTTGGAAACCTTGAAGAGGTCTGGCCCATCTACATCTTCTCATGGTCGAGCAAGAGATCCTCGGGGACGAGCAAGAGCAGCTCGAATTCCTATCGAGGAACAGAGGACTCAGTCTGCCTTAGAAAACCAGGCCTTCTAATTAATGGCGAAGAACCAGGCTTTGGCTGAAATGTCAAAGAAGATCAGGGACCTGGAAGAGCAGCTCTCCACTCAGAAGTCTACCTTGGAGAATAAAGAGATCTTCCTCAAAAATCTCCACGAGCAACTGGATAGGATAACATATCAATTCCACAAACAGCCCAGGGAGTTCTGGATGGCTGGATACAACGAAGCTCTCTTTCACTTGGACGATCGTATCCAGAATGCCAATAATGAGGGCTACAAGCAAGGCTGGTTTAATGCCTTAGGTGTGCTACAGCTCGAACAGGGTCATTACCTGTGGGACTACCCTGATCCCGGGCTGCTCGACTTACATGTGCCACCATACAAACTGGATATGAGTTGGATCCCTGCTCGGGCCATTCCTCGGAGCTTGATTTCCAAATATCTCGGTGACTACAATCTCCATTCAAAATGCCGAGGTATCTCGTCCTGAGCACCTCTTAGATCGACCATCCGTGATGAATGTCAGGATGTTAAAGGATCTCAGCTTCATAAATTCTCCTCTGTCTTTAAATGATCTGCCTGCTGGCGAGGAACCTGTGTCAAAAGCAGAGGGGAAAAGACCAGTAGAGTAGAAATTTTGATGTAATTGTTAGTATACATTTTAATGTGAATGTAACTTTCATTTTATTATCTATGTAATTTATTTTGAATTCAATGAAAGAATTTCATTTCTGTTTGCAAATCTTAATTTCTATTGCCTTGTAATTATCAAACACTTTATATTTGTGCATGCATATCTGTTAAAAAGATAACAATATTGGGTAGTTTGTCGGTTAACTTATTATCGACTAGCTTATTGTCGAGTAGTCACTTGGTAAAAATGATGTTTTGTTTCTCGACCAACTTAGTAATAATTAAAAAGTTACGAGTATCAAAAATGTTGCTCGATCACTTAATAATAAAATTACGAGTATCAAAATGTTTAAAATGTTTCCAACCAACCAAGTTCGTTAAATTATACTTGTCGACCAACTACAGTTAGTGAGCTTTTATCCCCGACCAGCCATAATTTGTAGATTTTTCTCTTAAATGATTTCGAACAACCAAGGTCGATAAATTTTCCCTGTCTACCAACTACAGTTGGTGGATTTTTATCCCCGACCAGCCATAGTTAGTCTTTTTGAAATAATTTTTCTTTTCGACCAACTCAAGTTGTCCTTTTCGAGAATATATTTACTTCCTAACCGACATAAGTTGGCATTTTTAGGAATACTTTTATTTCCCTAGGAACACATAATTTCATTTCTAGTAGGAATACAAGTTTTACTTCCCGGAGGAATACAAGTAGCTTTACTTCCCGGAGGAATACAGGTAGCTTTACTTCCCGGAGGAATATTGGTATCTTTACTTCCCGGAGGAATATAGGTAGCTTTACTTCTCGGAGGAATATTGGTAGATTTACTCCCCGGAGGAATATTGGTAGCTTTACTTCTCGGAGGAATATTGGTAGCTTTACTTCTTGGAGGAATATAGGTTTCTCGACCAACCTTAGTTGGCATTTTTGAGAAAAAATTTGAGTAGCCTGAGCTTTGCCGAGTAGTGTGTAGCACTATTCCCCGAAAAACTTTCAATAAAAAGAAAGAATTCGGCAGAAATCTTCATTTTATTCATTACTGATAATATTTGCGCAGGTGCTCTGCATTCCAGGAATTCTTAAACTCCTCGCCTTCTAAAGTTGTTATTCGATAAGTTCCCTGGTCGAACAACTTCTGTAACTCGGTATGGTCCATGCCAGTTCGCCTTCAGCTTATTGTGCTTTTGAATGACTTTCTTCAGCATATAATCTCCTTCCTTCAGGTCGTACTTCTTCACCCTTTTGTTGTAGAACAAAGTTGTTCGTTGCTGGTAAGCAGCATTTCTAATGGCTGCTTCTTCTCTAACTTTCTCGAGCATGTTTAAATCCAGTCTTCTCATTAAGTCGCTGACATGGGAATTGAAATTCAGAACTCTGTGTGTTGGGAGTCCTAACTCGGCAAGTATAACAGCTTCACTTCCAAACGCCAGCATATATGGTGATTCTCCTGTTACTATTCGGGGAGTAGTTCGGTAAGCCCAAAGTACTGATTGTAGCTCGTTGATCCAGTTTGCTTTCGCGTCATCCAATCTTTTCTTCAAACCATTCAGCAGCGTTCAGTTAGTCACTTCAGTTTTTCCATTTCTTTGAGGATGGCCTGGTGCTGAGTGGACCTTCAAAATATTTGATTGATGACAATAGGCAGCGAACTCCTTGTTATCAAATTATGATCCATTGTCTGTGATGAAAGCATGAGGAAGACCATATCGACAAATGATGTTCTTCCAATCAAATTGGTACACCTTCTCGTACGTCATATCAATGAGTGGCTCAGCTTCTACCCACTTAGTAAAATAATCCACAACGACGATGAGGTATTTGAACCTTCCTCGGGTCGTTGGCAGTGGCCCAACCAAATCAATTCCCCACATGGCAAATGGCCAAGGGGAAGTTATGGGTGTCAACAATGCTTGTGGAGTTCTTCGGATGGAGGAAAAACGTTGGCACTTATCACATTTCTTTGCATAGGCTATATAATCAGCCCTCATCGTCGTCCAGTAGTATCCCTGCATCATCACCCTTGGTAAAAGCGTTCGACCTGCTACATGTGCTCCACAGGACCCTTCATGGATCTCTTCAATCAAATCTTTCACCTCGGAGGGATGTATACATCTCTGCAAACCTGCCATAATTCCTCGTCTATACAGAATACTGTTAGTTAATACATACCGAGCAGCTTTAAACTTCAATTTCTTGGCTGCGAGCTTATCAATTGGTAATTCTCCCTGCTCAATATATGCCCTGATAGGATCCATCCAAGATGGTCCTAAATCAAGGGTGATAAAGTTCATCGTCAAATCTTCATCTATACTCCGACTAGCCAAAACTTCAATTGGGATTGTTCTTCGTAGCTCGGTATGAGTAGCTGATGCTAATCGAGCTAAGGCATCTGCTCTCGCATTCTCCATTCAAGGTATTCTGACCAGCTGAATAGCAGCAAAATCTGACACCAGCTCCTTTGCCTTTGTATGATATCTGATCATTAATTCTCCTCTAACTTCAAGTAATCCCAACATTTGATTTACAATTAATTGAGAATCACTGAAAACAATAACCTGTTGCGCCTCCATAATTTTTGCTAAATTAAGTCCTGCAATCATGGCCTCATACTCAGCCTTATTGTTGGAAGCTTTGAATTGAAAACGCAGGGCGTATTCCATGTCGACCTCGTCCGGAGTGCTCAAAACTATCCCCGCGCCACATCCTGTAGTGCAAGATGAACCATCTACATACATCCTCCATATAGGTAACTCGTCTTCAAATTTATGATCAGTCAGAGTTCCTCGGTGAAATATTTGTTGCTTCCTTTCATCCTCCCGGGATATTTCTTGCTCTTCGTCGATCATCTCTTCTTTCTCTTTTACCAATCGGAATTGTTCTGAGCTCGAATTTGATGATCTTGTAACATCCACTTGCTCTTTTACCAATCGGAGTTGGTCTGAGCTTGTGTTTGTTAATCCTGTAACATCCACAGGTTGATCTGCGAGCAACTTTTGCTCCTCGGGGGTATCAGGATAGGTGAACTCTGCTATAAAATCTACTACAGCCTGCCCTTTTAGCGATGATCTGGGTTCATAGACTATATTATATTCACCGAGCTCTATTGCCCAGTACATCAATATCCCTGATTTTTCTAGTTTATGAAGGGCTTGCCTCAATGGCATATCAGTATATACGACTATGGTATGAGCCTGGAAGTATGGCCTCATTCTCTTACTCGCTTCAATCAACACTAGTGCTAACTAATCCAGCCTTGGATATCTGATCTCTGCTCCTCGGAATGCCTTACTTGTGTAATAGATTGGTTTTTGTACTCCATTATCCACTCTTATCAACGCCGAGCTAACTGCATTCTCCGATACTGCTAGGTACAAGTACAATTTTTCTCCCATCACTGACTTGGACAACAGTGGAGGTGCTCCCAAGTATTTCTTCAAGTCTTGAAAAGCATTCTCACATTCATCATTACATTCAAAAGTCTTTCGGAGTGTCTTGAAGAATGGGAGACATCGATCAGTTGCTCGTGATACAAATCTGTTGAGTGCTGCTACTCGTCCTGTAAGACTTTGCACCTCTTTCTTCATCGTCGGAGATCACAGCCCTAATAGAGCTTTGATCTTTTTAAGATTTGCTTCAATGCCTCGTTGATTAACGATGTACCCGAGGAACATGCCTTCTCGTACTCCAAATATGCACTTCATCGGGTTCAGCTTCATTTGATATTTATCTAGTTGATCAAAAGTCTGACTTAAGTCAACTAGATGATCAGCAACTTTTTTGCTCTTCGTCAGCATATCGTCAACATAAACTTCCATATTGCAACTGATTTGTTCGGCAAAGGCTTTGTTCATCAGCCTCTGATATGTCGCACCTGCATTTTTCAAACCAAAAGGCATAACATTATAATAATAAGTTCCCCTAGGGGTAATGAAAGAAGTACTCTCCCTGTCTTCAGGTTTCATTTTAATATGATTGTAGCCAGAATAAGCATCCGTGAAACTCTGTAGCTCGTGTCCCGAGGTAGCATCGACTAGTTGATCAATTCAGGGCAGTGGAAAGTGATCCTTTGGGCATGCTTTGTTGAGGTCGCTGAAGTCTACACACATCCTCCATTTGTTGTTCTTCTTCTTTACCATCACCACATTGGCTAACTAGTCTGGATATTTAACATCTTCAATGAAGCAAGCTTTCTGGAGCTTATCGACTTCCTCCTGTATATCTTGATTCTTCTCGGGACTGAATACTCTTCTTCTCTGCTTCACAGGCTTGATCTCCTTATTCACATTGAGCTCGTGACATAAGAAATTTGGGTCTATCCCTGGAATATCCTTATGACTCCACGCAAAAGTTTACTTTCTGCTTCTTAGGAAAGTTATCAATTCCTGTTTTAGTGAGGTTTCCAACGATGAACCTATTTGAGTAGTTCGCTCAGGGTGCTCGTCGTCCTAAATGATGTTTTCAGTATCTTCCACCACTTGACCCTTCACGAGTTGTGACTCATCTCTAGGATCCAATGTTTCAATTTCTGCCTCTTCTTCTACTTGATAAGTAGTAGTCTTTTTCCTTAATTCCTCCAATTCTTTCTGCTCGGCGGATGAATAATAGCATTCTCGAGCTACTTTCTGATCACCTTTCACAACTTTTACTCCAAAATTTATTGGAAATTTTAGGCACTGATGTACTGTAGATGGTACAACCTCGAACTTCTTTAATCCTACTCTTCCCATGATGATATTGTATGATGATTGAACATTCTTATCCATCACGAAGAAACGTATTCTTTCTGTTCGACAAGCAGGCCACGTACCAATGAATATATCCAACTTTATCGTCCTAAGTGGAAATACTTTCTCGCCAGCAAAATCGATGAGGGGTCTATGGTAAGGCTCCAGTTGAGATAACTTTAGATTTAAACTATCAAAGCACGAGTAGAACATGATGTTTGTCGAGCTACCATTATCGACTAGTACTCTTGAAACCATAACCTCCTTCATCCTCATTTTGATCACCAATGGGTCATCATGAGGATACAAAACTCCTGCGAGGTCGTTCTTTGAAAAACAGATGACCAATTTCTCCTTGTTCACCTTTCTCGGGCGATCCTCCTCAGCTAGATTTATTCGCTGAATGTACGAGCAAGTTTGAGCCTCACCGAGGTAAGCTTTTCTCTCTGCAGTAAGGTCTCCTCCTCCTGCATCTCCACCTATAACAACATTATAGTCAAATGACCCAAATCGTATTGAAAATACCTCTCGTTCTGGTTTCCTTGGTCTCTTAGGAATATCGGGGTCGTCTTCTGGATTAACTTAATGGTTTCTTTTCTTGTTCTCCTCTCCTCGACGAGTAGATCTAGACCTCTCTCTTGCTCGGTCGTTGTTTTTTCTTTCGTTTCCCCGATCAACATACTTTGACAGCTTTCCTCGTCGGATGAGTGTTTCAATTTTATTTTGAAGAGCTATGTAATTCTTGGTCATATGGACATGATCTTTATGGAACTCGCAATACTTCGCCTTATTCCTCTTGTCAGGGTCTGCCTTCATTTTATCTGGCCAGTTTAGTTCCTCGTTGTTCTTGATTTCTTCTAGAACATGGTTGATATCCTTCTTCAAAGGAGTATAATTATCATATTTCTTCATTACATCCCACACCGACCTAGTTTTTGAATGTTTGTCATTACCATTGTTCTTGTGCTCTTTCTTCTTAGCTTTATCACCTTCCACCTTGGTTTCTTTAGCATCCATATTCTTCTTCGCAACCATAGCCTCCTCGGCATTCATAATTTTGGACGCTTTTCCCATCAGGTCTGACATGGTTCGAGGTGGATCTTTGGCCAAAGTGTAGTACAACTTGTTCGGCAGTAGTCCACTCATCAAGGCAGTAATAGCTATCTTCTCATCATAATCAATGACTTCCAGTTTCTCGTTATTAAAACGAGTTATGTAATCTCGGGTACTCTCACCAGACTTTTATCTAACACTTAACAAATGTGCTACTCGTTTAACTGGCTTTGCCCCAAAACAGAAATTCCCAATGAATAACTCGGCCAGTTGAAGAAAAGTTGAGATCTTACCCCGAGGAAGATTATTATACCATATTTGAGCAGATCCGGTAAGAGTTCCAGAGAATGCCCTGCATCTCATCTCATCTGGGACAGCATAGATGTCGGCTGCGGCTTGGTATTATTATATATGAAGGACAGGGTCAGTCTTTCCATCCTATTTAGGGGTCACAACAGGTGCTTTGAACTTTGATGGTGTTGGAAAATCTACAATTGACTAGATAAAAGGTGTTCCTTGAACAAAGGTTCGTTGCAGAGGGTTCTTGGCCTTAGCCATTTCCCCTAATCTATCCTCCAGCCTCTGAATAGAGCCTTTCCACACATTATTTACTTTCTCGGGGCTGTTGGTTCGAGAAACTGATCGGGTGGATGTGGCTTCATGAGATCTATCTTGACGAGCAGCTGGTCGCGATTGGGAAGATCCTTCCCTTAAATCTGATGGTCGTCGAAAACTCCTCGATATGACTTTAGGAGGACTTCTACTCCTTTTAAGTCCTAATCGATCAAAAGGTGATACCCTGCTTAACCTCTCTAACGCACTAGTCCTTTCTGGAGAAAGAGTGATACGTTGTTCTATATCTGTGGCTTGCACTGACGAAGTTCGTCCAAATTGATAAGAAAAATCTTCAGATTCTTCATTGCGATATGAATTGGTACGCCTATTATGTGAGGATGGTGCACGGGTGTTTCTTTGAATACTCCGCAGTCCAGAATGGGTTGGCGCACTGCCATGAAGGGTTTGGATGAGTTGTCGCATTGTTTCTTGCATGACGGTCTGGCCCTGAGCCAGATTCATCATTATTCCATCCAGATCTGGAATATTTGGCGGAGCAGATGGATTTGGAGGGGTTCCAGCGTTGCGATTGCTGGATTCAGGAATATCAGCCATTTGTGGTGGATTGTTTTTGGTGAAAAACGATATTACCAGTCGTTTCCCACAGACGGCACCAATCTATTGATGTAAAAAATTAGATTATATCTAATTATTCAATCACAGATAAATAAATGAGACAAATTTTTTTTAATGTGGTTCAGCTTTATAAGAATGGCCTACGTCCACTGTTATTTTATTGCTGAGTGTTTGGGAATTCTTGATTACAAGTTCTATCAAGAAATTTTGGTCCCCTTACAATAAGGATTGTACAATGTATTTATAGTCCTGAGGCTGTAATGTGAAAGGGTAATACATTAAATGATGTACATATGAAAGGGTAATACATTCAATGCCCTTTAAGCGTGTGCGTCTGAATGATAAGCATTTAATGAACAGTCAAACTGTTGGTTATCCAACTATTAACGCTTTGTTCGAGGTGCAACTCGGACCGCCTGAGTTGCTCAGACCGCTTAAGCTTCTCGGTGTCTAAGAGTTCCTCGAAGAGTTTTTCTTCCTCGGAGCGTCTGAGTTCTTCGGGGAAGCAGTGTTCCTCGTTGTAGTATGGTTCCTCGGAGCGTGTGAGTTCCTCGAAAGTATTTAGTGTTGCCATGTAGATTGCCACGTGTCATCATTCAATTGCGCCATGTCAGCAGACTAAATTTGGTATCAACAGTGTTCATGATGTTTGTTTAGTTCATTAAGCTCACACTTTAATTGTCACATATGGATATAATAAAGTTTGATGATAGATTGCTATTGATTAGAGCTTCTTGATCGTTTCGATGGATTGGAATTGTGATTCATTTGTTTTAGTTCATGCACATACACTCCATGTTCATGTTTAGGCACATCGATGCTATGTTGGAATGTTACTCATATTTGTTTGTTTTGAGTTTTTATTTGTTTTGCTACTATTTTGTTAATATTTCGCAGTTTTGAGCCCCTTCCAGTTAGAATTTTCAGGATATTTCTTCACTGGGCAACACTGTTTAGTTTTATGGGGAAACTGTGAAAATTGTTTATGTCGTTCAAATGACATATGTCTTTGTTCGAGCGATGTCGCTTCTCGTTCAAACGACATCCCTGGCTCGTTCGAATGACAACCTGTTTTGACCAGTTTGAATTTTCTGGTTGGCTTAGTCTGTTTCAGTACCCTGTTGCATATTGATTCATATTTTGGTACTGGGTTTCTGTTTATGTAGTTTTCTTTAATCATTTATATATTTTGCTACATTGGTTAGTTTATCACACCTGCTTAGATTTATATTTTCTCATGTGATTTATTATTTTCTAGCTATTGATTTGACATTGATTGATCATTTTTAGCTGTTTGTTTCATGTTTATCTAGCATCATAGGAATTAATGTAACCATATTGGTATATCGCATGCTAGATTTGTTTATCTTTTCACCGGATTGTCTATTCGAGATTAAAAAAAAGAGGGAGATATGTCTGTGATGTAGGGGGAGTTTTGTGTGTTTAACTTGATATCCTGATTTATATATTTGCACATATTGGTATCATGTTTTTTTTTCTCATAATAAATGATTTGGATTTGATTTTTCGTATTGATTTATATCATTTGTTCCTCTATACGTCCCTTGGTATTTGTCTGTTTCATGTGTGTAGGTATGCCTAAAGAGATTCGAGATTCCATGTCTACATCACATTAATACATTCAGAGACAATTTCATGATTGTCGATCCTTTGTTTATGAGTCCTTATCCTAAACTGATGATGTAATTTTATTTTTAGGTTTATGGGATGGGATTTAGGCGTCATACGGCTTGACGACCCAACTTAGGCATTTCAGTGTTCGTTTTGTCTCGGAATAGTCAAAGGGGGAGATTTGTAAGGACCAAATTTCCAATTGAGTCTTAATGTAGTTTTGAATTATTCTCGATACAAAACCCGTTTGAGTCATATGTAATTTTTTATTATCCGATCACTACGAGACTATGACTTATCGAAGATTTTATTGAAGACGTTACGGCAAAGCTACAAGGATTTAATCATGCCGAAGTTTAATTGGTGTAATTTCTCGTCTTCAAAGTTTTATTGCACTTCGAGATCATATAGGTATGAATGCATTCCGAGATCATACGAAATTTGTTTTACAAAAATAAGGATGTTATTTTTAAAAGAAAATGGTTTTAAAATGTTTTAAAAGTATTTTAAATGTTTACACTTCGTTTTAATCAGACGAGGATGGATTAGAGTTGGATAAGAGTTTATTTTTAATAAAACTCTGTTTCAAAGTTAGATGCATCAAAACTCTAATCTGGGTGACGTCGTTCAAATGATAAGCGTTGTCGTTCGAACGACGCAATATCTCGCTCAAACGAGATTCCTCCACCCCCGTAAAATAATTATAAATAGGCGTGGTCAGTTTCCTCGAAGTGTGTGCAGTGCGAAAAATAGATAACGATACAGAAAGGTTTCTGTACAAAGTTTTCTAAGTGTTCTCATAATAAAACATCCTTAGAGTTTCAAGATCCAACCATTTCATTATCATATGTTCTTGTGATCTTATTGGCACTAAGTTTGAGGTTTTATTGAATATCCATTGCTAGTTTTACGTTGAAGATTCGGCGGATACCGGTTTCAACATTGTAGACGATACAAGCCATATCGGTGGACAATGAGACACTCGTGGAGGCGCATGTTGTGGACGAGCATCGTGGAAGAAGCTTACTGATATGACACAAATATTGCTTATTTCATCCTCCGAACCTACGCATTTTATCCCCCTCTGGTATCTTATTCCCTATATTTATTCTCGTTAACTAGACAACCTCGTATTTTTACGTTAACATGTTTTGCAGGGGTTGATTGAGCTTTTATAGGTATTTGGATACTACGTGTGAAGTTCAGACGCATTCCGCTTGATTTTCGTACGCGATCACACGTTCAAGGGCATTTTAGTCTTTTCATAACTTGGGCACCTTGCCCAACATCTACACGGAAGTTGTATCCCTCCTCACAAGCTTCGCGTGGCCGCGAACAATATGTGATTCCGATTCGGAACGAAGAATTTACGGGGATTTCTGCGGAAGGAAAAACCAACCAAGCCAAAACAACAATGTAGTGTGTGCTGTGACCTGCTTGATCGATCGATCGATCCTTCGAGACAGTGGGATATTTTATTCATGATCGATCGATCGACGGTTTTGGTCGATCGATCGATCCCTTGTTTCCAGGAGATATTTTGCCTTATCTTTTCTTTTTCTTTTTTTTTTCTTTACTTATTCCAACTTACTATAAATACGAATTTTGTTGTAAATATCATATATAAACGTTTTAGGATAGATTTTAGAGAGATGTAGCTTAGGGTTTGAGGGTTTTAGAGAGTTCTTCTTCAATTGATCTTGGTTTGACACCCCATTGGGGTTGAATGTTGCACTATTCATCATCCTCTCCCTTAATATAGTGTGTATTTTCTTATTTCATTGCTTTCTAATTAGATTTACATGTTTTGTTAATTATTTTACATGCTTTGATTTAAGTGCTTTCTAGGGTAGATTTATCGCGTTTATTTACTCGCTTTATTTACCACGTTTTTAACATGCTTTGTACCTAAATTAAATTAGGTTGTGTTTGAATTGAACTCACTTGAGTTGACGCGTTGCTTGGCTTTGGTGATGGCGTTTATGAGTCTATTTCGGGTGCGTTGTCCTAGTTATTGTGCCTAGGAGATTTGACGGGGCATATCATGTATGTCACGTGCTTACGACCTTGCGTGCACAATTTTCGGGATATTTATTGACGTCAAAATCTTATTAGGTTTTTATGCGGATTTAGGAGCGTGACAACCCTTGTTTCAATTAACTGTCGAAACGAGACGTGTTCTAAATAACTCGTCGAGCCATGTATCCATTTTATACAAATTAACTCGGGTGAGGGATATTCGACGCAACCTATTGTTTTACTCGCTTTGTTAATCTACCTTTATTTTCCCACGCCTAGAATAATCATTTTCCTTTCATACATCTTTTTCTAAATCATCTAAATTCTAGCATCTCATCCCTGTGGATTTTCGATACCCGACTTACCACTGTGTTTGTCTCGCAAGTGTAGTAGTAATTTAGGTTTGTTTGTATTATTGCGGTGAAACTAAAACAACGACTATGTCCACGGACACACTTTCACGCGTAATCAGTTACTTTCTGCGTGGGTACTGTGAAGATTGGTAGAAGATCAGAGGAGTGCCAAGTCTCATGGGGATCGAGTCGTTGTATAAGACTACCGTCTGACTTTGTAATTCCATTGTCATACTGATTGTCTGGCCTGGACCGTCCGAGGTTTTTTTCGATTGGGTTTTTCCTCGTATATCAGCGTTGTGAGTATTGTTTTATTTTACTTGCTTTAATCTCTAGTTTCATGCTTAAAACAAGATAAAATATGGTAAAGTTAATTTGTGTCACAACTTGATTTGATAAAATTGAAAAAAAGTTTTTCAAAAAGAGAATGTTGGTTTGCATTCATCTTTAACTTAATTACGCTCAAGAAGAAGTTTGTTTTTTAAGTATTTGGGGACCTATAAATTGGTATCAGAGCTAGAAATATATTTTTATTGTGTTTAATCCCTTTTTGCTTGTAAGGATGAATTTTGGTGGTTATGATAATTTTCGCACACCTGTTTTTGATGGATCTAATTATGCTCATTGAAAAATACGAATGAGAAGTGCTTTAAAATCTATTTATGAGCGTGTTTAGTTAGCAGTTGATGAAGGTTTGACACCACGTGTCACACGAGATGGTGAGGTCACTAGTTTGAAATCCATTGAGTCATGGATTGAGATTGAACATAGGCTTGCACAGTATAACTCTAAAGGTCTGCACTTTATTTCCTCACATGTTACACCTGAAGAGTATAATCATATCATGACTTGTGAAATTTCGAAAGAAGCTTGAGATACATTGGCACTCACTCACAAGGGCACGAGCACGGCTAGGGCATCTAAGTTGCAAAATCTCACTACACAATTTGAGACAATTAAGATGTTAGAGCGTGAGATGTTTGATGAGTTTATATATATATAGTTTAGATAATTATATATATATATATATATATATATATATATATATATATATATATATATATATATATATATAATTCTCTTATGCGGACTAGTCCGCATTTTAAGAATACGGACCAAACATGTGTCACCAAACGGTGCGCCTAGAAATCATCGACTAAATTATAGGCACTCTCTCTCTTTTTTTGGAGTCACCGACACGTGACACATGTCCGATCCGCAGTGTTAAAATGCGAACAAGTCCGCACAAGAGTAAGACTGTATATATATATACCTTGTGAGAAATATATAATTTTAAGTCAGCTTTTAGTAATTTTTTTATCAAGCCAAAAAAGATTGCCAAAACCGGTTAATAAAGTAGCCTATTGGAGCAACCCATACGGTATGCTAAATGTGTATATATGCCGTAAAAATGTAAGTTGTGGGTTGGGTAAATGTGTATATTTACCCTTTGCTACCATATGAAATAACAAATTTGTAAATAAACTACTTGATTTTTTGTGGGCTCCACTTAAAGCGGGAAACGTTGGTCTACCTAAGAAAGCAAGATTTTTTTTTTCCTAAAACGGAACACGATGTTCCACCTCGTGTTTTCACCAAATTTGTTTAATTATATTTGTACCCCAAGGGATTTATTTTGGATCCTCCTAAATACCTTTTGAGTTGTCATATTCCATTCCATTGATTAACTATTTCACTCTTTCTTGACCGTTAAATCTTACACTAGTCAACATAAATCATTTTTCGCCAATTTCATTTACTGAGCTAATGTCAACTCATTTTGATCAATTAGCCCGTCTGTTAATCTGAGTTTTGTTGTCAGTGGGAATACAAGAAAGAGCGTTTCTATAATAACCGAGTAATCGACTGAACATGCTTGACTGAAGGAGGTGAAAACCAAGTTAAAAAAGTAGACTATAAAATAAATGAATGAAACCCATTATAGCCTGTATGCACTAGTTTGACATAAATGCCCTTCAACAATAATCATAGCAAAAAAAAAGCCAATAACTGCTATCCATCTTGGCTTTTTTTTTTTGAAGTTTGTTATTCTTTTGAGTTTTTTTATATATAAAAAAACAGTTTTTCTATTAATATAAAAAAAGCTACAAAACAGTTTTTTTTTAATTAAAAACAACATTAAAAAAATATTTTTTTAATTTTAATAAAAAAAGTTTTAATTTGAGGTCTTAGATTCGCGATTGATTAGTGTCGCTTGCGCGGATCCATATTTAACAAATAATGTAGATCCGGGAATGTGCGTTCGCGTCAACGGCACTAAATAATCGCGATATTTTTTTATTGAAAGTAAACAGTTTTTCATTAAAATTAAAAATAAAAAAGTGTTGTTGGTGCTGTTTATTGAAAAAATATCGCGATTAATTAGTGCCGCTGGCGCGGACCCACATTTAACAAATGATGTGGGCCGAGAAAGTGGGTCCACGCCAGCGGCTCTAATTAATCGCGAAATTTTATTGAAAAAATATCGTGATTAATTAGTGTCGTTGGCGCGGACCAAGATTCAACAAATGAAATGGGTTCGGGAATGTGGGTTCGCGCCAGCGGCAGTAATTAATTGCGATATTTTATTAAAAAAATATTGCGATTAATTAGTGCCGCTGGCGCGGACCCACATTCAACAAATAATGTGGGTCCGCCCCAGTGGTACTAATTAATCGCGATATTTTATTGAAAAAATATCGCGATTAATTAGTGCCGCGGGCGCGGACTCATATTCAACAAATGATGTCGGTCCAAAAATGTGCATCCACGCTAGCGACATTAATCAATCGCAATATCATGTTAATAAAAATAATTTTATTTATTTATGAAAAAAATGTAGTTTTTAATTTTAATAAAAAAAACTTACTTTAAAAGAAAATGTTTCTTTTATATTAATAGGAAAACTATTTTTTTTTAAATATAAAAATAATTTTTGTATTAATTGTTATAAGCAAAACTTAAAATTAGCTTTTGTTTGTTTTGGTGCCGGTTGCTGATCCCTCTCTTTTGGCGCCACTTATTTTGCCTTTTGATTTATGTTCAATTAGGGCTATAAACGGATATTCGAAAATCCGCATCCGTCCGATATCCGAATCCGAATTTGCGGATATTTATCCGAACATATGGAAACGGATACGAACATGGATACTCTATAAAAATATCCGAGAAAACGGATACGGATAGTACTAGTATCCGACACGGATAATCCGTATCTGATGCGGAGTATCCATTTTATCGGATATTCGTTTTACCGGATATCCGTATCCGTCTAACATATGTTTAAAATATTACTAATAATATTAATATTTGTATTACTAATAAAATAATATTAAAAGAAATCTTAATCGTTTATTCCCCAAAACAAAATAAACACATAATCGTTTATTCCCCAAAACAAAATAGACACAGACTCCACTCAAAACAAGAACACCTTAAAGTTATTATTTTATTAGGTATATTATAAAATATCATGTATTATTATTTTATTGGGTATATTATCATGGAGTTACACTAAAGTTACAATACACCATATCACACACAACATACAGCGACTAAAGAACATATACTCCACTTAAAACAAAAAAAAAACTAACTTCGTTTCATTTCTCTTTTGTACAAAACAAGAGAAAAAGAGAAAAGAAACTCTCATGTGGTTGTTCGATAGTTTCCTTAATTATAAATAATTGTAAGAGAAAAACAGAAAAGAATGTAAGAGAGAAACATAATAGAATGTAAGAGAGAAACATAAAAGTAAAGAGATGATTTTGATTGTGATGAAAACTAAAGTTGACAACATGTATATTATATACAAAATAGAACTATATACTTATTAAAATAAAAATATCAGTATGTTTTGAAAACAAAAGGTCCATGAGATTATCATTCTCAATAAATTTGATTAATCTAAAAGGTGCATATTTATTTCTACTGTCATGGAATGCGACTGTTATTTTGTTTGGATGACTTTAAGCTTATATGGTTGTAAAGTATGAATGGATTTAAGCCATATTATCATTATATAATGATATTATTATTATGGAATCAATAATTATTGATGTTAGGAGGCAGTAATTTTGTTATATAATTCTTTGGATTGAGTTAGATTTCATTGGATTGGATATTTTAATTGTTATATTTTGTGATGGCTAAATAATGTAAACGGATATGGATATTATCCGAGTCCGAGGTATCCGAGCGGATACGAATATGGATAGTTGTTTTAACTATCCGGGCGGATACGGATACGGATACGAATACGAATACGGATAGTACATTAAGATAGCGGATACGGATATGAAAAATATGGAATCCGATTCGTATCCGTCCGTTTACCACTCCTATGTTCAATCGACTTGCTTTCGATAAAAAAAAATGGGTAGAATAGAATTTCTCATACAAGGAAACTAAGATTGACTAACAGATGCGGAAATAGCTCAAAACCCTAGCAAACCTTTTATTTTTATATAAAATACCTTTCGGTAAAATATTTAATGGGAGTCTTTATTTTGTTAAAAAAAGTTATGTTTGGGATTGAAGTGTAAATCCCAAAACTCTTAGCGAAAAGCGATTTCTCACCTCAAGAATAGTTGCCTGAAGCCTTGGGCGAAATAATATTTTTCGTTTTAAAAATAATTGTTCAAACGATATGATTTTAACTCATTTGTGTGGTAAATTTAAACCACTCATAACATTTTCTTTCCATTTATCCGGATATATTTAGCTTAGAATCGTCTAAATATTGGGATTTGACTGAGCGGCGGCTTTCTTCGCTGCTACTAGATTTTATTATTGGGGATATGTATCATGTGTTCAACATTTATTTTTTTGCCGTAAATGTGTGCAGCATTGTTTCTACTGTCATGTGTCACAAAGTGATGCATGGCCCTGTCTGAGTCTGAGAAGGACCGAGATAGCAAACAATTTGTTCGGACTTGTTTGTGGACCGGATATGTTGTGGCCTAAAACATAATTGTAGCAACAAGACAATCCATGGGACTATACATATATTCCGAAAGACGTTTATTGATGCACGCCTTAAACGAATATAATTTTTTGAGTAAATTATTTTATAAATCTCTTATTTTTTTCATTTATTTTATTTTAATTTTTTTCTTTTTTTTATTCGATCAAATATCAAAAAGTGGCTCAAATATTTTTTAATACACATTTAGTCCAGACCTTTTTATTTTATTTCAAAACGTCTCTCAAACACCCATTAACCGATATTTTTTTATTTTTAAAGTCCGCGCAAGCGGCATGTTGAGGAACATTTTGAACCAGTGCTTGTAAAAATAAGACTAAAAAATAATTATTATTTAACCTAATAATAACGATTATAATAATAAGTTTCTCACCAAATATGTGATGTGATTTGCTGAACTTGTTGGGGCCACATAGCAATAGAAAATCTTTAAGGGATATGATTATTGAGAATATATATAAAAAATACATATATAAATAAAAGTATTTATCTAAAGGACTTGTATCCAATTATATAACTACATCCCAGCTTCCTTAAAACACCAAACTCAATTTCCAATAATGCATTGTCTATGCTCTCCAATGCACTAATAGTATGCAACAGCTTTATTTTTGCTTGCAAAAACAAAACTAAGCAGTTGGAGACAAGAGCCATCTATTATGTCTGCCAGTGCCACTATAGCAACTTCTATGTCTGCTACCATAGCAACTTCAAACCCATCTTACAAACTCAACAACAATCACAGCTTGTGCTCTAAATCGTACAACCATGGTATCCCAAATTTCAATTTAAATATTAATTCATGTTGCCAAAGATTACATTCATACCCATTCAGTACTAGAAACAAACTGACTATGTAAGTTCTATAAATCCATCATTCTTGTTCACATTCCTTTTCTCCTACTTTTTTTTTTTTTTTATTATTATTATTATTATTATTATTATTATTATTTCCAAGCAGACAAGCAAAGCGTACTTCTTCAAATGACTCTGAAGAATCAGGAGCTCCTGGAAATGAAAGTCCTTCCTCTGGATGGTAAGTTTTTCATTAATAGTGCGGTTTGGATATCTTAATTTTTGCTGGTTATAGATTATAAATAATTTTTGCTGGATATCTTTCCCCAAACGATAGAGTTTTATTTTTGTATCCAAAATTATGAACTTGAAATGAATCAATATATGATGCAGGAAAAAGTGGATGGTGGGGCTATTGTTTTCTATAGTTCTACCGTCATACAGGCATAAATTAGGGCCACTACTAACCCTTAAAGGTTGGTATACCTCACATATCAAAACTATGCAAGTTGGAGCATTTTCTTTTTTTAAATGTTGTTCATGTGGCAGGAGTTTTTTTGTTTTTGTTTTTCCAGCCAAGTTGGATAATGCAATAGAAGTGGTGGAATCAGTAACGGAAATTGTAGAGGATGTTGCAGAGGAAACAGTGAAGCTGGCGGACGAGCTTGAAAAAAGGCTTCCTGAGGATTCAGAGCTCAGAGATGCTGTTGAGTTGATGGAAGATCTAGCAAGAAAAGCAATCAAGGAGGCTGATTTAGCTCAAGAACTCATTCAAAAGGTAACTTCACAGACACTCACACGTACATAGACTGAGACTCACCCACATAACTTAGTAAACATACCTAATAACAAGGTTCTAAAAAACGCGGGAGGTGATTGAGGCGTGGAGGCCAAGCCTTAAGTCTTAGAAGCCTAGGCGGGCCTAGGCGTAAAAAGGCGTGAAAAGGCGTTTAGGCCTTCTTAATATATTTTAATATTTTTTAACCATAACAAGGCTATTAAAATACAAAAATTACACATATCATAAAAATATGTATGAATATATGCAAATTAAAATACTATTTGATTATTTTGAATGAGATAATGGTCTGGTTTGTAAACAAATTCTTTAAAAGGCGACATCGTTTCACTAAATCATTATTGTTTTTAGAAAAAAATGTCCCTTAAGGGTTTTACCAAGAATAAGGCGTGAAAAGCGTAAGGCGAGGCGTTTCTCCCAAGCCTTAAGCCTAGGCGGAGCCTAGGCGGGCTTTTTAGAACAGTGCCTAATACATATGGATTTTTTAACGAAACATTGTAGACTTATAAAAAATTTATATAGCTTAATGTTAATTTAATTGTATCAAATTTACTAAATGAGAAACCTATTAGAGATAATGAATTAATGAGTTTAATTTTGTTTAAAACCGAGATCATATGTCAGCTTATATATATATATTTTTTTCAAAATAAAAATATCTTATTTATTGGAAGGAGAAAAAACCTTTCCTATGGCATTTACAAGCGCTAAAGCGAAAAAATTTAAGAAAATTTACGAAAAGAAGAATGAGGCCTTAAATTGCGTTTTAGAGCCGATTTCTCCCAGCACTTAAGTATGGAAAGGAATCTCGTTTCTTAACTAACAATAACAGGTGAGCATGACAAGACGCATCAAGATAACGAATCGAGTTTGAATATAATTTTTTCACACAATAACAAGTCCACTAGTTTGGACAGGAACCTGATAAGATCCGAACATGATAAAAATCAACAAACACGAGGTCTAGTCTTATCGTATAGGGATTTCACTAATTACTTGTCGCACAGGGAGGCCGGAACCCGATAAAATCCGAATCGATACAAACACGTCTCGACATAATCCGTTGTCAGGTCTAATTTTATCACATAGGAATTTCAACAACTACTTGTCGCATTGGGAAATTACCAAGACTGTTAATTTCTAACGAGATTCGGTCACATGGTTGCAAATAAAGGTCAAATTTTGTCATAAAAGAAGAAGAAGAAGATTGATAGGTAAAATACTCTTTATCCTCCTCTATAAAGGTGGAGACGACTTTAATGGAGAAAAATAACCGCTAGTAATCCCATGTGGAGCTTATATTTTTTTTTTTTGATAATACCATGTGGAGCATATATGGCACATATTCCATTACAAATATAGCAATGAAAGCTATTGAGACCCAATTATGAAAAAGGGATAATTCAATTTTAGTCATATTTATTGGTCAAAGATGCATTTAATCTCATTGATTTTTTTTTAATATACCAAGTCTTTTTTTATTATAAACTATATATATTTAGACCAATCACATATATCCATTTTAAACTCACTTATTCTCTTCCTAAAAATACACACACAATTATACAATTTCTCTCTCTAGCAGCGCCACCTCCACTTCCGCCCCCACCCCACCCCATCGAAGACTTGCCAGAAACTGCCCACCGGAAAATCTCGCCGGCGTGTTTCACTCTCCTTGTTTTTCTCTCTCCCTTCATATATTTCTTTATTTTTTCTGGTCCGCGCTAGCGGCACCATCGCCGGAGATAGAGAAGAAGAGTTTTCGTCAGAAAAAATGGAGTTTTCGCTAGAAAAAAATTGAGGTTTTACAAAAACAGTAAATTTATCTATTTCGATTTTTTCGTCAAAAAATATCGAATATGGGCGTTGTTTAATAGATCTTGATGAGTATATTCCAAATATATAGATTTTGTGAATTTTAGGTTTATAGATTTGAAATTACGGACTTTTAAAATTTTGATTTTTTTTTACGAAAAACGAGGTAGCAAGTGTCAAAGATATTTTGAAAGTACATTTGTCATTTTAATGAGCTGGGTTGACAAAATAGGTCATTTGACACAATTGATTGAGTCAAATAATCTATTGGCTCATTCACCAAGTGAATGAGACTTGGTAATTATTACCCCTATGAAAAACGAGGGAATTCAGGGTGTTAATTGTTAAAATGAATACTTGAGCGGGCAAAATGATGTATAATTCATAATTTAGGGGAGCAAAGTGTTGTTAACCCTTTTCATTTGGGTATTTTTCTCTCTATGCATTTTTAAATTTAGGATTCTTTAAAGTGGCAGCTAAAATCTAAATCTGTATTTGTAGAGACTTATGCAACTAGTGTAAAAATGAAGAAATTCGTTTAATCTTTAATTTTCTACCAATAAGTTTTAATTTACAATGTAACTACTTAAATTTTACAAGGTGGATAGTGCATTAATTTTGTTTTGGACACTCTTACACTTTCATGAGGTTTGTTCAAATTGGGAAGACTAACAGGGTGTGTGTAACTTATTATTATTATTATTATTATTATTATTATTATTCGAAAGGATTTCCCATTAAAGTTTTTATAAACAAAATGAGAAAAACAAATGCTGTTTTGAAAACACAAGTGTACACTAATAAGTAGCTAGTTAGAACTAGAAGAACAAAGAGATGTGTATATTTTTATGATAACTCGTTTCTTTAACGCATCTGAGATGGCAGATGGATTGTAAGGACGAGGCCCACTTCACAGTCTTGGTATCACGATGTTATCTTTATGTAGTAAACTAGACCTGTCAAAATACACGATAACCCGTTAACACGACACGCCCCGACACGAAATTATAAGTTAATGGATTTACCCTTATTGGGTTTGGGTCATTAACGGATTGACACGGTAGACCCGTTAACACTAACGGTTCGGGTTTGAAAATTTACCTGTACCCGTTTTAATCCGTTTCTACCCGTTAACACCCGTTAACACTAACGGGTACTATAGGGTCACCCAACCCGTACCAAATAACAATAACCATTAAAACCCATTATTTCTAAATCTTTAAAGACTAACGGGTGCTATAGGGTCACCCAATCTATACCCAATAAAAATTACAATTAAAATTCATTATTTTTAAAGTATTGAAGACTAACGGGTATTATAGGGTCACCCAACCCGTTACCCATTTCGACCCAAAATGATTTGTTAATATT
Source organism: Sambucus nigra (assembly GCA_949130495.1). Lineage (NCBI taxonomy): Eukaryota > Viridiplantae > Streptophyta > Magnoliopsida > Dipsacales > Adoxaceae > Sambucus > Sambucus nigra. The sequence continues at coordinate 126,591,125 of OX422207.1, read as the reverse complement.
AACGGGTGTTAACGGTTTGGATCGTGTACCCATTAATATTAACGGGTCGTGTTTGGGTATTGTTATTAGACCCATTAGGCTTAACGGGTCGTGTATGAGTTAGGGTGTTTTGACCCGTAACCCGTAACTCATACACGACCCAAACCGACCCGTTGACAGGTCTATAGTAAACAATTCAATTGGCACATTCTGTGCAAAAATAAAAATTCGGTGCAAATGCCATGCTAACATGGTCGGCCCTGATATTTTTGGATAAGTAGGCGATCCTATACATCTTTAAAAATATTATTTATTCAATTTGAAACAAATGTGTTTTTTCCACATTTTTTATTCAAAACTATTATTATATCATTAAACTTTACTTTTTAACATATATTTTTCAATTGATAATGTAGCTAATCATTTTCACTTTCATTTTCTATATTTTGATGTTCTACAAGATCATTTTCTAAATCTTCTATATGATCATTTTTCATTTTATTTCCTTTAACTTTATTAAAATAAGTTTTTAGTGACCCTAATAGTTTTTGTGTTTCTTCTATAATTTGATTCTGGCTTTTTCTCTATTATTGACCGGATGGATGTGTGCTAGTAGACATATTGAAAATATATTAAAAAGTAAAATGACCAAAGCAAGAATCTAAAAGCAAACAAGTTAATCACACAAGAGTATTTTAAAGTACTAGAAAAGAACAATAAAATCGATTTGAAAGTTACAACCAAGTTGATAGCAGCCCCAAAGTGTAAATACATCAAATAATAAATTAAAAGCAACGAAATAAGTGTTCTAAAGTGAAACAAACACATCATAAGTCAAAGTAAAGTTAAATATATGATTTTAGTAAAAATAAATACATAAATAAGTAAAATGATAACATATGCAGATATATACTTTCAAGTTCCAAACTATTAAGTATGAGTCCCTAATTATTTTGCCTGAAATTAAAATGCTAACTTATTGAAACTGAAACCCTAGATTTTAAAACCATAATTTTTTTGCCTTGAAATTGTATTAATGATTCTTATTTTGTTTGGCTTGAATATTTTACAAGAGAGTCAGGGAGAGAAAGAGGAATGAGGATAGTAAAATAAGTATAGGATTTTATTATTTAGCGAGTTGGGGCTTTTGTGTTTGGGCATAATTGAGTCAGTGAGTGAGCCTTTTAATTGGGTCATTTCATTTTTGCCCTATTTTTTAGTGTAATTGGATAAACTTATGTTTTTTGGGGGGATTTTTTTTATTTTTTATTTATTTTGGAAGTTTTTATAACTGGACCAAGTTTTATTTATTAACCGGACGCATTTTAAGTTGTAAAATAAATTGCTTAAATTTTTTTTTATACCTAAATTTTTTTTTTATACCTGATTTTTTTTTCTTATCCCTATTTTATTTTTTAGAAATTTGAAGACACCAACTATTAGGGTGCCCTAGGAGACACCCTAATTGTCCTATAGCAAGGGTCAACACTCTATCTTAAGCATATATAGTGGGTGACATGAAAAACAAACATTTATAGGTGCATTAAAGAACTATTATTAGGATTAATCACTATCGAAAGGGTACTCCAAATTTATGGGTCTATTTTACATTATGGATACTCCTTATTATCACATAACAATCAAATTTATTAGAGAGACACATTCATCTGAGGAACATTTTTTTAAATTTATTGTATATGAATCATATGTGACATGTTACATCTTTGCCGTCGGCATTTAGATTAAAGATTATCTTGCATGTGACGAAATGATCTATGGTACTGGTCCCATAAGTTGTTATACATAATAAAATAAACTTAACTGCTATCATTTTTTTAGAATCTACAGTAGTCAACTTTTGCGCATTAATATTTTGGCAATTGTATAAGAACATATATGTATTTGTTTAAAATGAGATTATGTATGAAAATGTTGCATTATAAATCATTGTACTCTGATGTTTTTATCTTTTAAATAAGCACTATATGCTTAGATGGAAACCACATATCGATATTTTAATTGATGAGAGACCTTGTATTAAATTAAAATTGTCACATTTGGGCAAAGAGTTTAGAAGGCCAAGCTTAAGATAAAAACGACATAAAAGAACATATTTTTGATTTTCTTTTGTTAAAATGCAGGTACAAGATATTGGAGAAGAGGTCGAGGAACTTTTGAAATCTAATGCAGCTAAGGCGAAAAATAATATTGATGAGACAAACTCTAAGGATAAGATCAACCAATGAATATATAACACATTCTCTTGTTTTCAATTAACCGATATCTTTTTGTCTGATGTTGTATTACTCAATGTTGATGCAAAAAACTGGACCGAATCTCGTTTTTATGATCACAGATAAATTGATAAAAGCAATCCAATCAAGCACATGAGAGACAAAGATTTTTAAAGTGGTTCGACTATGAATAAAGCCTACGTCCACTGTTATTTTATTCCCAGGGGTTTACAATAGCACAATGTGGTGTAGAGAGAGAAAAAGGTGTGGATCTTTTGTATGATGTCTCTCGGTTCTCCCCGATCTCCTCCCTTTTGGCTGAGGGAATACATGTATTTATAGTGATGGGAGATAAAGAGATTCATTGTATGTAGACATTTATGTCTACATTCAACGAATCTAATTGTTGAATTGCTTGGTTTGCTATGTGTTATCATCTATTAATACAGTATAAATGTACATTAAGGCTCATTAAATGCGCTGCTATGTTCATTAATGCACATTAAATGCATAGTTATCCTTTAATCTTCCAAGTTGGTATGCCGACCAACTCTCCTTGGGTGCCGACTAACTCTCCTCAGGTGCCGACCAACTCTCCTCGGGTGCTGACTAATACTCCTCGGGTGCCGACCAATTTTCCTCGGGTACTGACCAACTCTCCTCGGGTGTCGACTAATACTCCTCGGGTGCCGACCAACTCTCCTCGGATGCCGACTAACTCTCCTCGAGTGTCGAATATTGCCACGTAGGATGACATGTGTCCTTTTCTGATTGGTCCTCGTAGATGGAGAATTTTTGCGTTAACAGAAGCCCCCAATGCTCCATGCTTGATGGTTTACTTGAAAGGATGGAGTATTTATTCTGCCGGGTTTCTCGGTGCTCGTGAAATTCTTGATCTACCTTCTTGATTTGTTTAACATAAAGTGCATTATCTTCTGGACGACATATGATGCAGGTTGATCGATGGTTGCTAATCTTTCTTTTGAGGAACTCCGTGTGCTATGTATCACCCCTGGGAATTTGGATGCAGCCATGCCATAGTATGCAGCTTGTAGCTTGTCATAATCTTCAAGTATGTTGATTGGTTTGCTAGCCGACCAACTGCCTCCTGTGCCGAGCAGCTGACTGCTAACTTCACGTGCTTGATTCTTCTGATTTATGATCCTTTGAATACTTTGTCGAGTAACATACTAGCTTTTGAACCCAACTCTTCAATCTGATTAGTACCAAGCTAGTGGTGGACTTTAAAACATTTTTATACAACTTCTTCTTTAATGTTGGTCGGGACAGTAGTAGTAAAGATCTCAGTGATGTAGATGCTGAATTTGACTTCTGAACTTCAATAGTATGTGCATAATAACTCATGAATATGCCTCCTGAACTTCAATATACCTCCTGAACTTCAATAGCCTCCTAAATTTCAATAGCCTCCTGAACTTCAATATACCTCCTGAACTTCAATATCAAAAATAATTCATGAGCAAGAAAAACAACTCCTAAATGATGATTGGTCGGAGCCCCGACCGCGTGAGTTTGTGGAGTTGAATTTGATGCTCGACTGCATGATGTTATAAGAATGTCCCACCAAATGAACAAATATATCTGTAATAGAAGCCCCCAAGTGTGGAATGTGAACTTTGAATGCTTTTTGCTTGATCGCTTTCATATACTTATAAAATGTTTTCGACCAACTGTAGTTGACAGCTTCTTATTTCTGACCAACCTGAGTTGACATTTTTGGGAATAGATTTACTTCCTCACCAACATAAGTTGGCATTTTTAGGAATAGATAGTTTTACTTCCCATAGGAATACATTTACTTCCTAACCAACATAAGTTGACATTTTTAGGAATACATAGTTTTACTTCCCGTAGGAATACATTTACTTCCTAACCAACATACGTTGTCATTTTTAGGAATACATTTCCTAACCAACATAAGTTGGCATTTTTAGGAATAGTTTTAGTTCCGTAGGAATACATTTATTTCCTAACCAACATAAGTTGGCATTTTTAGGAATACATAGTTTTACTTCCCGTAGGAATACATTTACTTCCTAACCAACATAAGTTGGCATTTTTAGGAATACATTTTTGATAATAAATGATAGAGACTTCCTCGGAGCTGACCAACGGATTGTTGGGAATAAGATATAATAAATGATGGAGACATCCTTGAAGCTGACCAACAGATTGTTGGGAATAAGATAATATATGCTGGAGACATCCTTGGAGCTGACCAACAGATTGTTGGGAATAAGATAATATAAATGTTGGAAACCTCCTTGCTGAAATAAGAATAGAATATGCATCCAAATAGATATAAAGAATAATTAAAAATAATAAAGTGCCTCGTTGATCTGTCGAGGTGGAATTATATAATGCTGAACAAGAATAAGATATTCCAGAACATAAGAATATGACCGAGAACGTTGTCAGGCCTGAATATAAATAAGAATTATCCGACCAACTATCCGTTGGGGGTGAAATACAACGAATGTTGTAATTCCCCTTAAAGCTGAATAAGTATCATGTCGAGGCACAATTGCATAATGCCGAATAAGAATAATATTTTCCAGAACATAAGAATATGGCCGAGAACTTTGTTGGGCCTGCATATAAATAAGAATTACCCCAATCAACTATCCGTTGGGGGTGACATATAATAAATGTTATAATTCTCGGAGCTGAATATGATAATAAGTATCTCACCGAGTTCCATGTTGAGATGAATATACAATATGAATCCCAAGGGATATAGAATAATTTGTGCTTGAGCCGATATCTTCGAGTAATAATAAAATATATAATGCCTCGTTGAGGTGAAATGATAATAATTTCCAGATTGTTTCCGAGCATTCATCGGCGTTAAGTCTTGTACTTGTAAAAAATAATATCTTGCTCTACCATTTGTGTAGGCTGAATTGATCAGTTATCATGAGAATAATTTACTCATTCAATCAATATATAATATGTATATGCTTGAGAAATAAAAATATTAATTTCAAAAAATGAAATAATATATGTTGGCTGATATGTCGAGGCAAAATTGCCTGATGTCGAGCAATAATAGTTTCTAGAGGTTTAAGATTGTGGCTAAGCTTTTGTCGGGATTGAATCTCGTCCCTAAGAAATTTTAATAAGCTACCCGAGCACCTGTTGAGACTAGATCAAATAATTATTGTCATGAGAATAATTATTCAGCCAAACAATATGTGACGTGTATCAGCATAAAATAATAAAAATTTCAAAATATGAAATAATATTTTTGTGCCAAATGTGTGTGAGATGGACAAATTTTTATCAGATATGCATCATAAATAAGACGTAGAGTTTTTTGTAAAGTTATTTAATCTCCAACAACTAATCAGGTATAAGTTGCTGTTTGAAAATTATTTATCACCTGGTTTTAAAAATATTTTTGGGGTGATCACAAGTTAAAAAAAACTTAAGCCCCCTGTTTGTTCCCGAGCTGAACTCGTGTTTAAAGAAAAACCAGGGGTGCTTCGCATTTTTTAATAACCCAAGATTCTACTGCTGCCAAGAAGCGGCATGGATGTTGCCGACCAACATTTAAGGATATCTCAAGTTATAGAATATATGGTGTCGACCAAGAAGCAAATGGTCCCCGACCAACTGAGCAATTTCGCTGATCAACAAAAATGGTGCATTGACAGCACCGAACAACATTAGATATCACCGACCAAAAATTGGATGGTTGGATAGTTGCCGACTAGTAAATTGAACCCTCCGAACAAGACTGAGATGTCGCCGATTAAGAAGTAGATGATCGTCGACCTAAAATTGGTTCCACCGAGCTACAATATGAGTCTCCAACCAACAATAAGATGCCTCATATTTGGATAAAATTATTTCAACGTTGCTGATGGATCTTCACATCTTATCTCCGATTAACAAAAATGGTCTGGTTAAGCTTTCCTTTAATAAAAGATGGCCCAAGATGATGCCGACCAACAATATAGATGGCTGACCAGAATATCTCGAATCCTTAGATAAGAAAATAACATTCGATGTAAAATTTAAGCATTAAGAATATTAATTAAATGAATAATTATCTAATCCACTAGATCGTGTGATTTCGACAAAGAAACCCTGTGATGTGATGAACGAGGGACCAACATATCAAATTTGTGCCCAGAGTCTTGATATGGTCATGATTGTTTTACTGATCATCGTTTACAAGAGGTGGGTAATGATTTTTCAGGTGACAGAAAATTATTTTTTATATTGATCCCTTCCTATTCCCTATTTGGAGAGATAAAAATATGTTGAATGATCGAAGTTATTACCAAATTTATATCAAAAATCAATCGATGAGACTTTATTGACATACATGGAAGACGAACCAAATTAAGTATATAGTTGATAAAAATGAATGCAAAGAGACTCAAACTTGAAGAGAGAGAAAATAGATCTGGGTCATGATTTCCATGAGAAAACTTTTTATTGTCTTTAACCTTTTCACATTATCTGATTAACAATATGATGGGAATTTGAATAGTCATCAAGATTTTTCAAAAATTATTTCAAAATCAACAATGAAAATTATCAAATCTTATCATCGTCGTATATATTGGTATATGTAATTATTTAAAATATTTATTCCATGATAAAAAATTGAAACTTGAGAATCAAGCAAAAAGTTATGATTTATGAAATACACTATTTTTCAGATTTCTAAATAAGAATGAATCTAACAATTGTGATTTAAAAATCATGATATGCAATAATTTGCAGATAAAAAATTGGTCAATTAATTTATGTATATAAACATAACAATCATGATTGAATCAAAAGATGTATGCATAATTGATTAAACGTAGAGAAAATAAAAACTTAGCTTTTGATGGAGAACAATGCTTGTAACACGTTCCCACAGACGGCGCCAATCTGTTGATGCAAAAAAATGGACTGAATCACGTTTTTATGATCACAGATAAATAGATAAAAGCAATCCAATCAAGCACATGAGAGACAATGATTTTTAAAGTGGTTCGGCTATGAATAAAGCCTACGTCCACTATTATTTTATTCCCGGGGGTTTACAATAGCACAATGTGATGTAGAGAGAGAAAAAGGTGTGGATCTTGTGTATGATGTCACTCGGTTCTCCCCGATCTCCTCCCTTTTGGCTAAGGGAATATATATATTTATAGTGATGGGAGATAAAGAGATTCATTGTATGTAGACATTTATGTCTACATTCAACGAATCTAATTGTTGAATTGCTTGGTATGCTATGTGTTGTCATCTATTAATACAGTATAAATGTACATTATGACTCATTAAATGCGCTGCCATGTTCATTAATGCACATTAAATGCATAGTTATACTTTGATCTTCCTAGTTGGTATGCCGACCAACTCTCCTCGGGTGCCGACTAACTCTCCTCGGGTGCCGACCAACTCTCCTCAGGTGCTGACTAATACTCCTCGGGTGCCGACCAATTTTCTTCGGGTACTGACCAACTCTCCTCAGGTGCCGACTAATACTCCTCGGGTGCCGACTAACTCTCCTCGGATGCCGACCAACTCTCCTCGGGTGTCGAATATTTCCACGTAGGATGACATGTGTCCTTTTCTGATTGGTCCTCGTAGATGGAGAATTTTTGCGTTAACACTCAATAATAATTGATATGTCAATAAGAAATTAGTGTATTTTGAGATATATTAAAAAACAATATAGAGAGAGAAAATAACAAATTCTGAAGCAGTGGTACTAGGATTCAGGACATTTATCTTATGTATTTTTTATTTAATTGATGGGAGACTAGTGGTGAACCTATACATGTTCATGTCAAACATTAAGTCTGCATTCTTTTTTATTATTATTATTTTTCTCTTATAAATATATTGTTCTTTAATATTGTCACGTGTTTTACTCATAATCGTTAACTTTACTCTTCCACTAACGGCTTTAGGAGAAAGTTTCTAAGGATCCGTTTGATTGACAATGGGTAAAAGAGTGGCATGACAAAATTTGTCTAGGAAAATTTTACCTAGTTTTTTTCACATGACACTATCAAACAACCATTAAGCGAAATTAAAGTCAATCCACTTAGTTTATTTAAAAATAATTTTTATATTATATTCAAAAATGTTAAAAACAATTTTTACAATATTTTTATATTACGATTTTTAATAAAATGTGTAAAACATTTTCTTAACACTTTTTTTATAATATTTAAAACAACTTTTAAAAAATTACAAAACAATTTTTAAATAATCACAACAGTTTTTTAGCTATTTAAAATTATTTTTTCAAACCTTAACAATGTTTTTATATTATATTCAAAACAGTTTTAAAAAATGTTAAAACAGTTTTTACAATACTTTTATGTTACGATTTTTAAAAAAATTTGTAAAACATTTTCTTAACTATTTTTTATAATATTAAAAATAGTTTTTAAAACATTAAAAAATAGTTTTTAAATATTCATAACTGTTTTGAAATTATTTTTAAAAACATTAAAACTGTTTTTATATTATATTCAGAATAATTTTTAAAAATGTTAAAAACAGACTTTAAAATATCTTTATATTACGATTTTTAAAACAATTGTAAAACATTTTCTTAACAATTTTTTACAATATTAAAAACAGTTTTTAAAACATTACAAAACAATTTTTTAAACTATTTAAAACAGTTTTTAAAATTATTTTTTAAAACATTAAAACCGTTTTTATAATATATTCAAAACAATTTTTAAAAATGTTAAAAATAGTTTTTACAATATTTTTATATTTTGATTTTAAGAAAAAATTGTAAAACATTTTCTTAACAATTTTTTATAATATTAAAAACAGTTTTTAAAACATTACAATGCAATGTTTAAATATTCCTAATGTTTTTAAAATTATTTAAAACAATTTTTAATTTTTTTTTAAAATATTAAAATTGTTTAAGAAGTTAGCAAATTTGTTGGCAAATATTTTTCACTCAAATAGGTAAGCAAAATTTGTGTAGGTATTATGCATAGGAGGTGTTGTACATTGGCAAATTACTTGTAGGCAAATTTTTGTACCAAACACATTAGGCAAATACCCCATTTGCTAACAGTACAAATAAAATTGTTTTTTACTACGGTGCTCCAACCGTTTCAAAAAGTTCTCTAGCAGTCTCAAAAGCCTTTTGTGACGCCATTTGAGATGGCAAAGGAGCGTAGTAGTAGACCCCCGCTTTAAAAGCTTTTTGAGACGGCAGAAATCGTCTCAAAAAGTTCTTTTGAGACGGGAAATACGCCGTCTCAAAAGGTCATTGCTTACAGGAACCTTTTGAGACGGCAAAAAATCCGTCTTTTAATATTTTTTTAGAGACACCAACATACGTCCCAAAAGAGTTTTTTGAGACGATAACTTAACTGTCTCAAAAAGTCCCCGTTTATGGAATCCATTTGAGACGGAAAAGAAGATGTCTTTAATAATTTTGGCACCAAAATTAAAATTTCATCCATTCCTTAATATACTTTATATAATTATAAACAAAACCTCTTAAAAATAATATAACATATTTTGCATCCCATTTCAACATATAACATATAATTTTCCATTCAATTATAATTAAAGTTCACACAAAAAAATACACAATTTAAACATTGTGTCCAACATAGATCTCTTTATACAATTTCACTCATCTCATTAGAAAAAATACATAACAAACCATCTATCCCTAACATAAAATGATGTACGCAAAGTAAACTCGCAATCTTCAAGCATACGACCTCCAGCAAAACGACTCAAATATCTTGCCTTGCCACAAAGGATTTTCACCTACAATAAATTTAATATGTGTTAGTTACCTTAAACAAAGAAGTAATTTTTTTTAATAGTTCCTATAGATGAAAATCATTAAAAACCTTATCAAATTTGTATATCTTCGTATTATTTGCTTTTAAAAATACTTAATATTTTTTTAAAAATTCGGCAGAGTCTCCTTTATTTATTCATGAAAACCAACCTGTTTAAACATAAAAATTATCTAAAAAACGACGACAGAAATAACCACAATTTTCTAAACAACTAATATAAATAAATATACACATTACGATTCCTTTTACCGTTGGACAACATAATAAACAAAATTTAACTTGAATATGTCTCACCCCTGCTTGTGGTTGAGAGCAAGACTAAAGAGGACATAAGCGACAAGGTCTTTGTTTGAGAGAATGAATGCAAAAGCTCCAACGATAAAAGGCTCAAGTATAGGTATAACAAGTCCTCGTGGGATAGTAAACTTCCTGCGACAAATGGGATACAAAACGCAGTTAGCTATGGGTCAGAAAAAGTAGAAAAACATTAACGTGATTTAGATACATCGAAATAATTGTTTAAAACCCAATCAAAAAACCAGCTCAAAACAGTATACTTATAATAATAAAACAACCACAAAAAGAGTTAGATGCCCCATAACCGATTTACGAAGTAATAAAGCAACTAAGCCTACCCACCATCCCGAGTACCAGTTAAATCAAATCAATGTGCAATACACCATATAACATCGTATCACCATCATCATCAACATTCCAACTAGTTCTTTTTGCAACACCCAAAATATAATTATAGTACCTCCACCACGACAAAATGCATTATATGGATTCCAACAAAAAATAAAATTACAAAAAAATACTTCGATCAATGTGTTACATTTTAGAACAAATTTTAAATATTTGGCGAGACTTGTTTCAATCCATAAACATTAGTGTAATTCAAAGTAACAAATATTGAAGCTAACAACAATAAAATAAAACGTAACCTCTTTTTTTATCGGATGCATCGTGATATATGGGCTCGTCCTCGGGCAAGGGGTGCAGCCCCTCATCGGGGGAACCATTGCCGACCCCACCAGTTGACTATGTTATTTAGATTTTTATTGGACCCCTGCCCCTATTTGTTCCAACCACTGCCTCGACACCTTTAAATTGAAGACCGATTACTATCAATCGGCCATCAGTGATCTGGATAAAAAGTGGGAACGGAAAAACTAAACAACATTACGATTCAACAACAAATCCCAAACCAACCAATAACTTGAACTGACCTGGCGACCCTCGGCCTATGAAAAGTCAACGATGGATTTATATATGTCTACCAAGTCGTGAATCGCAATATATTAATCTAACTCCAATATGCATTGAAAATGGCTACAACGGGATCATTCGTCACTAAATTGCAAAAATCAAACTCAACATTGCAAGGCTTGAGACTCAGATGTGAGATTTTCATACATATGTGAAAATTGACCCTGGTAATGACTTAGTTGCAGATGGAGATGTATCTCTCAAGTATTCGGGCATCAAATTTCCAGACACATGGTCTTCATAGGTGGGCAGGAGCATGAGTTTTGAGGAATGCAAGTTTGCATGCATGAAGAACTGCTCTTGTATAACTTACAAAAACTTGGACATAAGCAGAGATGGAAGCGGGTGCTAGTTTTGGTTTGGTGACCTTCTTGACATGAGAGTATATGCTACTAGTAAAGATATCTACATCAAGATGGTTATAATCTTATCTCTTAATCGAGATTATGGATGGAGAATTATTCTCAATCAACTGCATTTCTATTAATACTCTGGAAAAGTGGACATACTTCTTACCAATAGTATATTCATCATTATTTATTGGAGAACCTAAACATTGAGAAATTTCAAATAGATATTTAGGTTTCTAATAATTAGTGTTGAAGATAGAATCCTATAACATACATAAGAAGTGGTGAGCTTAAGATTAGGAAGTTTAAAGATTGGACTTCAGTTAAAAAGATTTAGAATACCTGCTTCCAAAGAGATGGGTCCCCTCAACCAAATCTATTATATGATTTCTAAAGAGGGGAATTTCATTTCAAAAAGTCCCTCGCCATCAATTGATATGAGTTATAACATATAATTTTACAATTAAAATATCAAATACACATGAAAAAAGCATTGGGAAATAATTCCCTAAACATTGATTGAAATAGGTAAATTTTTTCAAACACTTTTAATGAATCAACTGATATAAGCTATAGCTTACAGTTATAAAATTACCTTATGAAATAGACCAAAAAATATTTGGGGATATAATTGTATACACATTGCTTCGAATAGTTAGTAGGGACATTTTTACAAACATGTTGAATGCAAAATAAATGTTGTTCAGTTACCATACATTAACTAATGTGTAGAAACAAATGTGTTGTTTTAAATCGAAACACAAACAAAACTAACCTTGTAACTGTCAAAAACATGATATGGACGCAGATTAATAATTTCATAAGGCAAAAGAATTAATGAAAGAAGTTTATTAAAAAGAAATGGGATAAGAGTAATGTAGTACTAGAATATGAAGTTGGAAGAGTAGCGCAATGGAATGGAAAGCTTCAAAATGTATATAATGGCCATAAGACCTTACATATTCCAACAGAGAAAATGTATATAATGGCCATAAGACCTTACATATTCCAACAGAGAAAATGTATAGGTCAGCCCTGATCATAGAAGGTGTCTGACCTACATATATCTGATATAGGGTCCGAGATTATCCCCATCACGAGGGTGAGTCTGAACTATTATAGAAGGCGTTCGACCTATAATATATTTGTGTGAGTCTGAAATATCACAGGGACATGTGTCACACCTTAGGTGTATACTATTTTATCTTCCTTCCATTTCCCCCAAATCGAAGTTATATAAGTTGGCCTTAATATAAATTTTAACTCGTCGGGATCGAGTTTCTTTAGGCCACGGAGATGATGGAGGAGATAAGTGGCAGCACCCTTTATGGAGTTTACAGTAGGAAAGGAGATTTTAAGCCTATGATGATTTGGCATATGTTAGATGATGTTGGCCTATGTTGAGGCCTTCCATTGGTAGGCTTAATCAGGATGGATCAGTTATAGGGTTGTTGGCCTTTACAAGAGTATTTTTATGCTTATATCATGATAGAGAAGTCTAGAAGTTAGTACATAAAAGGTCCCTTGAGAATTTACATATTTCTTAGTCAATAGTGTTGGTTCATTGAACGTCAAGGATTTATGTATCTAGAAATCAGTAGAGTACTTTGAAAAGGGTTACAAAATAAATAAATAAAACAAAGTACTTTAAAAAGGGTGTGAGTCTTTAATGGTCTTTATTATTGTCGAGAAGTTTAGAAGTCATTAATGTCTAAGGTCATCACAAGAACTCTATATATAGGCTTGTAATCCGAGAATTGGTGGTGCATCAACTTCCTCGAATACCAATCTTTTGAATCACGTTCGCGCAAGGTATGACGTTTTGTTCCGTGTCGTACATAACATCTCGCGTCATTCAAGCTATAAGATTATTTGATTTTTATAATTAAAAACTATACAAACAATATATGTAATGCACAGAAGTTCATACAATCATCCAAAACCTAGTATTACAGTCTGAATAAAGTACTGCATCATTTTAAATAAAGTCATTGAATCATAAAGTACCACATCATCCAAACAAAGTCAGATAACCCAAATAAATACATAAAATCATCCCAAATACATTGAAAAAATTAAATTGACAAGCAAATGAGATATTAAAAGAGTTGCCCTCATCCAACTTAAAAGAATTGAACACAAAATCAGAATAATTAAATAAACAATCTAGTGTAAGGTCTTATGAGACGCAAACAAATATAGATGTGGTCGAATGTTAAAAATATACATGAACCATACGATTCATACGAAGCAACATGTAGCTAAACTACACACAAATAGAGATGTGGTCAAATGTTAAAAATGAAATTCAATATATGCAACTATTTCAATAGATAATTCTTTTTTTCCCTTTTTGCCTTATGAGACACTCTGTCTCTTTTCCTTTAAACAAGTGTACTTTGAAAAATGGGGTGATGATAGAAAAAAGAACAAATTGAGGGTAAATTGCGTAAAATAGCATCAAATAGCGTGAAATAAACAAATAGCAGAACAATAGCATGAAATAGCAATAGCGGGGCAATAGCGTGAAATAGTGCACGCAGTTTGCGACAGACGCTATTATAAATGCATAATATTCTGTTTTAGTGGCAAAAAGGTAATAGCGCGCAATTGCATGCAATTTAAAACATTGTCAAATACTAATAATTAGAATTAGATATGGATATGAAACTTCACGAACAAAATCAAACACTTTTTATTTTAGATGTACTCAAATTCTCTTCCAACCGCCGAGTGTTTCTTGCGAAGGAATATGAACCCACAAAAATTCTCTTATTATGTTTGTAAGAATTGTCTCAATTCATTGGACCACATCATTCACAAATGTCCAATTTCATTGAATGTGTGGGGCCTTTGAAATAGAGGAAGATGTTCCTAACTTGAGAAAAATACTTCTCTCAATTCCAGAAGACAAATACATAGCAATGCAGTGTAGAGTAAATATGGTCCAACAGCATTTCCTTTGGCACAAAAATCCTGTCAAGTATGACTTATTTCATATGACTCTTCACTCCATTTGGTAAAATAGACTTTTTCAAGTATGAGTAATGTTTTAAACGTGCAAAAAAACTTGTGTGCACTCATTTTACAAATTTGTATGATAGTGAACTAGCAAATATTTTAGATGCGAGGTTAATGTATGATGTGCAGACTGTACATTAGTTTGTCGACAAAGTTTGTACAGTTTTTTCCCTATGTTTGCAAGAATAACATTTTACTTCAACAAGTGTATTATTGAAAGGAGCACGGGTGAAAAAGAATCTCAACAATTTAACGGCGTTGTTTAGTTTGGGGTGAGATGTTTTTCACTTGGGTAAAACGAAATATATTTCTAACGCCTCGTTTGGTTTAGGAATCAAATATTATTTCATCTGGGATGTATCATTTGATTATTTAGCAACAAGGTGATCTACCATGTTAAACCTGTCTCTTTTATTATTGTTACAGATGAATCTCTTTATTTGTTGGATAATATTGTTCACGAGACTAACATAATGAAACCTTAATATATCCTACACATTTTCCCCCATCTGATACATATGTAAGTGTTGACCAACTCATTTATTTTTAATATCCCTAATTTTGATGGAGTGTGTACTTTAAAATTCTATCTTGTTTTAGATCATTGTGCATTTGGTATGATTTTATATTATATTACATTTTATGTTTGCTAACAGTTTTGTGCTCTTACTTGTATAAATTACTAAGGAGATTTTTCTATCTTCCAAAAAAGGCACACCTAATTAGATAAGAAATTTATCATTGTATTATTGAAGACACAGTCAGTCACAACCACATTTTCACTTCCCATACTGGAATGTGTACAGGCATATTATTAATGTGTACTGAAATTGATCATTGTTAATTCATTCATGTATTGGTTTTGGCGATCGGATATGAGACCACCACAAAATGTGTACATGCATTATTATTTAAACTAGTTGGCCTATTCTTCAGAATGAATGACCATAGAAACATCCAACCAGTGTGGCTTACAATATTGAGGGATATAGTCTTTAAAAACAATATGACAAATATTATGCCATATTACCGCAGATGTATACATGACTAAACATTATATTACTCTTAGATTCTATCATTAATTAGGTCCATAGTTTCAAATTGATCTTTTAAGGTATATTTAATAAAAAGTTTTCTAATTTTCAATGTATAATTTTCATACATCTCTATATATGTTGGTAAATTTATATTATTTATGTTAGATCCCCAATCCACTGTCCGTTAACAAGACTTGTACATCATTCTCACTAAATTGCATGTAACTGAGATTATAATTTATTGAATGGTTCAAAATATATAAAAAACCATGGAAACTAAGTTATTTACTTGATAAAAGTTGGTAGATGGTCCTTAGTGTCCTTAGGGGACAAATAGGACTCTCTTAACAATTAGGCTACGCTTTCTAATCCACGTATCCCAACTTACTCCCACTGACACTAGGACCTGTACAAGGCATGAGTAGCTTGCTTCAGCCTAATCAGTGGCATAAGTACATCACGACCCCATGATATGATCCTATTACCCAATGGCATAAGCCATCCCAAATATATGTCAAACGACCCTCCTCATATTGAGATGTATGTCTTCCATGCATTTATTGTCAATAATGGATGGGGGATACAAGTGTCAGCTAGCATCCCCTAACTAATTAAGAATTTCAGTTGTATGATGCGTACACTAAGGGTCCTATATAACATAGTTTCTCTCATGGAGTTGGAAAGAACATGTCAAAAGGGCGGCGAATATGGGATAACAAATAAAATCGTAAGAATGTTACTAATAATGGTATTCCAATTGTTATGTTAAAACATTTGGATCAGATAGTTTAGAGACATGATTCTTGTTCCCCTAATACTCCGTAAAGGTCCTCACTGAGGATCTCCCTCTATAGGACATTTATTGTTTGACTTTTTTATATGTCAAATCAGTTTGACATGCCACACGACATGTTAGAGTGGTGAAGTATGGATTTTGTGTCCACGAGAATATTCGACATGAGCACGTCACCTCCGATGAGATGTCCATGCTTCATAGGTCCCCAATACATAGTTATTTGAATGTCAAGATTTACCATTTGATATGGTGTTGGATAACATTGGCGATTTTTTTATGGTGATGGATGTGGGTATTAATTTATTCCATCACATATACTACAAATTAAATCATAATCGAATAATAAATCAAATTAATGGCATAACCTCCTTCCAAAGGACAAGAATTAGATGATCAATATAAACAAGTATATCAATAACCAAACTAGTAAACAAATATTAAGATATGTTAATCTAAAAACTATACTACAACAACCAATTAACAATCCGGGATTTCAATTGTCTCACCCTCAACTTCCTATCACCACTACAAATCAATCCAGGTTTTCAATTGGCTCGTCCTCAACATCATATCATCACTACAAATCATATGTAATGAAATTAATGATCTAGCTCAATAATTAAGAATTATAATTACCACTTGCATGTGTCAATTCAGTATTGGAATTTGAATGTCCGAGATTAGCTACTTCATATCAAGCAAGTAGTAGCTCCCTATCAAATATCTATAAATGAAAAACATGTGTATCAAGGATGGATACAAATATGAAAAACAACTGTGTTTTTGCACAAACTACCACTATCTACATACTTGAACTATTTCCGTCTTAAAAAAACCGTCAAAAATGACGAGGGGGAGGCATTAATAAAAAAGTATAATATAGTTTTCATATAATTTTTAGTGCAACCTATTTTCATAAATAATGTTTAACCCCTCCCAAAACATTTTTGGTCTAATGCTGCTCAAGTGGCTCCGTAGCATGCCTGCAACGGTGGAACATTGCTATTTATGTTGTTAAATTAGGCGCTATGTATATATGTATATAAACACAAATATATAAACATGAAATTTTCAAATGGTTGAACATGATTTTTTCAAATTCAGATTACTATTCATGTTGTTAAATTAGGCACACACACACACACACACACACACACACACACACACACACACACATATATAATTAAAGAACACTAAGAAATTCTTGTAAAATTAAATCGTTTAAGGGTGTATGAATAATAAGAAGAAAAGCTAAAAGAATGAAGTTATTATCTCACTTAATTTAAATGCATGTCTTTTACTTACGATTTAACTGTCATTATGAAATACTGAACCATGCTAATTTTAATAAATTAGCTTCACAAGTACTTTTTGTTTTTGAAATGAAAAGTAGATGAAAGTATGTATGTATACACACACACACACACACACACACACACACAAGTATAAAAATATAGTTATATGTCATCGTGTCTTTGCCATGTCGTGTCCTTTTTTTAGGTTTCCTGTGTCGGCGTGTCCGTGTCTTGTCGGGCACGACACACGTATCCGTGTTCATGCTTTATATTCTCATGAGTTATTTGGATAACATTGATGATTTTTTCGACGGTGATGCATGTTCGAATTAATTTGGGTCCATCACATACATCACAAAATAGAATTATAATCGAATAGTAAATCAAATTAATGGCATGAACTACTTGGTAAGGACATGAATTAAATAATACAAACAAACATATCAATAATTCATACTAAAATTCACACAAACAAGTATACAAATATTTTCATAAATTAATCTTAAAACTATACTACAACAACCAATTGACAATTTGGGTTTTCAATTAGCTCACCCTCAACCTCCTATCACCAATACAAATCAATCGAGTACAAAACTAATGATATTAATCAATGACCAAGAAATAAAATTACCTTTATTCGTATCAATTCGACAATAATAGTTTGTCTTCCTGTAAAAAAGACCCAAATAAATAATTGACGATACAAAGTGAATATGGAAATTTTCAAACATCAGTTGAAATAAACTAATAATTCAAACATAAGTCTTCACTACACAACATGACAAATCCTCGACAAAAAAAATAAAAATTGCACCCCGCACGGGTATATGTGTAACATGGGCAATGATGGGGATGGAATGAGATTTACCTCAGTTTAACAGTGACAGATGGGCTATGGTGATGAAATGCAATGGGTAATGGCCAATGGCGAGGGCTAGAACTAGGCTAGAACGGCTAGGGATAGAAAGTTAGGGATATAAAGCTAGGGCGAGGCGCGGATGAGTGCGATGCGGGTGAAGAAGAAAAGAACTGAGCTGTTCCTTTTTGTGTGTCTTTTACTTTCATTTTTTTTATTTTCTAAGGCTTAGAAGAAGCGGGAGGCTAAAAATTTACGAGAGAGGGAAACAAAAATTCGTGAAGCAATCTTATATGGTATACCTTTTGAGACGGCTACTCATTTGCAGTCTTTTTAGATAATACTTTTTGAGATGGGAAATAAAAGTTATTTTAAAAAGTAAAGTTTTTAAGACAGTTAATTTTTGTTATCTTAAAAGGTCAGTTTTAGAGACCCAATTTTTTGCCGTCTCAAAAGCCTCCGTAGTAAAAAGCATTTTTTTTTGTAGTGCAACTTATTTGCTATTTGTCATGACAAATAAGTCCAACCAAACGGGCCCTAACATATTGTATAATATATAATAAATAGTGATGAGCTAAAGTTCAAAAGACTAAGAGCAAGCAGAGGGAGGAAGCATGGAAGGACATACTATAAAGGACCGACCAAATAAAGAAACATGAAAAAACATTTAAAACATAGTTGTTCGCATTTAAAATTCATTATCTCAAATATTTTATCTTTTTATTTTATTTTAATCAAGTTTTGTGTTGTTATGGTTGACAAGACATGGTATTAGACCAATTTAAAAACTAGAATGTGTGTTTAGATTTTGATACGAAAGTACATAACATTCAAGTTTATGTAAGGCTAAATATCATGAGTCCAATAATATTTTTTGTCTTGTCTTGTACAAGGCTTCTATTCCGTAAGGGATTCCTTATAGGAGAAACATGTGTGTGTGTATTTGGCTTTGAACAATATCAGCAAGGCATAAGATTTAGAGGATATGTGGAATAACCTTGATATAACATAAGAAGAATTTGATGGGATTGAAGTGGAGGAGAAAGTAGAGGAAAATATAACAAAAAAATCTCTGTTGTGCCTTTTTAGTAGTGTAGTGACAACAAGACCACCGAGTTTTGAGGCCTTACTATAAACAATGAAACTATCTTAGCTCCTAAGCAGAGTAATGGAGATGAAAAAGTTTGGTCGTAACTATTTTCTATTCAGTTTCTCCAATATAGTAGGGCCCAGTTTGGTTGTGCAAATTGTTTAATTATGTAAATTGTTTCATTGTGAATTAGTGAATTTGAAATGAGTTAAATTCATTTTTACACAATGTTTGGTAATTTGAAATTGATGTTAAGGTTCTATGAAAAAAAAGATAAAAACAAATCAAGAGAGAGGGGGAGGGAAGGAGAGAGGGAGAGGGGGAGGGGGGAGAGGGAGAGTGTACATGCATTTTATGTGACTCGTATTCAAATGGATTCATTTCATGTTTTTTGTGAAATGATCCAATTTAAGATTTTGTACATGAGCTAAAATGAGACAATTAATGAATCCTTTCATTAATGAAACCAAACACAATTAATGGGTTAATTTATAAATGGATCAATTTATTAATGATCCAATTTACAATTTTGGGACAACCAAACGGGGCCTAGATAAACGGCAGGCCGTGGACTTTAGACATAAATCTAGTCCTACTAGAAGATATTGATGGGGAGAAAACACCAATGGACATGGAGTTCCAATGGACCCCAATATGGGTTCCCAATTTTAACCATCCTCTGAACAAAATAAAGGAGGAAATGGGTCGCCGGCTAGGCAATAAAATAGTTAATTTTGAAGAAACTGATATATAACAAATGGTACATGTTGGGCCATTTTGTTAGAATTGAAGTTCAGCTAGATGTGAAAACCCATTTTTTCATAGCACCTTTTTTAAACATTAAAGGCAGAGAGGCTATCTAGGTTTTCTTCGAATATGAGCGCTTACCATTTTTTTGCTTCTTTTGCGAGTGTACTGTCCATAATGATAAGGAATGGGAAGAGAGACGTGGTGTAGATGAAGATTCTTTTATGCTAGTGCGGTATGGCGAATGACTAAAATTTATGCCCGAAAAAAAGAGATTGCTATAAACTTTTGGGGTGCGAAGAGAGCAAGTGAAAGATAAAATACCGTGTCATCTAGAAAATCACACAGTCATTGGCAAAATAATTAACGGGAGTTGAAATAATTCTCAAAAAGAAATCGAAGGAATTGAATTTTCAAGCAAACAGTCCGAAGTGGAAATGACAGTCAATCAGGGTATAATTTTGCATAGTGGAGCTATCGGTGGGGAGAAAACAAAAAAGAAAGGTGAGTGATCTTTTGTGAAAGGGTGTACAAATGGGGGGAATTTTCAATCCCAAAGTGCTAATGGGAGACACCTATACTGACGGCCATATGCCCTTAAATTCAAATCCATGTGATCCCCATCTTTTCTTGCACGTAAAATCTGCGAGAAAAATTCTACCCATACCCCACTCACTTTTAAAAAAGACACAGCTCCATTTTCAAATACTTTACAAGATAAAATCAATACCCAACTGAAACACATCCCCACAGCCCATATTAAAAATGAAAACACATCAGTCTTACATCACCTCCCTAAAAATACTACACAAAAGAACTCTTCAACCACCCACTCCCCTCCAAGCCCCCGTGCCCAAGCTCGCACTGATAGAGCGGCAGCCCAAGGGTCTATTGAATATGCATATAGATTGAACTATAAAAAAACACACATACATGAAATCCTACAAGGTAGACTTGGGATTTACCTTTCGAGGTCTGTTTCATTTGATCTCATGTTAGCACAAATCGTATGTGATGATAATTGATCAAGAACGTAGGCCCAATGAACCTCGCGATCTTCAACTGTATTCCTAATATGCATAGTCATGAGTAGAGTGTGGGCTCTATCCCCTTAACCAAAAACTCTTCTAATTTTTCCTCTATATTGTATATCTTTCTCACAGATCCTAGTTTGTGTCTTTCGAGTATTAAAGAATGATCATTGGCTTAATAAAAAAGAGCTTGAGGTGCATATATATATAGGTTACAGTAGGAGCCTAAGGAGAGATAAGGATGTGGCTCCTAATGGGCCTGAGAAAACCTAATCCTTCTCGAATCATAATCTCATTCCCTTAACTATAATTAATACTACAAAATAATTATAATTACAACTCCACTCCTTAACTCAAAATTATATTTCGAGCTCCCTGTTATTAATTACTTAATTCTCCCCACGTTAAGGTTACAAATATCCATTAATAAAATAAATTATCGATAATTTATTTTATTAACTTCTTTAAGTCCTTGAGCGATCCATCTTAACTTATTTGTAGTATCAGATTAATATAATCCATCTGTAGGGTTTCATACATACAAAACTTATAAGAATGTCAAGGGGGTATCACCCGTTTCTATACTGAGACAGGATTCCAACCATAAAATATTTTCACCATATATTAATCACCATTACCCAATCTATCAATATTATTGATCCAACAATGAATCTCACATGATAAGTCAAAGCAATAAACAACTAGTGCATGTATCCATCAATCATTTTCGAATTAAGATCCTTACGTAAACCTAATAATCACAAGGTTTACATTGTCTTTTATAATCATATAAAGACAATGACCTTATGGTGGTCCCATTCAGTACACATAAAATGTACTAGCATAATAAGTTAAAACTATATAGTTTTTCGTAATCAAGATAGACCTAATAAAATATTGTTTAACAACCTTACTAATGGTGTGTCCAGTTCCATTTAAAGACTATGAGCGATAAAACTTATATTATGCAAGAACTGGTAATCTGATCCTCTCTGTATAAGTCGCACTCTACACACCAGAACACATATTGAGCAGAATAAAATACATTAACAATATATAAAATAATGCAAAAAGTATGTCCATACACGTTTCTCATTAAAACTGAAAAAATGATTTTATTTTAATAATAAATCCATAACTAAAACTATTATATAAAGCATGGTTTTAGTCTACTTCTCTAATAATCTCCCACTTAGACTCAAAATCATGCTCCAATGCATCTCACTCCCATTCCCTCTACGTGACTATCAAAAGTCTTAGCTGGTAAGATCATCGTGAAAGGGTCTGCTAGGTTGTTCTATGATGCAATCTTCATAACTGTAACATCACTTCGCTACACAATTTCTCGAATGAGATGATACTTACGCTTGATGTGTTTACTTATCTTATTTCTCCTAGGTTCCTTTAAGTTAGCAATTGAAATGCTATTATTATAATACAGTGCAATAGTCGATTGAACTAAAGGTACCATTCCTAGATCCATTACAAAGTTTCTAAGCCATACTACTTCCATGGCCGCCTCAAGGTGGAATGAGTAATGCAAGATTGATTGATACTCCTCTAACTAATGGCTCCAACTCCTAGGGTAAGTATAATTTTTAGAAACCCTATAAGAATGAAAATCTGAGTCGGTGTACCAAATAGGTACTCGACTATCTTCTTGGTAAACTAGCATATAATCTCATGTTTTTTTTCCAGGTACTTGATTATATTCTTTACTGCAGTCTAGTTTTCTTATGCAGGGTTGGACTGATACCTACTAACCATGCCAATAACAAAGTAGATATAAGGCCTAGTGCATAGCGTAGCATACATAAGGCGTTAGGGACCGCTGAAGCATAAGGGATGCCTTTCATCTTCTCTATCTGATCAGCTGTCTTAGGTCACTGATCCTTAAAAAGAGATATTCCATGTATGAAAGGGATGAACCCTTTCTTGGAATCTTTCATGCTAAATCTAGCGAGAATGGAATTGATATAAGTTGCTTGTTATAAACCCATCATCTTATTCTTGCGATCATGTATAAGCTTGATCCCAAGGATGTGACAAGCTTTTACTAAGTCTTTTATATCGATCTGGCTGGACATCCACACTATAACTGAAAACAACACTCCAACTTCATTTCCAATGAGAAGAATGTTATCCACATATAGTAATAAAAGCACCACTACATTTTTGTTGCATTTTTTATACTCACAAGAATCATTTGGTCATTGATCAGAACAAAAATATTTGATTGACTAATCAAAAGAAATGTTCGAAGTTCTAGATGCTTGGTTAAATACATAAATGAACTTCTTAAGCTTATGTAATTTATGCTCTTAGACTAGGGCAATAAAAACATCGGGCAGCAATATATAGATACAATCGTTAATATTCGCATTAAGAAATGCAGTCTTGACGTCCATTTGCTAAATGTCATATCAAAATGAACCCCAATGGATAAGAGAATTCAAAAGGCCTTCATCATAGCTACTGGAGATAAGGTTTCCTCATAATAGATGCCCTCATTCTGAGTACATCCTTTCGCAACAAGTCATGCCTTAAAGGTATCAACCTTCCTATCTACGCCTATTTTCGTCTTATAGACCCACTTGCATCCTATGGGTTTTATCCCTTAGGGTGGATTTACAAGATTCCAAACCTGATTAGAATACTTAGATTCCGTCTTAAAATTCATAAATTTAAGCCAAAGTTATGCGTCTTTATCTTAGATAGCCTCGTTGTAGTTACATGGATCGACTTTGAGTTCATTAGGTACCTTTTCATAAGACTTTCCTAAGAACATAACCCATCCAGGTTGATGTACAACCCTCCTATTATGATGAGGTTGTCCCTATGCTGGTGTACTATAGTTAACACATTGTGTTATTTCATCTTGTGCTGGTGGTGTTAAAGAATCTTATTGGTTCCCTCACAACTCTTCATGAACAACTTTACTTCTAGGTTTATCATCTATCATACGATCCTCTTCCAAGAATCGTACATTGGTTCTAATAATGACCTTCTAATCCTTAGGTTCATAGAATAAATAACCCTTAGTTTACTTAGGATATCCTATAGGGAAAGAAATTTCTGCTCTTGATTCTAACTTATAAGGATATCTCTTTAACACATATGCTAGACTACCCCATATTCGAATATGTTTCATAATAGGCTTGCACCCAATCTACAAATCCTTAGGTGTAGTAGAGACCTCCATTAAAGGTACCAAGTTATTTAAGTAAGTGGACATTTCTATAGTATGTCTCCAAAAGGAATTTAGGCGATATGTATAACTCAACATTGACCTAATCATATCCAAAAGAGTCATATTCCTCCTTTTTGCTACACCATTTATTCGAGACATACCAGGTCTAGACAATTGGGATGTGATCCCTTGATCTTCTAGATATTGCCTAAACTCCCCTAAGAGGTACTCGCCACCACGATTAAATCGTAGTGTCTTGATACTTTTACCTTGATACTTCTCCATTTATTCCCTATAAACTTTGAATTTCTCAAAGGCTTCGAATTTATGGTGCATTAGGTAAACGTACCCATAGCTTGAGTAGTCATCTATAAAAGTAATAAAATACTCAAAGCCCCCTCTTACTCGGGTTGTCATCGGTCAACATAGATCCAAATGAACCAATTCCAATAGTTCTTTGGCTCTATAGCCCTTGGCCGAGAAAGACCTCTTGGTCATTTTACCTTATAAATAATATTCACAAACTGGAAGTGCCTCCACTTCTAGCGAGCTCAATTGCCCACTTTCTACTGGTCTACGAATCCTTTTTAGAATAATATGACCTATGCGAAAGTGACAAAGACACATTTGGTTCACTAAGGAAGGTTATTTTCTCTTTAAATTTGGTCCAATTGAGTTGTTTAAAATATTAATTTATTGTGCAGGAGAGATTGGATTAACAATATAAAGATTATCAACTAATGTACCAGAACAAATAAAGGATTTATTTTTCTTAACAATCACAAGCTTATTAAAAGAAATCAAATATCCATAAAAGGCTAAACAAGAAACTAGAATCAAATTCCTTTTAATGGAAGGTGCATAAAGACAATATTTTTAAAGTAAACTCCTATCGTTATTAAAGCTTAAATGAACGTCTCCCACAACAATCACCTCTAGTCTCGTAGTATCTCCCATAGTAAGATAAATCTCTCCATCACTTACTTGCCTGATTTTCTAAAACCCCTGCAAAGAATTGCATACATGATTAGTGGCTCCCATATCTATACACCAAGTGTCGATAGTACGAACCACAAAATAAGATTCAATGACAAATAAATTAAATTTTCATGAGTTGTTTTGTTTATTACGAAAAAACCGAACAATTTTTCTTTTAATGTCCTAATTGCTTACAGTGAAAACACTTCGCCCTTGAGATTTTTCACACCTTCCTGAGGCACACGAGCTGCTTGAGAGACCATAACATGTTTCTAAGTCTTCTTCTTCTTTTTATTCTTTCCCATGGGCTTAGAAGTAGAACATTTCTCAGCAACAAAAGTACTTATTGACTTACTTCTTAATGAGACCCTCAGCTACTTATAGTTATTTAAGTAGTTTCGCCAATGATTAAGAAAGTTAGTTCATGTTATAATCTAGGTGGAATTTTTAAAGGAATCAGGTAGCGACTGTAGAACAACATCGACCTGGGTTTCCCCATCGAGTTTTGCTCCAAGGATATTAAGATCATTGAGAAGAGACATTATCTTTAAAACACATTCCCTCACTTGGGTTCATTCATCCATGTATGTGTTCATGAGTTATTTCATGGCAACCTGCTTTGCAACAAGATTTTGATCCCTAAACATATATGTGAGGTTCAACATCATATCATAGGCATGGTACATTGACTGATGATGATATTAGAGAACATTTGACATAAATACCAACATATAACACCACACTATCTTATCAGCCTTGATCTATTTCTAGTAATCTTAGATTTTCTTTTTAATCGGCCCCACCAAGTTTCTCAGGACAGATATCATAGAGCACAAAGTTGTATCCTTCAGCAGTCAACACAATATTTAAACTCCTTTTCCAATCAATGTAATTAGGTCAAGTAAATTAGTTTTTCTTGATAATGACAACAAGTGGATTGAAAGAGCTTCCCACCATAATACTGAGAATCAAATAATAAAATGAATTATTATGGGGAATAAAACTTTTTGAATTCTAAATTAAAATTAATGTTTCCTCTATCAATTTTAAAAGAATCCATCGGCATTCCGATTACCATTTGAATAGTATTCCACTTTAGAGAACCTACTTTCCAAAAAAAAAAATAGACAGGCTTATTTCTTTCTAATTTTGTGATCTATACAAAACCTATGTCAAATAAAATTAAATAGTCGACACTTTGTTCTTATTTAATCATAGCATTCCTCTTTGGAGAACTTACCATTATTTTATGTCTAAGTGTATACCGCCAACTAATTTTAGATTATCTCATATAACATAAACGTCCCCTTTGGGGGCCGCCTATGTGAATAATGAATCCAAAATTACCCTTAAGAAAATTTATACCAACTTCTACAATAATTATCATTCCTTATTGGAGGACCTACTTATTATTGAAAGTCTACAAATCATTGATGGAGACCATGGGATTTTCTTTTGGAAAATTCCATCTCCCACTTAGTAATTTAAAATCTTGTCAGGGTTATAAAAAAATGTGTCCAATTTTTATTTAATTTGAAAAACTAGGACATTAGATATATTTCCAAAAATACCGGGATATCCATATGTTAATATATCAAGCAAATGTGTGATAAATAAAAAATTTCAAAAATCTTTGATTGTTATAGAAAAAATACTCAATTTTTTTATTCTCTAACCACACATATTAATGTTCGCAATACAAAATAATTGTGAATTATTCATATTCAACATCTACAAGATTTATGTCCAGTCAGTATTCCATGTTGTCCATGATTCTAAGGGAAACGTTAAGACAAATTAATAAGCCAACAATTAAAACATAAATAATAAAGACATAAATCAATATAAATAAGAAAATTGAGATAAATAAGGATTCCCGACTATTATGGTCAAGATACAACTCTGTCGTAGATTGGAGTTCTCAATAGTCATCTTTGAACCCAAACACTTCATGTTTCCCTTACGCTAGGACGACACGAGGTTCCAACTGCCCGATCAAGTGGCAGTGTAAAGGGGGATGCCCTCATGGGGTTTTAGGGGGCAGAGCCCCTACCTCCATGCACTGTTTTACACTGTCCATACAGATTTCTGTGCTAAAAATAACATCTGATTATAGATATGGTTCTTCACTCCTCACTTGAAAATTACAATCAAAACAGTAATAATTTACAGATATCCTACGCCTCCATGAAGGAGTTCAGATTATATAGAAATCTTACATTAATTCAGCGAAAAAAAATAACCATGAATAAATCATCGTGGGATCCAATAACGTAGAACATACAAATCTTGATCATCATAGTGGAACTATATCGCTACAAAATAGAAATTAGCACAGATCTATATTCTACCCAACATCGATTAACATATATGATTTTTTTAATTCGACAAAATGGATGAGTTCAACCTATACGTGGTATCAACAGGGATCTGATACCAATTGTTTGAGAGGCAGTCCAAGGGTCTATTGAATACGCGTATAGATTGAACAAAAAAAATACACATACGTGAAATCCTATAAGGAAAAATTATGATTTACCTTTGGAGATCTATTTTATTGGATCTCGTGTTAGCATAAAGCCTATGTAATGACAATGGATCAATAATGCAAACTCTATGCACATCACGATCTTCTACTATATTTATGATATACATAGTTAAGAGCATAGTGTTGACTCTATCTCTGTGACCACCTATTCCTCTCTATTGTGTCATTTTCTCATAAATCTAATTTTTTGTCTTTTGAGTATCAAAGAGTGATGGCTGGCTTAAGAAAAATGAGCTTTAGGTGCATATATATATGCTGCAGTAAGGATGTGTCTCCTAATGGTCCTGAGAAAAGCTAATCCTTTTCGGATCCTAATCTCAGTCCCTTAATTATAATTAATACTACTAAAATAATTATAATTGTAACTCCACTCTTTAACTAAAAATTATGTTTTGAGCTACTTATTATTAATTACTTTTTTTTTTCATTTTTATGGAAGAGGATAATACCCCATATTTATTAAATAGTGGAGACAAAAAGCCTTTCTCTGATGGCTTACACAATATAAATTTCAAAATCATCAATAAAAGATATAAAAATCTAGTGAAAGGGCCTTTATAAGGTCTAACTTTGAAAGCTAGAACAATATAAAAGTGTATAGCCTGAATGATTGACTTGGACTACATCGGAGAATCTTCAAAAGTAGCATGATTCCTGGAGCACCCAATCCGTCAACAAATATATAAATCTAGAACCTTGCAAAGCGTAGCTCTAATATTTTTCCCACGATAATTAAAACACCAAGACATAATTTTTGAATGTAGTGAATGATTCGGAATTTTCAATCCCATAAAATTTTCAAAATGTTTCCACACATCCTTACCAATCTCACTAAAAAGAAAGAAATGATCATCACCTTCTTCTTGAGACATATGACAACAACGAAATTTGGATACCATCGAAATATAAATAGTCATGAGATTGATGTCTAATGGAAGAGCTTTGTGAAGAATATACCATAAAAAATCGAAACTTTAGGAAGAATTCTACGATCCCAAATCATGGAAAAATAGAATTGAGAATAATGTTTAATCCGAATAAATTCCTAGGCTTTTTTAAGTCTAAACCTTTGACACAATAAATTTTTATCACTGGAAAAAATATTCTCATCAATAAATTCACCAACAGATTTCATCCACTTCCATGTGATACTAGCAAAAGAAGGGACACCCCTGAAATTAACTTGAGCTAGTTTCTTATATTTACAGTGCATAAAGTTGGCCAAAAGAGAATTGTTTTGTAAGAAACTCATCCAAATTTTGCAAGCATATGCATTACAAATATCATTTAAATCTCTCAATCCAAGACCACTTTTTGATTTTGGTCGAGAAATCACATCCTAAGAAATCTAGTGGTGTTTTCTAGATTCATCTATATGCCCCCAAAAGAAATTAGAACATATACTATTGAAATCCTTAATAAAGGATTTAGTTGGATGTAAAGCCAATAAGACGTGAAGACCAGGAGCATGCAAGATGGACTGGATCAGTAAGAGGCGACCTGCGTGGCTCAGAAAGAGAGAGGAATGGAGGGAACAAAATTGGTTAGAAAACATACCAAAGTTGTAGAGAGAGAGAGAGAGAGAGAGAGAGAGAAATATAGGGAATAAAATTGGTGGGAAAAAAAGAAGAGGGAGGGTTTTTTACTGACATAATTGTCACGGACATGTCACGGTCATTAACCGTGACAAGCCTTTGTCACGGTCAAGGACCGTGACAAAAATGCATGTTTTTTTTTATCACGGTCAATGACCGTGACAATGTTAAGTGCTTAAAGGGTGCCAATTTGACCATTTTGGTGTAGTGTTATTCCAACTGTTAATCCGATCAATAGCTTTAGATAAAATACCATTAAAGAATTGGTGTATCATCTGGCCCACAAATATTGGAACTCCTAAGTAGACAATGGTAAGATTTTTCTATCTAAAATCTAAACAAGCTAGTAGTGTGGTACACTACCTTGGAAGGAAATTTTTGTAGAAAATAATACAAATTTTCTTATTATAGACCTGTTGACCAGAGTGTTTTTCATATGCTGTTATCCAATGCATAAATATTTTAAAATACTTAACATTTCCATTGAGGAAAAACATTATGTCATCAACAAATGATAAAGATGAAACCATTGGACAACCACGAGGGATATAAAAATTACCAATTGTGCCTTGAGATATTAGATTATGAATTTCACTGTTTAAGACTTCAGCTATAATAACAAACAAATCTGGTGAGAGGGGATCACCTTGCCGAACGCCATGACCCGATTTAAAGAAACCTCATGATTTCCCATTGATGAATATTGAGTACCAGCAGTTAGAAAGCACCTGCCAACTCATACCTATCCAATTTTTAGAAAAAACATAAGCACAGTGTTATCAATTTTTAAAATACCGCAAGTGCACGGGCTATTATAAAATAGCGAGTGTAAGTACGTGTCGAACCCACAAGGATTTGTCAATTTTTTCTTTCAAAATAATTGCAACTGTCCAACTGGGCGAAATGGGTGTAGAAAAGAGGTGTAATATTAAAGTAAGCGGAAAATAATAAAAAGTACGACTACGAAATATATAAACTAGTGTGTGAGAAAACTAGGATGTCGGATCCATTTATCACATTCAACTATTACTATGCAGTAATTTAAACTTGTCATTCCCAATTTTATAACTCAAATTAAATTGACCCTTGTCGCATTTAATTCTCAAAATAACACGGTTAAGTTCAAATAAAATTTTACGTCTCTAAACTTAGACAACAAAAATTCCTATTCCTTGAAAAAGTTCATTTTTAAAATTTAAAATGTAGTCTTTAATCATGGACTATCAAAACAATCGAGTGCGAGCATAATCCATTAAAAAGTATTCACACTTAAAAATAAAAATATGTCTAAGGACATGATTTTATAAATGTCAGAGTTAGAATCTAGGAATTTTTCTGTTAGTCCTAGATCATAGTTAGTATGTCTGATACCGCTACATTCGGCATGTTAGCACAATCATCTACGATGGCCTTGATACGAATCCACTCATCCATCATCTTCATAGTGCATCATACAACATGCAACGTACTCTTCAACTGTTACCACTACTCCACTCGTGATTATAATAAAATAATTTATTTGGAGTGTTTATTATTTACATAAATATTTGGGAAATTTTTATATTTTTTTAAGGGGCTGGAATGTTTCACAAAATGATTTTTTTCTAAGTGTAGAGGCGAAGAAAAATCTCTCTGATGTCGTTCGAGAGAGATTGTCTTATCATTCACGCGACATAGCCATCTCGTGCGAAGTCATTCAAGCGACGTGGCCTGACGTTCAAGCGACACTCGTACTTTGTTCGAGGGACGCGCCGACTCAAATTTTGTATTTTAATCAGTGCCATTATACACATTTTCCAAGTCTTTTGATACTGACGTTTGTGCAAATATTCTGTCCAGAAACAGACTTCGTTTTTTTAAGGTTTAATACTTTTTTGATTCACAAATCCTTCCCAAACATTAGTGTGGATCTTTAAACCCTAGATATAATTATTCTACTCATCTTAGAGTAACCTTGTGGAGAAGAAGGGTCTTTATCCACTGCTGATATTAGAGTTCTTGTGGGACCTCTTGCTAACAAATGTCGTCGACGCGAACCGACACCTGCGGGTATTCGTGCGTCAAAATTGTATTTTTATGTGATTGTAAGTCGTTACATATTATAGTGAAATAAATGGTTTTGCCCCTTTCGGGGATTTTTCCACATATTGTGATTGACTTTGCATGCTTGGTTTGATTTATTTAGTCTGTCAAAAATTGATTGCAAGAGTTAAGTTTTTTGGATTAAAGTTGGAATTTAATTAAACAAGTTAATCATTGATTGCTGGTGCACTCTCAAATTGGTATCAGAGCCTATTACACAATTATATCGTGTAATATTTTTTGTAAATTTTTTCTAGATATCAATTTTTGGTTTAAAAAAATTGATTTTTGAAAAAGCCCAATTTCAATGCAAAACTTGTATAATCGAGTGTCAATTTTTTACAGATCAAATTACGCATATTGGAAAGCCCGTATGAGATCTTACTTAAAAGCCATTAATGAACGTGTTTGGATTATGTGTGAAAGAGGGTGGAGGCCTCCCACTATCAATGTCCATAACATAACTACTTTATAATCCGTGACTTCTTGGACTGAGGAAGAATTTAAATGGAGCACATTTAACTCGCGTGGGCTTAGTGCTATTTTCAGAAACGTCACCCTCAACGAGTTTCGACGCATCATGGCGTATACCACATCTAAAGAAGTATGTAATGTTCTTCAACTTACCCATGAGGGCAGTAATGAAGTTAAAGAATCTAAATTACAAAATTTAAATACACAATTTGAGATAAACACCATGCTTGAATTCGAGTGTTTTGATGAAGTCTATACACACTTATCTGATGTTGTTAACACTAGTTTCAATTTTGGTGAACATATTCCTGATGCTAGAGTAGTTAATTTTTTTTTAAGATCACCGCCTAAGCGATTTATCCCTAAAGTCACTGTGCTAAATTCATTAGGAAATTTGAGTAGGCTGAAATTAGAAGAATTGGTAGGAGACCTCTAGACTTATGAAATTGACATGTTTCCTAATACGAGAAAATTGAAAGATAAAGGGGTAGCACTTAAAGCCCAGGCTAGGAAGAGTGAGCGGTTAGAAAAAAAGAGAGGTGAGTCGTCTAAAAAAAGAGAGGTAAAGTTATCTGATTCTCAATCTGATTATGAGTTAGACGCTTTGGTCCTATTTGCTAAAAATTTTAAGAAATTTCTTAAATTAAAGAAAAATGGGAATTTCAAAGACAAAAAGAATTTTGAGAAAAATAAATTTGAAAAGAAAAATGAGAAGGATAAAAAGGACGCACCTAAGAAAGACGAGGAAAGATGTTATGAGTGTGATGGTAGAGTACATAAGGCATTTTGAGTGTCTTACAAGGTTGAGACATCAAGGCAAAGGCAAAGTTACTCTTAATGCCTCCCTTAGTGACGACAGTGAGGTCGAGTCGGTGGATTCTGGAGACGAGTCATTGCATGAATATAACTTCACCGCATTCATGGCTAGTCAGGTGAGTGCTGATAGTGCACCTCACGAAAATGAGGATGCTACTTCACAAGGACACCTCGACAGTGGAAGCGATGTGAGTGAGGGGGAGGATGCTGCAAGTGAGAGAGAAAGTGATTTACGATACGGGTACGGTAATTTATATGCTGATTCGTTTAAAACTAAAAAGCGTAACAAAGATTTAGCTCTTAGTATACTTGCCTTAGAGAAAGATTTAGGAGTGACAAGAGAGAGAGAGAGTCCTCCATTACCACAGCCTTGAGAGAGAGATAGACTATTTATGTTGAGAGAGAGAGAGAGTTTGTGTAGAGAGGGAGAGTCAGTTTGGTGAGAGAGAGAGATATTTAGAGAAAGAGAAAGGGGACTTAACCAAGCAAGTATCTAGTCTTACGAGTGACCTCCAGACCTCCATGGACACTCGAAAGAAACTTGAAGCCCTTTTATCCCATCTTACTCATGACCTTGAGATAGCCACGGAGGTCAAGGAAAAGATTGAGGATAGATATGGAAAGATGCTCATCGCCCCTGCTTTAGGTTTTGGTGAAAGTCAAGAAGTTAGTATTGATGGTGCCTCCACGCCCCATGTGACACCAAAACCGGTTCCTGAGCTTACTACAAAACCATATGGCCATCGCCAAAAAACCCGAAGAAGAGTTTGACCATGAAAAGCAAACCAAGGTTGGCCAAAGCCTGTGTAATTCTGCACCTACTACAAAAGAAAGGGCCACCTTAGGGATTTTTGCTATAGTTTGGGTCGGGCGCGACGTACATTTTCTCCACCATGTGCCACTAGTAATTTTTCGTGTCTTATAAAGCAGGTCGAGTTTCTAGTCGCCACTTCCCAGAGTCTAATGGAAGAGTTCCAACGGATTTCTATACCGTCAGCAGACACTTCTAGTATCCCGACTAGAGCCAATAATAACAAGGGAAATTAGAAGGTTACCTTATCTTGGGTGCCTAAACTCGACGCAAAAGACCTTGTTATTCATGTTTCTCTTAAAGCACATAACACTTCTCAGTGGTATTTCGACAATGGGTGCTTCAGCAACATGACAGGTGATGTCTCATTTTTTACTTACCTAGAGGATCGCAAGGAAGGTAAAGTCACCTTTGGAGATGGGAGAAAATCTAGCATAGTAGGACGAGGTATAGTAGAGATACCAAGATTTTCTGAGCTAGAGGATATTTTGTACGTCAAAGGTTTGAAAGTAAACCTTCTCAGCATTAGCCAGCTGTGCGATGTTGACTTTACAGTAAAGTTTGACCGTAAAGAATACAATGTTTATAGTCAAGCCAATAAACTTATTTTGCAAGGGGTGATGGATGAAGATAATATCTATGGGATTATGCCCAAGTCCTCATTTATCTGCAACAATGCCATGATTACTCATATGAATTTGTGGCATCAACATCTTGGTCATGTGAAATTTAGAGATTTAAATAAATTAGCTAAAAAGGAACTAGTACGTGGCTTTCCATCACTTGGAGAGTTGACTTCCGTGATTTATGGATCCTATCAGTTGGGAAAGCAAGTTCGTAGTCCTCACAGGTAGTTGAATTCCATTACCACTTCAAGAGTGATTGAGTTGATACACATGGATCTTATGGGTCCTACTCGTACTGAGAGTTTGGGTGGTAAGAGGTATATCCTCGTGATGGCAGATGATTTCTATCGTTACTCGATTGTAAGTTTTCTGATAGAGAAATTTGATACTGTGGAGTTTCTTACGACCAAGTGTCGTGTCCTGCAAAATCAACACGGAGTCACTATCAATAGAATACGTAGTGACAACGACACTAAGTTTAAGAAATATAAAGTAGATCTTTACTGTGATAGCCTCAGATTCAAACAAGAATTCTCGACCGTGAAGACGACTCAGCAAAATGGGATTGTTGAGAGGAAGAATCGGATGATTCAGGAGATGCCTAAATCTACGCTTCTAGGTCGTAGAGTTGCTAGGAGTTTTTGGGGAGATGTAGTGTCTACCGCATGCCACCCGGTGAATAGGATTTACCTTCATCCACACACACTTAAGATTCCCTACGAATTGTGGACTGGAAAGAAGCCCAACCTTTCATATTTCCATGTCTTTGGGAGTAAATGCTACATACTACGGGATAGAGAGCAATTAGGAAAGTTCTACTCCTGGAGCGATGAGAGAATATTATTAGGATATTCATCGACTAGTAGAGCATATCGGGTTTTTAACCTGAGTAGCTCTAAGGTTATGGAGTCAATAAATGTCACCATACAAGATGATGAACCATCGACATTTGTTGATTCTAACATTTTGTGTGAGGATGATGCACTTTCTACTAATGATCCCATTATGCCTCCCAAACCCAGAGTGGATCCCATTTTTGACTTAGGGGACACTCATGCTTGGGTTCGTAAGAGTTATAATCCTTATACTATTCTAGGAGATCCTACCCTAGGGGTCAAGACTCATGCTCAGCTAGAGAACGTTGTAAGCCATATTTGCTACATGTCCAAAGTCAAACCCAAGAAATATAAGGAAGAACTCAAAGATGAACACTCGATATGTGCTATGCAGGATGAGTTGCTTTAGTCTAGAAACAATGATGTCTGGGAGCTGGTCTCCCGACCTAGTGAGATAAATGTGATAGGTACCAAGTGGATTTTCAAGAATAAGGTGGATGAGACCGGTACTATATCTAAAATAAGACTAGGTTGGTCGCTCAAGGATACACACAGATAAAGGGGGTAGAATTTGACGAGACATTACTCCTATTACGGGGCTTGAGGCCGTCCGCCTATTACTCACCATCGTATGTCATCTGTATTTAATGTTAAATCAGATGGATGCCAAGAGTGCCTTTCTTAGTTTCACTCTACATGAGGAGGTTTACATGGGACAACCAAAAGGATTTGAAGACCCTAAGCACCCTGATCACGTCTACTATCTGAGGAAAGCCTTATATGATTTGAAGCAAGCACCCCGTGCTTAGTACGAGAGGCTTACTTCCAATCTCTTAGCACGTGGATTCAAGAGATGGGGAGTTAATGTGATGTTGTTCATCAGGAGAGATAACGGTACTATTTTGGTTGCCCAGGTCTATGTGGACGACATAGTCTTTAGATCTACGTGCTCCCAACATGCTCACCACTTTGAGGAGGGGATGCAGACTGAGTTTGATATGAGCATGTTTGGTGGGCTTACTTTCTTCCTAGGTCTCCTAGTTCGTCAGCTAGAGGATGGGATGTTCATCTCCCAATCCAAGTATGCTAGAGACCTTGTGAAAATATTTGGTCTAGACTTCGCTAATCATGCACTTATGCCGATGGATTCCTCAATAAAGCTTAGCAAGGACACTTAAGGTAAGGACATAGAGCAAACCTTGTATCGGAGTATAATAGGTACTCTTCTTTACTTGACTTCCAATCATCCTCACATATCCTCTAGTGTTGGAGTCTGTGCACGATATCAGGCATCCTCGAAAGAGTCACACTTACTCGCTCTTAAACATATTATTAAATACGTGAGTGGGACTCTCTCACTTGGCATTTGGTATTCCTTTGATACGAATGAACATTTATCCACCTATTCGAATGCCGATTGGGATGGGGATGCTGATGGATGTAGGAGAATTTATGGTGGGTATTTCTTCTTAGGTTCTGATCTTGTCTCTTGGTTGAATAAGAAGAAAAATTCCATCTCTTTGTTCACTATGGAGGTTGAGTACATAGCTGCCGAGAGTTGTTGCACGCAACTTCTGTGGATGAAGAAGACGATGGAGGATGATGGGTTATCATATGGTACCATGACTATTTCCTGTGATAACACAAGTGCGATACACATATCCCATAATCCAGTCCAGTATTCATGCACAAAGCACATTAGGATACGTGAGCACTTTATTTGTGAGTTTGTAGAGGAAAAGGTTATATCCTTGAGTTTTATATCTTCCGACCTGTAGTTAGCCGATATTTTCACGAAGCCTTTAGATGCCCTTAGATTTGAGAGTCTTATGAAGTATTTAGTAATTTTCACAGTTGACTGATGGGTGGTTGACATGTCTAGAGTAGGATGCATTTTTCATGTTCATATCATTTGATTCCTATCTCTATTTCTAGATTGTATCAATATTTTTTTTGTTTTGAAAAATTAAAAAATCCAAAAAGATTTTATTTTTTGAATTTTTTTTAGAAAAACACAAAAAGAGTTTTGTATTTTGTTTACACTGTTTATGGATGGACATTTAAGATAGCCATAGTAACACTTCATTCCATATTCCACGTGACTGTTTGATAGTGATTTGAGATGCTACATCATTTCATCTATGTGCTTTACATTATTTGGAGTCTTTAAGATATGATTAGTGATATTTTCTACCTGATTGGCTCTTTAACTCCTTTATTGCACAATGCAAGGTATTGTTTGAGTGTTGTACTTATCGATGACATATTGGCTTGAGTGTTTCCATCTCAATTCTGTCTATACAAGGTCCAAAATGCGATAAAAATTGGCATGATAGTAGTGCATGTAAAAACAGTTTACTATGAGGATTTAATTGCAACAAAATATGATGAGTGAATCATAGGAAAAGGTTACAAGAGTTCAAAATTAACTCTTCGTGAAATCCACCATTTGAAAAGAGCTCGAAAAAAATTAAAATGGCAATAAAAAGATATATATGCCAACTCAAATGGGCCAATAGGTTTTAGTTTCATCACCCCACAAGAAAAAAATAATATATAATTATCTATGAGGAAGTTTGGATGGAAAGAAATGAAAAATGGGTTTGCACGTCCTTGAAAGTCATGAAAAAGCATTCCACGCATTTTGGACATTATTAGTTTGAAAATCACTTTGAGCTTGATTTGCTGATTTGATTGAGTCAATTTCTTTTAATTCCATACTTTTTACACCTAAGAAAGATGTTGAGTTAATTCATTAGAAATATCCCACACTCATCATGCACATATGTTATGGTTGTATATATTGATTTCTCTGTTAAATCTGTTCACATCCCTACATTTTCGCTATTGTTGACTTGGTTGTTTTTGGTGTTCTTTCATGATGCGATTTTTTTTTCTTAAAAAATTTTGAAAAAAATCAAAAAGAGAAAGTTTATTTCCTTGTGATATTCTCCAGTTGCATTTATAATGTTCTTCATATATTACTATTTGGGGAGATCATAAAAAGGGGGATAACGAATGATGAGGGAGAATTGCTTGTTTGTTTTATAATAATTTCCTTGCACATAATTGATATTTATTGTAACACCCCGTAATTTTGAGGATTTAATATTTAATTATTCTGGGAGTTATAAATATTTAAATTGGAGAAACTTAAATTCATGAGTTGGAGAATTGATTTAAGTGAGCCGAATTATTTATAATTGGGGACTTTAAGTTTAATTGTCCGAATTAATGTGTGTCACATTTTGAGGTCAAAATTTGGATATGTCAAAAAGTATTTCGGATGGCAATTCTGAGTGCGCGGTTGAGTCCGGATGGGTCGAGATAGTCAGAAAAGAGTACCCGGGAGTAGTAATTGGGTCTTGGGGTATTTTTGGAAATAGCCGGACCCACACGGGGTGAGTTAGGTCTTTTTAATTAGGCCCACATGGCCAAAAATGGGATTTAGTATTTCTAACCTAATTAAGGGACTAGGAACGACAGATAGTAAATTCGAAGCCTAGGGTTTGGCAGAGGATTAGAGGAAGCTAATCATGAAGTCAATTGGGGGATCTTTTGGAGCCAAATTAAGGAGCTAATTTGAGGTGTTCTTCAACGACAATTCTCTACACCAACGAATCAGACCCTACGAATAATTTTAGGCAAGTGGTTAACTTGCTGTAATGTGTAAATGGTGATATCTAATTCATATTTTAATGATGTGTAAGCTAAAATTCATTT
Source organism: Sambucus nigra (assembly GCA_949130495.1). Classification (NCBI taxonomy): domain Eukaryota; kingdom Viridiplantae; phylum Streptophyta; class Magnoliopsida; order Dipsacales; family Adoxaceae; genus Sambucus; species Sambucus nigra. Next base: position 126,551,909 of record OX422207.1, on the reverse strand, counting down.
TGGGGATAAATGGGTACAAAATGGGCTTTTGTTAATGGAATACTTGGCTGAGATTAAAAGTAAGAAATAGGTGTATTATATATACCTAAGTAAAGATAAACTGAAATTTGAATATATTTGATGATTAACATGGAATCTTTATGAGTTCTTGGATGAAGAACATGAATCTTGAATGACTTAGGGTTTAATTGATGAACACAAGATGTCAATCTGCCAGAATTTTTAACACAACTTTAAACTTATGCCAATTGAGTTGTACTTCGAATTAGAGTGTGAACTATACATTCCTGGAAAGTAATTTCTCTTAGATATCCAATGAACTTGGAATCAGGTCAAGCGGAGTTCTGTAGAGGGAGTAACCGACATTTTATGACAGGGTGTTTGATCTATTAACATAGTAATCTGCCAGAATTTTGACGTGATTTTAAACGTCTGCGATTTGAATTTTACTTCGAATTAGAGTGTCAACCATACATTAATGGAAAGGTATTTCTCTTAGATATCCAATGAACTTGGAATCAGGTCAATTCGAGTTCTGTAGAGGGAGAAATCGAAATTTTACTAGAGGGCGTTTAATCTGCCAGAAAATTTGAGATTTTTTTTAAGCCTCAAATGTCTAAAATTTTATCGGGGAAGTGTTTGGGACCTTGATGAAATATATTGATGGAATAATTATATGGCATTAGTTCTATTATTTAGTGTTGAACTTTAATTTTGTGATAGAGTTAAAGTGGAGATTAATAGGCTTAATTGTGACATACTCTAATTCAAGATGATAAGAATACAATTATGGAAATGCGTGAGCGAGATTAAATTCGTTAGGTCAGTGGGTTAACAAGGGTAACTACTGAATTGATATAACAAGGGGTAACTAGGACCATTAGAGTTGTGTGGATAGTTGAATTAATACGAAAGTGAAATAAATTAGTAAAGCAAACAAGTACGGTAAATATTAGGGAGAAATATATTACGTACAAGTATGAATAATTGGGTTGTGTAAATACCTATTGTTTTATAGGATTACTTGTGTTGTGAATGCCTATTGTGTGTTTCCTTGTGATAGGAACATAGACTCAGGAAATATTAATTTATGGTCCAAGTGAACGAGTCCGGGGATAATGGTTGAGTGACACCAAGTTATTAAATTAATGGATGTGTTAATTAATGAAGGTAGACTCGAAAAAGTATTAAATTAATTGATGTTGTGATTAATTAATTTAGAGTCAGATTGTAGACTCATGAAGGGTATTAATTAGTTAATGTGTAAATTAATTAAATGAGAGTCATACCACAGACTCGGATCGGTATTAAATTAATATGTGTGTTAATTAATTTAATTAGAGTCGGACCATAGACTCGGGGAAAAATATTATATTAATTGAGTGTGAATTAAACATATTAGAGTCGGACCACAGACTCGGGGTAATGATAATTTAATAAGTGAGAAAATTAATTAAGTTGAGTCGAGCCAGAGACTCGAAAAATTTCAGGCTAGTGTTACGGATCTTTGAGTACACGGTAAAGCCGAGGTTTATAGTATATATATACGATGTAGTGATAGTATATATATATATATATGTGTGTGTGTGTGTGTGTGTGTGTGTGTGTGTGTGCGTGTGTGTGTGTATTGTGTGTGCTATTAAAAATCAGTGATTAAATAGTTATTTAATTTATATACTCTAGGGATATCAAGGGAGGTTGCGTGATGTGGGTAAATCCCCTAGCTTTAGAAGTGGGGTGAGTATATCCCCAGGTCATAGCGTCCGGTATATGGGTGATGGAATTATCTCACTTTCAGGGAAGGAATATGACCGCCTCCATTTCGTTTATGTTTTAGGCCAGACTGGTGAGCGATTCCAACTTGGGTAACTAGGTTATATGAGCACACCTAGTGAGATAGCACTTTAGAGGGAATCATCCGGCGAGGGGATACTCGGAGGGATGGATATACGTATGTTATATGTGTGGATGTTTTAGTAAAGGTACGTATATAATGGCATTCAATATTATATGCGGGTAATAATACAGTGTGTGATGTAATTACCTTATATAACTTGATACACGGTTATATGCTACTATTTAAGAAGGAATTAATTAAGTTAATTGTGAGATAACTTATAATATTGAAGAATCATTATACTGGGGTTAGAGTAGTATGGCAAGGGGAAGTTATACCAAGACTAGTTGGACGGGGTAGTACAACAAGGTGGGGTTAAGGTAACCGTTAGGTGTGCACATTAGTGGAGGGGTGAGAATGTCCACAAGGGAGTGCGACACTAACTTATATATGAAGCGCATTCATGCATTTTAATTACTGCAATTAATTCACTTGCTAAATATTTTCAAAATGTTTTGGGTTCTAACCCTTGCTATAAAACTATTTTTAAAACCTTTTAGGTGTCCAGCCACAGGGACGCCTGGATTGATATTCTATTCCAGGGACATGGAGTTGCGGCATATGTGGATGCTAGCAGGAATTTGGATTAGACGCATCACTTATTCATTCCTAGAGTAGGAATCATTCATCAGTTCCAGTTTTATTTAGGGCATGTCGCCCAGACTTTTAGTTCAGTTTTCAGATTTGTTTTATTCCGGTGTTGAATATTTGTATTGGATTATTTCACTTTAGTGGCCGATGGTTTATTCGGCAAGTTGTGTAATTAATTATTCAGTTGTGTGAATGGTTTATATTTATTTCCGCATGTACTATTTTCTTTAATTAAAAAGTTAAAATCTGGCACCAGTTTTTGGAATACTAGGTGGTTAGTATGATTTAAAAAGTTTCGACGGTGATGCTAAGGATGAACCAATTGGGATTCCTGTTTTAATTTGGTATCGGACTGATCACCCGATATTTTATTAGGCGGGGTGTCACATTTATCTCTTCCACATAATTGATATTTGTTTATGCTTATCATTATATTTAAAACTGTTGCGCGCCACGTACTCTTAGACCGTTTCCACTTCTACACTCATGATTATGGTAAAACAATTGTTTTAGAGTTTTTATTATTTACATAAATATTTGGGAAATTTTTATAATTTTTTTAAAAAGGGATGGAACGTTTTTACTTCGAAAAATAAATTTTTTCAAAGTGCAGAGGCGAAAAAATCTCATTGACGTCGTTCGAGGGAGATTGGCTTGTCATTCGAGCAACATAGCCATCTGGCGCGAAGTCGTTTGAGCGACGTGGCCTGACGTTCGAGCGACACCTGTACTTCGTTCAAGCGACACGCCGAATCAAATTTTGTATTTGAAGCAGTGGCATTCTACACATTTTTCAAGTCTGTTGGCACTGACGTTTCTGCAAATGTTCTTTCTAGAAACAGACTTCGCTTTTTGAAGGTTTAATTCCTTTTTTATACACAAATCCTTCCCAAACATTTATGTGAGTCTTTAAACCCTAAAAATAATTTTTCAACTCATCTTGGAGTAACCTTGTGGAGAAGAAGGATCTTTATTCACTGCTGATATTGGAGTTCTTGCGGAACCTCTTGCTGACAAATGATGAACCGACGCTTGCATGTATTCATGCGTCAACATTGTATTATGCTGTGATTGTAAGTCGTTATGTACATATTATAGTGAAATAAATAGTTTTTCCCCTTTGGGGGATTTTTCCACATATTGTGATTGACTTTGCGTACTTGGTTTGATTTATTTAGTCTGTCAAAAAATTGATTGCAAGAGTTAGGTTTTTTGGATTAAAAGTTGGAATTTGATTAAAAAAGTTAATCATTGATTGATGGCGCACTCTCAGTATGATTTTATTCCCAAACCAAATCGAAGGTTTAAAATACACTCTCGTGTCGTTTTAAATGAATACCGAATTTCAAAAAAAATATTTGGAACGTGTCGGGAACAAAGACGAATTTAAATCATGTACAATATTTGTTAAACATGATAAATTTCACCTAGTCCTAGTAAAGAAATTAAGCTAGCATCATTGAAGATATAAATAAATTGCAATAATGAATACTAGTTTTCATTAATAAAACACACTTACAAATGTTCTGTCTCACAAATAATCTTAACAAAATTCCTCCAATAAAGATATAATTCTTATCCCTCAAATTTAAATAAAACTCTCCAAATAAAGAAACCAAAAACTATCTCTAAAAACTTTCCTTATTTTCCCCCAAAATAATGAGCCTAAGGGTCCTATTTATAGGCTTATGGGTGAGGTGTTTGGATTGGTATAAAACACCTATTTAAGTAGTTTAAACCCAAAATTAATTATCCAAAAGGTATTAATGAAATCTGGTGGGAGTTTTCTCTTATTTGGTGGGATGTATAATTCATAATAATCTGAACAGATTTTGACGAAATCAACCAATGTAGATAACTGTTGGTTTTTAATGCTATTACTTTGAATGTTATGGATCGATGACATGGCTGTTGATTGGTCATAGGATGACGTGGTAGTTGGCTGCCAAATGGTGATGATTGGGCAATGGCAGGGCCTTCTGATTGGGCAGAGATGATGTGGTGATTGGCTGCCAAATGGACTGTTACTGGGTGCTAATTGGTCTTAAGGCCATGTTTGGCTAGGCATTTTGACCTTATAAACAAAGGCTTGCCATTTTGTAAAAAGTTAATGTGAGGGGAAAGAATTGACATCTTGACCTCTTACTTCTAAGCGGATGCATAGAACCAACAAGATACCAAGCCTTTTTGTTAATATAACTGCTTGAAAAATCTATAACCCAATCAAAATTTTGAAATTCCTCTTCATTCATGTTTTCACCCCAAGACTTTTTACATCTTTTAATTCTTCCCATACTCTTTATATCTGCACCAAATGAGCACGAATCTTTCCCCAACTTCATAGGTACCTGTAAAACTATAAATTAAATTATATTAATTCAAATTCAGTTCCAAAAAGTTTAGAAAATTACCAATTTACCCTTATTTTCATTTTAGACCTCGAAATTCATAACTTTTCCATTATAACTCACAATTCAACCCAATTTCAGGGATAACTTTATTTTTCCTGGATAAACATTATAAAAATATTTTTAGGCCCATAAAGTTTCTAAAATTATCATTTAACCCCTGGAGTTATTAAAATTGCATTTTTAACTCGAATTTTATTCAAACTTGCATTTTTCTTTTATTTTACCAAAATAACTCTAAGAGCTCATTATTTCTGATACAATGGGACTAACAAGGTCTATATTTTGGAAAAAATCATACAAAATAATGAATTCATCAAATATCCCTAAACCTAAACTTTTCTAGTCCTCGAGCAAAACTAAAATTTTAAAATCTAACTCACTTTCGTAGGAATCACGATTGCACTTAGCATGCGCAACAAGCCTTTAAACCCCTAGGTTGCCATAGTGGACGAGTTTTATCTCGTGAGGGTTTTCTGTGGATATACCCACAAGATTTAAAAACTACTCAATACAAAAGAATTAAAAGTAACATAATCAAGTTTGAATGAAAACTTCATAAATATAGTAGAACTTCACTTTTCTATCTTAACTTATCGTGTGTGTGCGCATAGCCAACATGGCCGTCAATTTTAAAATATTTGATCGTTACATTTCTTATCCAAAAGTTTATTTCAATTTCAAAATCTCATGGTATGCACTCACAATCGAACACTCGGAAATGGGTTATTTTCTCTCGGTATATGTGAATAAAAGAGCAAATTTAAGTGAACAAATTTCACATATACATAATAAAAAATGAACTTTTTTTTATAATAGATGAATATAATTTCATGAATGGAAAATCGATTACTTTTTGAAAACATTGAATCACATCATAGATCCTATTCATCTTCCCTCTACACTATAACTAACTTCACTTGAGATCGATTAGGAATTTCTTTGGTTGTATTGTGGGCTCGAATTTTGGCTAGAAAGAATGACTTTTAGAGTTCAAAACTTCTGAGAATATAGTGGTTTTTCGGTAGTTTGACTTTTAGGCATTTTTTTTCTTCTAACCTCCATTTTTCCTTTTTTTTTCATACTCCCCCTTTTTTTCATTCTTTTTTTTTTCACACATCATTCTTTTGCAAACTTTTTTTTTTCATTTATGGCCTTTTTTTCTACTGTACTTTTACCCTAATATTCTCAGAAAATGGTTATGGCTCCATGTTATGGGTTTTAAACTCCCAGTTGGATTTGGGTAGGATAATGTGTTTCAACAAAAGGCTTATTTTTTTTTGGCTCAAATGCGCTTGCAACGAAATAATGTAAAAATGGAGGAGTTAGGCTTAATTTTGGGCTTTCAAATGATGTTCATCTCTTTTCTCAAGTTTTGTTGAATTCATTTGTGTCTCAAGGGGACTTACTAATACTTCTAGTTCTTAAGATTCAAATTTTTGACTTTTTGTTTTCAGTAATCGAACAAAAAAATGAATTTGAGATCATCAATGAATTTATCATTGAAGAAAAGTTTGAGTTATTTTAACTCGAATTGATTTAAATCTCCCGGAATGATGAATGACACAAAAATCTCACTGGGTTAAAATCTCCACATTTATTCGTTAAGTATATTAACTTTCGCCTCAATATCCATTTTCGATCATATTATATGGCTAATGTGTAAACATTTTCATAAGTTGAGAGATTCATGAATTAATTCTATATCACGAAATCATTTCAAAACTCAATTATAGCGAAAATATTTTTAGATTTTTAATTTTTTTTCTAATTTTTTTCAAAGCGAAGAAAATTACCTCAATACCCCCAAACCTAATTTCTACATTGTTCTCAATGTAAAAGACAAAAATTTTAAAGGTGAAAAAGATATGAAATATATTACTGTAATGAGGGACTTTTTCCAACGCATAATTCCTGTAAAAAGAAAATTATGATTCAACAACAATGACCCAATTTCATGTTCACTCGTGGTACACATGGTCTTAGAGGGGAATGTCCTCCACTTCCCGATCTTGCAATTCTAGATTTGGCTTCAACCTTTGACCATTAACTTTGAAAATTTCACCATTTTAAGGATTCTCCATCTCAACCGTCCATGTGGGTAGACTTCCCTAACAATAAAGGGAGCAAACCATTCCTAATCTCTTCCAACTCATTGAGTTGGAGTTTTTGGTCCTCTCTAGAAACAGGTAAATTGAAATTGAAGGTCTTAATGGCCCAATAGTACTTGTGTTCTAACTCTACCAGAAGGTGATCGGCTTTTTCATAGATAAGCCTATATAGGGACATACCAAGTGATGTTTTGTAGGGAGTGCGATAAGCCTACAGTGCATCCAACAACCTTAAGGACCAATCTTTCTAGTTTGGATTCAGTGTTTTCTCGATGATTTGCTTGATTTGCCTATTGGAAACTTCTACTTGACCACTGGTTTGAGGGTGATAAGAACATCCTACTTCGTACGTGACTGAATACGTTTTTATGAGCCTCTTGAAGGATCGATTACAGAAATGGGTTACCTGATCGCTAATCATGGCTCGAGGCATACCGAAACGAGAGAAAATATTTTCTCAAATGAATTTGACCACTACGTGGCAGTCATTCTTCCTACACGATATGGATTCTACCCACTTAGACACATAATCAACCACCAAAAGAATGTAGGGATTACCATAGGAATTTGGGAATGGACCTATAAAAGCAATTCCCCAACAATCAAAAACCTCGATAATCAGAATGGAATTTAAAGGCGTTGTATTCCTACGTGTTATCTTCACTGACAGTTGGCAACAATCACAACTCCTACTATAATCGTTTGAGTCACGAAAAATGGTGGGCCAATAGAATCCACACTATAAATTTTTTGCAGTTGTCTTTTTAGCACTGAAATGACCTCCACAAGCTTGGTCATGGCAGAAAGAGATTACGCTTTGAATCTCGTGATAGAGTAGACACTTTGAAATGATTTGATCGGGACAATAATTGAAAACATACGGGTCATCCCAAAAAAAATTCTTGGCTTCCTTTAAAAATTTAGAACGATCTTGTTTAGGCCAATGTAGAGGCATTTCACCCATCATAAGATAATTCACAATATGAACGAACCATGGAAGCTGAGGGAAAGGCATCAATTGGTCATCGGGAAAGTATTCATTTAGCAACAACAGGTTATCGGATGATTCAATGGTTAACCTAGATAAGTGATCATCTACTACATTCTCACATCCTTTCTTATCCTGAATTTCAAGGTCAAACTCTTTCAGTAATAGGATCCAACTAATGAGATGAGATTTAGCATCCTTTTTAGACAAAAGGTATCGCAAGGCTGAGTGATCGGTGAAAATGACAACTTTGGATCCTATTAAGTAAGATCGAAACTTCTCAAGAGCAAAAAAATAGCAAGGAACTCTTTTTTAGTTGTGGAATAGTTCAATTGGGCATCATTAAGAGTTTTACTGGCATAATATATGACATGATGAAGTTTCTCATTATGCTGACATAGAACCGCACCTATGGCATAGTCACAAGCATCACACATAATCTCAAATGGCTGATTCCAGTCTGTGGGGGTCTTATAATAGGTGCATAGATCAATTCCTTTTTTAGCCTTTCAAAATATTCAAGGCATTCGTTAGTGAAATCAAAGGGCATGTCCTTGGCAAGAAGATTGCACAAGGGTTAAGAGAGTTTACTAAAATCCTTAATAAATCTTCTATAGAAATCGACATTTCCTAAGAATGCCCGAATATCCCGAACACTTTATGGGGGTGGGAGATTAGCAATGAGATCTATTTTATCTTTATCTACCTCAATAACCTTTTAAAAAATGATGTGACCTAGCACTATGCCTTGTTTGAACATGAAGTGACACTTATCCTAATTAAGCCCAAGGTTATTTTTCTTACACCTCATAAGAGCGAGGGTGAGGTTATGGAGGCCCTCATCAAAACAAGACCCAAATACAGAAAAAGCATCTATAAAGAATTCGAGAAAACGCTCCCCCATATCCAAAAAGATACTCAGGTAGAGGGTGCATTGCATAACCCAAAGGGCATGCGTCGGTAAGCAAAAGTACCAAATGGACACATGAAAATAGTTTTCTCTTAATCGTTGCGAGCGATGGGAATTTAATTGTAGCCACAGTAACCTTCGAGAAAATAGTAATATGGATTGCTGGATAATCTCTAAAGCATTTGGTCTATGAAAGTGTAATAGCGTTCAACTTCCTATAATTAATACACACTCGCCAACAGGTTTGAATCCTAGTGGGTACGAACTCATCATCGTTATTTTTCACCACCGTAACACTGGATTTCTTAGGGACCACTTGAATGGGAATGACCCATTGGCTATCAGAGATGGGGTAAATGATACCCGCATCGAGCAATTTTAGCACCTCGGCTCGGACGACCTCTTTCATATTGGATTAAGTCTACATTGTGCTTTACCGGAATTTTTAGCATTGTTTTCTAAGGGTATCCTATGAATGCCCACCGAGGGACTTATCCCCTTAATGTCGGCTATGCTCCATCCTATGGCTTCCTTATGTTCTTTCAGAACATGCAAAAGTTTACCTTCCTATTCATTATCCAAGTCAGACGTGATGATAACAGACAAGGATTCAAGAACCTATACTCGAGCATTTCAGGAAGTGGCTTTTATTCAAGCTCAGGAGATTTCTCAATCGAGGGTGGAACAGGTGATGTGGAAAGTGAGAGGGGTTCAAGCTTATATTTCCATCTTGCTACTTCCATGATAGAGGTCAAGTTGAGGAGGGAATTGAATTCTTCGATTGACTATTTGACATCGAATTCGGACCCAAAAAATGCAAGACATGTTGCTAAAGGGTCGTCATTTTAAGTTTTCTCGAAAGTCTCTTAGATGATACTATCAATCATGTCCACATGCACGGGTTCATCGTCATCGGGTGGTTGTTTGGACAAATTGAATACGTTAAGGTCCATAGTCATGTTCCCAAAGGATAGGTCCAATTTTTCGCTACGACACCTAATGACGACTTTAGATGTGGCGAGGAAAGGACGACCCAAAATAACAAGAATTTGTGCAATAGGATTTTGCACTTTTTGGGTGTCTAAGACAACAAAGTCGATGGGAAATATAAAGTCCCCCATTTTAATTAGGATGTCCTCAACAATGACTCTCGAAATTTTCACATAATGGTCGGCTAAGGACAAGGTAATCTTAGTCGTCTTTAACTCCCCCAAACCTAATTTCTTGTACACAGTGTACGACAGAAGGTTCACGCTTGCTCCTAAATCTAGAAGGCCTTTCTCAATGAGATTCTCCCTATCTTGGTAGATATCCTTGGAGTATCGGTATCCTTATACTTAATGGGAGTTCGATAATAAATGATCGAGCCTTCTTGATCGACAAGAAAATCTTTATTGGTTACATTGGTGCTTCTCTTAGAGGTAAAAAGGTCCTTCAAAAATTTGGCATAGGAAGGGACTTGTTGAATAGCATCAAGCAGTGGGATAGTGATTTGTACTTTCTTGAACACTTCCAATGTCTTATCAACTTGCTCCTTTTTCTTTTGGGGCACCAAATGTTAGGGAAACAGAGCTTTTAGGACATAGGTCTCGATAGATGGCTCGAAAGGTAAGGGCGAGCTAGAAGTTGGATCCATGGGTGGATCTTCCTTCTCCTTACATTTCTCAGATTCACTCTCGATAGGTGGTGAAATGTTCTTCTCCACTTCCTTACCGTACCTAAGCGCGATGATGGATTTCTCATGCTCTTGGGTGTGTGACATTCTCGCATCACCTTGAATAAAAAATTGACCCCTATGCATGTTACCCTTTGAATTGGGTTTGGGAAGACTCGGGAATATTCCCTTGTTCCTCTCACTCAATGCGTTATCTAGTTATCTCATTTGAACCTTGAGTTTGGTAATGTCTTGAGTATTCACGCGCATGCTTTATTGGGTGGATTGGAGGATATTTTGAGTGGTTTGCTGGAATTGAAGGGTACTTTGGGCAAGAAGGTTCATCGAATCTTCTAAATATTGGATATTTTAGGATGAGGGATTCGAGGGTGTAGTGGAATTCTTCTGAAAACCCGGTGGTGGATTACTAGAAAATTTACCTCCACTTCCTTGGCATTGACACTTGGACTATGAAAGATTGGGGTGGTCTCGCCACCCCAAATTGTACGCATTAGAATATGGGTCATACTTTGGCCTATTTTGATATAGGGCATTGATTTGCTCGATAAGTGCCTTATGGGCTGGAAGGGCGAGGAAATTCTCGACTAAGTGGTTGAATACATAACAAAGTATACACATAGGGAACCTTCATGTTGAACGACCGCAGGTGCAGTTCTATTACCCTCTTTTCTCGTCTCTAAAACATCGAAACGTTGGGCATATGTGGCCACTTTAGCATTTAAATCATTACTTTGTTCGACTTGGTGAGTGAAACCCTCATTGGACATGGTGGGCCTAGATTCTCTATTGGGTTCCCATTGATGGGACTCTTTCTCTACGGCTTCTAGGAATACCCATGCGTCAACCTCACTTTTCTCAGTAAAATCACCGTTACATAGAGACTCGAGCATAGTTCGAATATTTCAATTGAATCCCTCATACAAAATTTGGACTTGGCGTCCCATCTCAATCCCATGGTGCACACAAAAACCTACTGTAATACCCAGTATTTTTACTCATAATAATTTTTATGGAAAATGGGGATTAATTAAATTAAAGGGAGAAAATTTAAATTGAAATTAATGCGATTTTATGATAATAATCACTAGCGAGATGAGAGTTAGTAATTATTGAAAAAATAGTATGATTGGTAATGAGATACACGACAGTTTGGTAGCCTTGCATTTGAGTTGGAATGAATTTAGGTTGAGATTTGAGAAGAGAAAATCTGGAAAAACGAACTTGGGAGATGAACTGGGCGACTTCAAAAATTTCGTTAGAAGTCCAACCCAGGTCATTCAAATGACCTTGTTCGAACGAGACTTCTAACGAGATTCCAGTAGCCCTTCTAACGAGTTTGGTGGTTCATTCGAAGTACCTTCGTTCGAACGACTTCATTCGAACCATATTTCTAGGTCTTCTAATGAGATTCCAGAATGACCTTTTTAGGCCGATTTTTGTTCAAACTTCCCGCAGGCTTAGTTCAATGAGTGTTAGGCCTGTATGAACTTTGAGGGACTTAAAATCTATAATTACAATTGAGCGTAGAATATGTCAACTTTCGAAAGGTAGGAAAATTTATAAAATTAGAGATATGGGAAAATACAAGGGAGGATATATATATATATAAGGTATGGTGTATAATAAGGGATACATAATATTCGTACTGCAAATACTATACTATGGGAAAGCTAATGAATTTACATAAGTTATGTGCATGATTTTGTTCAAAATATTATGTGTATGACATACCTAGCTACTGGATATCGAACGGAGGTTAACGCGTTGTGGACGACTGAATATTGTGTGCCTTTGGGGGATTTAGAGTCGTACCACTAGAGCATGGAACCTACGTGCGGGTTATCCGTGAGAATGATAGTGATGACGATCGTATGGATGCATAGGTATGTGCGTAGACCAACGACTTAGGATTATGTTCGCCTCCAATAGGTGTTTATGTTTTTATGGGTTCTCGAGAGATTGAACCTGTTGTCCTCTATGCGTGAGCTTTGCAAATGGATTAGATAGTCGAGTATGCGTAGCACTAAGGGTTCTCAACCAATGGTGCAATATTTTTGTGTTTATATAAATTAATATATACCTAAAGTGAATGATGTGTGTATACTAGAATCATGTTTGGTGTCTTATGTTGATGACGCTATTTTAAATGAACACTTATGGTATTATCAGTTGGGCATTTAGAAGAATACGAGAATAAACTAAATTAATCCTAAATCTACATCGAAATCATTAGTATGCCAGTTTTGAGTTATTTAGGGAGACTTTCAAGCATAATATTATACACTTAGTAGTCAGTCAAGGTATCATGGCTAGTATGGGTAGTAAGGCTCATTAGACGTCCACACTAGATCGAGGGGTGAGTAGCTCAAGTGAGTACGCTACGTTAACTTGAATAATAATTATGCTAATTGAATCAATTTAAGCACTTGCTATTTTAAACTGTTTTCAACTCGGGCTCTGACCCATTTTTCTGTATATCCTAATATTGTTCCATTAATTTTGGGGCCCAGCCACAGGGACACCAGCCTTAGGAGACTCTTTTCAGTTGTCATGCTGTAGCTGCTATGGAAGCTGCAGGATTATTGCAAGTAGACGACTCAACTCATTCTTTACTTTTCAGTTATCCATTCTGTTTGACATGTCGTCCTTACTTATGTTTACTTTCAGAGATTTAATCGTTTTAAATTCTCTCATAGATTTGATTTCTCTCATAGATTTGATTTCTTTCATTAGATTTATTGTATGGGATTGTACCTGGAGATGTTTACTCCAGATATTTATTTTACTTCAATCGGACTTTACTTATGGTACTGTGATGCATAGTATTTATTAGTATTCTTTTGGTAGTAGTTAATGATAAGATAAAATTTGGACATCACCCTTTTTCAAATATTAGGTGGTTAGTTTTATTAAATTAAAATTAGAGTTTTCGACAGTGATGCATTATCTAAACCAACTTGATATTAGGAAATTGATTAATTAAGGATTGATCACCCGATAATTAATTAGGCGGGGTGTCACAGGTGGTATCAAAGCATCAGGTTCTAGTGTCCTTTAGAATCTGTACGGCGTATTGCATTTTTTGCTTAGCGTCTTTGATATATAGCCCTACTATTAGGAATTTTGCATCCTCATTTCATGTTGTAGATTTCATACTTCTGCTACAATATTATGTATGGACGGTGGTTTTATAAAAATTCATTTAAATTTCAGATGTCGCCTATGGGGGAGAGACACATTAACACCGCTGAAGAGGAAAATGCGGGAGAAGACCAACAAATGCCGCAGGTACACCAAGGAAGAGAGGAAATCACTGAGATTGCGAACATCGTGGCACAAGCAGTGACTACCGTAATATTGCAGTACCAAAATCTCAGTGTGAAACTTACAGAGGGAAAAAGAACAAGATAAGTTTATCAATATGACATTTCGAGGAATAATAACGATGGGAAAATACCATCGCAACTGGGACAAGCTCCTCAGAGACATCAAGACCAAAAAGACTATGAGAACCGTGGGAAGAGCCAAACCCACCAGGGCCAACATGGCCATCAGCGTCAACAAGGCCATCAGCAGGTTCAGCATGGCCAGAATGGCTAAGGGAGGAGTGGTGACGGACATCAGGGTTGGGGACAACAAGGGTAGACGGGAGGACCCTGCCCAGGAAAATGCTTCACGTGTGGCAACACTAGCCACAAACGCCAGGACTGCCCTTAGAAGGGTAGAGGTCAACGAGACCATCAGGGTCAGCAGAGCAGAAATTGTGTGGGTAAGTGTTTCATATGTGGCGAACGGGGGGGTCACTATCGTAGTAATTACCCTAGCAATGTCAGGATCCTCCAACAGTCATTGAATGTTCACCCGACACCAAAGAATACCCAAATTGGGGAAACAGGGATAACCACCCCAGTGTGGACGTATATATAATGCTCGATATGCAGTCATGCCACTGATACCACACCTACCACCCACGTTTGGAGGTAGGATACTTTATCATTTATAGTGTTTCCTTTTAGTTACGAGGAAAATTTCAAATAACATATGTGCGTTACAATACTTGTACTACTTAAGAATCGTGAGCATAAAATATATTATTATCCCGGTTTCGAACCGGATCATTCAAGTTTGTGTGATAATGGACCATTAAAATAATATTAGGTGTCCATTAATACTGGGTATGAAAAAAAAATTATGCTAAGTGTCATCCGAGAGGAAACCGATCCACTTGTACACATAAGGTATTAAATCCTACATAGACTTGTGGAGTATGTCGTCAAGTTATACCAAACCCAAGTTCGTAGAAATGTTTATTATAGTAACTCAGGAAAGAATGAAATATCTCTGGACATGGGAATAATTTTGTGTCAAATTGAAGAGCCTAACGCCAAATTTGTAAGAGTAATGTGTTGAATATCTTTTTTCGTGACATAATAATAGATGCACTATTGTTAGCAGGAAGCAGGGATGTGGGGTACGAGACAAATACTTAGGACCACAACTTTCGTTGATCGACAATGTATCGGGGGGTTCCTTATTTGGATTTTTCTTTGCGAGACATCCCTGTCACGAAACCTAGTGAACGTATGGTTGGTCTTTAGTACATGAGTTTGGTATCATGGTTATCATCCGTGAGGGAAACCATAACTTTAACTTTAATTTTATTCCAATTCACGGTCAGTAGAACCGTACGATCTGACGTAAGAAGTGATAGAAAATGTTTTGAGTCGAGAATATATCGTTGAAATCAGGGAAAATCATAAAGTCACGATACGAAATAAGTATTCATTTCTCCTAATCAATGACTTATTCTATTAGTTGAGGAGAGCTACCTTCTCCTCAAAGATTGGTTTGGGATCAGGATACCATAAGCTGTGTATCAAGGAGTAGGAGATGTCAAAGACTACTTCTTGATGATAAATAGGTCCTATGAGTTGAGAGTCATGCCGTTTGGGCTGATAAATGCTCCAGCCGTATTCATGGAACCGACGAACCAAGGGTTTCAGAGAGTTCTTGAATCGATCTGTCATCGTCTTCATAGATGACATTCTAATTTATTAACAGACTAAGGAGAAGCATGCCGAGCACTTGAGATAGATTCTTCAGACTCTACTAGAACATTAGTTGTGTGCTAAGTATGAGTAGTGAGGATTTTGGTCACGGGAGGTATAACTTTTGGGGCTCCTTGGGTCAGAATTTGGGGATATAGGTTGACCCGAGCAAGGTGTCGGCGGTGAGGGAGTGGGGGACATCCCACGACACCAACTAAGATACTCAGTTTCTTGGGGTTAGCCGGGTACTACAGGAGGTTCATTCGAGGCTTTTCAAAGATAGCGGGTCCATTGACAAACCTGACTCGCAAAAGGGTGTCGTTTATATGGAGTGACGCCTGCCAATTAGCCTTTGATGAGCTGAAAGACAAGTTAACCTTAGCACTATTAATGCATTACCGAAGCCCATAGTGGAGTATCTAGTCTATACTGATGCGTCCTTGTTAGGACTTGGAGGTATGCTGCAACAAGAGGATCAGGCTATAAGTTATGCTTCCCGTAAGTTTAAGCCTCACGAGAGAAACTACCCCACCCACGATTTAGAGTTGGTAAAGGTGGTTTTTTCACTTCGTATTTGGAGACATTACCTCCTAGGGGAGAAATTTCATTTATTCACAGACCACAAATCATTACAGTACCTCTTCACGTAGAAGGAGTTAAAATATGCGTCAGCGTTGGTGGATTGAGTTTGTGAAGAATTATAATTTTGATATCCAATACCACCCGAGGAAAGCTAACATGGTAACAGACGTGTTGAGCCCTAGGCCAGTCGGTAAAGTGGCCGAGGTGTGGAAAGTGAAATGGAAGGAGTTGAGGGAACATGATGCGGTGTCTCGATCGTTTATGTCTATGATGAAGGTTACGCCCCAATTTATTATGGGAGTAATACGAGCTCAGGCAAAAGATTCATTCTGCCAAAGTCAGATAGTGAATCTTCTAGCCGAGGGGGCTGACTTTTACACCGTGGGTTCAGAAGGGGGTCTACGTTTCAACGGGAGATTGGTTATTATCGAGGGTGAGGATTTGCGACACAAGGTGATTACAGAGTCACATGGTTCCCAATTTGTGGTGCATCCTGGCGGGAATAAGGTGTACCAAGACATGCGTAGTCAGTACTGGTGGAGAGGAATGAAGAAGGATATTTTCGAGTTCATCTCGAAATGTGCCACTTGTCAGTTGGTAAAGGTGGACCATCAGAGACCGGCGGGACTTCTACATCCATTAGAGGTTCCTATGTGGAAAGGGGAGAGTATTTCCATGGACTTTATCACGGGATTACCAACATCGCAGAGGGGTCACGATTTAATATGAGTAATAGTGGATCGGTTGACCAAGGTAGCTCACTTTTTGCCAGCCAGAACAGACAACACCGCGAGACAGTACGCCCAATTATTCATAGCAGAGATAGTGAGACTCCACGGAGTGCCTCTCAATATCGTGTCTGACAGAGATAAGGTGTTCGTTTCTCGATTTTGGGAGAGTTTTCAGGAGGCATTGGGTACGGAGCTGCGACTGAGCACATCCTATCCCCCGCAGACAAATGGTCAGACAGAGCGAATGAATTAAATGTTGGAGGACATGTTACGTATGTGCATCATTGATTTTAGCGGAGGTTGGGAGAAGTACCTTCCACTGGTGGAGTTTTCTTATAAAAACTCTTACGAGTTTATTATCAGCATGGCTCCATTCGAAGCCCTATACGGAAGACCTTATCGTTCCCCAACATGTTGACTATAGGTGGGGGACAACAAGTTTCTAGGTCCGGAGGTGATTCAGGATACTTCAGTGATGATAATGTTGATACAGAGTCGTATTCGAGTTGCCCAGGATCGGTAGAAGTGTTACGCTGATGCCAAACATTACTTTCGAGAGTTAAATAGTGGAGATCAGGTGTTACTTTAGGTGTCTCCTATGAAGGGAGTTATGCATTTGAGGAAGAAGGGATAGTTGGCGCCGAGTTATGTAGGGCCATTCCCCATTATCGAGAGGATTGGGCCAGTTGCTTATAGACTTGGGTTACCGGAGCACTTGCATAGAGTCCAAGACGTGTTTCATATCTCGTCGCTAAGGATATTTCTTCGAGATGAATTGGCTCATACTCACATTGCTCTAGAGGAGATAGACTTACTTCCTGATATCTCCTACAAAGGACAAGTTTCTATACTAGACCGTAGAGAAAGAAAGTTGAGGTCGAAAATAGTACCACTAGTGCGTGTTCAGTGGCGGCACCATAATGTGGAGGAATCAACCTGGGAGCGCGAGGATGACATGCGTGAATGTTATCCAGAGTTATTCTTGCCAGGTATATATATATTCTTTTTCATATTTTGGGACGAAATTCTCTTATTAGGGGGGAAGTATGTAATACCCCGTATTTTTACGCATAATTAGTTTTATGAAAAATGGGGATTAATTAAATTAAAGGGAGAAAATTTAAATTGAAATTAATCCGATTTTATGATAATAATCACTAGAGGGATGAGAGTTAGTAATTATTGAAATAATAGTATGGTCGAGAATGAGATACACAGCAGCTATGTTATAAATAATTGGGACGCGTATGAGTCGCGTCATTTGTATATATTTAGAGGGTCAAACGATAATTTATTTTTGTATAATTGAAACGACTATTTTGAGGGCACCAAAGTGTTCGAAAGGTTCAAAATAGTCAGAAAACACTATTTGGGTACTTTATTTGAAGTTCGGGATATTTTAACCCAAAACGACACCCCAGAGTGGTATTTTGATCTTTAGGAATTTTAGGATAATTAAATGGACGAAAATTAGGTTTAATTAAAAGACATTTAGGGTTAGTAGCCGTCAGTTTCAATCTACGTGAAAAGAGAGGAAAAGAGAGAGAGAGCCAAGGAAGAAGAAGGAGACTCCATTAGAGCCCTAAGCTAAGAACTCAACCTTTCACAACAAAAAGTACCCCAGCGCGTAGATCATGTAAGGAGGATCGTTCTTATACAACTTTTAACCTGCGAATCTGAATTTCGTTTTAAGGCAAGTGATTATCTTGATCTTCTCTTAACAATTATTACTCATGTTAATATGTGTTTAGGTTTTAGAATAACTAATACACAAATTTGGTTTACATATGATGGAATCGTGTAGGAATTCTAGAAATCTAATGGGGGTTTGCATGTAGAGGATTTTTCCCCTTAATTGGAATGTGAAATTTGGTGAATTAGATGTTAATCACGAAATAAAAAGGAGTTTTTGAGACAAATAGTTATGGGTTTATGTTAATATGGTTTATGGTTAAAATTTGGGAATTTATACTAAATTACATGATGATTAGAAGGATTGGACCCCAAAACTATGCTAATGAGTGTTCTATGGTTACTTAGAGTAGTTTGGTAACCTTGCATTTGAGTTGGAATGGATTTATGTTGAGATTTGGGAAGAGAAAATCTGGAAAAACGGACTTTGGAGATGAACTGGGCGACTTTGGAAATTTGGTTAGAAGTCCAGCCCAGGTCGTTCGAATGAGCCTTCTAACGAGATTCTAGTAGCCCTTCTAATGAGTTTGGTGGTTCGTTCGAAGTACCTTCGTTCGAACGAGATTTCTGGGCCTTCAAACGAGATTCCAGAATGACCTTTTTAGGCCGATTTTTGTTCAAACATCTCGTAGACTTACTTCAATGAGTGTTAGGCATGTATGAACGTTAAGGGACTTAAAATCTATAATTACTAGTGAGCAGAGAATATGTCGAATTTCGAAAGGTAGGAAAATTTATAAAATTAGAGATATGAGAAAATACAAGCGAGGATATATATATATATATATATATATATATATATATATATATATATATATATATAAGGTGCGGAGTATAATAAGGGATACATAATATTCGTACTGCAAATACTAGACTATGGGAAAGCTAATGAATTTACATAAGTTGTGCGCATGATTTTGCTCAAAATATTATGTGTATGACATACCTAGCTATTGGTTGTCGAACGGAGGTTAATGCATTGTGGATGACCGAATCTTGTGTGCCTTCGGGGGATTTAGAGTCATACCACTAGAGCACGGAACCTAGGTACGGGCTATCCGTGAGAATGATAGTGATGACGGTCGTATGGGTGTGTAGTTATGTGCGTAGCCCATTGTCTTGGGACTATATTCGCCTCCATTAGGTATTTATGTTTTTATGGGTTCTTGAGAGATTGAACCTGTTGTCCTCTATGCGTGAGCTTTGCAAATGGAATAGATAGCCGAGTATGCATATCACTAAGGGTTCTCAACCAAGGGTGCAATAGTGTTGTGTTTATATAAATTAATATATATACCTAAAGTGAATGATGTGTGTATACTAGAATCATGTTTGGAGTCTTATGTTGATGACACTGTTTTAAATGACACTTAGTATTATCAGTTGGTCCTTTAGAAGAATACGTGAATAACTAAATTAATCATAAATCTACACAGAAATCATTAGTATGTCGATTTTGTGTTATTTAGGGAGACTTTCAAGCATAATATTATACACTTAGTGGCTAGTCAGGGTATCATGGCTAGTATGGGTAGTTAGGCTCGTTAGACGTGCACACTTGATTGAGGGGTGAGTACCTCAAGTGAGTACACTAAGTTAACTTGAAGAATAATTGTGCTAATTGAATAAATTTAAGCACTTGCTATTTTAAACTGTTTTCAACTCGGGCTATGACCCGTTTTTATGTATATGTTTCTATTGTTCCATTAATTTAGGTGCCTAGCCACAGGGACACCAGCCTTAGGAGACTCTTTTCAGTTGCCGCGTTGTAGCTGCTGTGGAAATTGCGAGATTATTGCTAGTAGATGACTCAGCTCGTTCTTTCCTTTTCAGTTATCCATTCTGTTGGACATGTTGTCCTTACTTATGTTTACTTTCAGAGATTTAGTCGTTTTAAATTCTCTCTTAGATTTTATTTCTTTTATTGGATTTATTGTATGGGATTGTAACTAGATATCTTTACTCCAGACATTTATTTTACTTATCTCAGACTTTACTTATGTTACTGTGATGCATGATATTTATTAGTTTTCTTTTGTTAGTAGTTAATGACAAGATAAAATTTGGACATAACCCTTTTTTAAAAATTAGGTGGTTAGTTTTATTAAATTAAAATTCAAGTTTTCGATAGTGATGCATTATCTGAACCAACTTGATATTAGGAAATTGATTAATTAAGGACTGATCACCCGGTAGTTAATTAGGTGGGGTGTCACAGGTGGAATCAAAGCATCAGGTTCTAGTGTCCTTTAGGATCTGTACGGCGTATTGCATTTTTCTCTTAGCGTCTTTGATATAGAGACCTACTATTAGGAATTTTGTATCCTCATTTCGTTTTGTAGATTTCGTACTTCTGCTACAATGTTATTTATGGACGGTGGTTTTATAAAAATTCATTTAAATTTCAGATGTCGCCTATGGGGTAGAGACACACTAACACCACTGAAGAAGTAAATGCGGGACAAGACCAAAAAATACCGCAGGTACACCGGGGATGAGATGAAAACACTGAGATTGCAAACATTGTGGCATAAGCAGTGACTATCACAATATTACATTACCAAAATCTCAGTGTGCAACTTACAGAGGGCAAAAGAACAAGATAAGTTTATCAATATGACATTTTGAGGAATAATAACGATGGGAAAATAACATTGCAACTGGGACAAGCTCCTCAGAGACATCAACACCAAAAAGACTATGAGAACTGTGGGAAGAGCCAAACCCACCAGGTCCAACATGGCCATCAGCATGAGCAAGGCCAGCAGCCGGTTCAGCAGGGCCACAATGGCTAAAGGAGGAGTGGTGACGGACATCAGGGCTGGGGACAACAAGGGTAGATGGGAGGACCCTGCCCAGGAAAATGTTTCACATGTGGCAACACTAGCCACAAACGCCAGGACTGCCCTTAAAAGGGTAGAGGTCAACGAGACCATTAGGGCCAGCAGAGCAGAAACTGTTTGGGTAAGTCTTTCATATGTGGCGATCGGGGTCACTACCATCGAAATTGCTCTATGAAAGGCAGGATCCTCCAACAGTCATTTAATGTTCACCCGACACCACAGAATACCCAAATTGGGGAATAGGGATAACAACCCCAGTAACACAAACTTCCCAACATCAGCAAGTAGTACAATATGAACGTATCTATAATGCCCGGTCTGCAGTCATGCCACTGAAACCGCACCTACCACCCACATTTGGAGGTACGATACTTTATCATTTATATTGTTTCCTTTTAGTTATGAGGAAAATTTCAAATAACATATGTGCGTTACATCTTACTTGTACTACTTAAGAATCATGAGCGTAAAATATATTATTATCCCGGTTTCGAACCGGATCATTCAAGTTTGTGTGATAATGGACCATTAAAATAATATTAGGTGACCATTAGTAGTAGGTATGAAAAAAAATTATGCTATGTGTCATCCGAGGGGAAATGGATCCACTTGTATACATAAGGTATTAAATCCTACAGAGACTTGTGGAGTATGTCATCGAGTTATACTAATCCCAGGTGGGTAGAAATGTTTACTATAGTAACTCAGGAAAGAATGAAACATCTCTGGACATGGGAATAATTTTGTGTCAAATTGAAGAGCCTAACGCTAAATTAGTAGGAGTAATGTGTTGAATATCTTTTTTCGTGACATGATAATAGATGCACTATTGTTAGTAGGAAGCAGGGATGTGGGGTACGAGACAAATACTAAGGACCACAACTTTCGTTGACCGATAATGTTAGTTAGTAATGTATCGGGGGGGTGTTCCTTGTTTGGATTTCGCTTTGCGAGACATCCCACGCACGAAACCTAGCAAACGTTGGGAGTTGAGGATGGTTGGTCTTTAGCACATGAGTTTGGTACCCTGGTTATCATCCGTGAGGGAAACCATAACTTTAACTTTAATTTTATTCCTATGCACGGTCAGTAGAACCGTACGATATGACGTAAGAAGTAATAGAAAATGTTTTTCATCGAGAATATATCGGTGCAATCAGGGAAAATGATGAAGTCACGATACGGAATAAGTATTAATTTCCCCTAATCGATGACTTATTCGATTAGTTGAGGAGAGCTACCTTCTCTTCAAAGATTATCTTAGGATCAGGATACCATAAGTTGTGTATCAAGGAGTAGGAGATGTCAAAGACTACTTCTTGATGAGAAGTAGGTCCTATGAGTTCAGAGTCATGCCGTTTGGGCTGACAAATGATCCAGACGTATTCATGGACCTGATAAACCGAGGATTTTTGAGAGTTCTTTGATCGGTCTGTCATCGTCTTCATAGATGACATCCTGATTTATTCACAGACTAAGGAGGAGCATGCCGAGCTCTTGAGACAAATTCTTCAGACTCTAGGAGAATATTAGTTGTGTGCTAAGTATGAGAAGTGCGAATTCTGGTCACGGGAAGTACAACTTTTGGGGCACCTTGTGTCAGAATTTGGGGATATAGGTTGACCCTAGCAAGGTGTTGCCGACGAGGTAATGGGGGATAACCCACAACACCAACTAAGATACGCAGTTTCTTTGGGTTATCCGAGTACTATAGGAGGTTCATCCGAGGCTTTACAAAGATAGTGGGTCCGTTGACACACCGAACTCGCATGAAGGGTGCCGCTTATCTGGAGTGACGCCTGTTAATTAGCCTTTGATGAGTTGAAAGACAACCTTAACACCAATAATGAATTACCGAAGCTGGGAGTGGAGTATCTAGTCTACACTGCTGCCTCCTTGTTAAGACTTGGAGGTATGCTGTAGTAGGAGCACCAGGCTATAACTTATGCTTCCCATAAGTTTAACCCTCACGAGAAGAACTACCCCACCCATGATTTAGAGTTGGTAGAGGTGGTGTTTTCACTTCGTATTTTGAGACATTTCCTCCTAGGGCAGACATTTCTTTTATTCACGGACCACATGTCATTACAGTACCTCTTTACGTAAAAGGAGTTAAAATATGTGTCAACGTCGGTAACTTGACTTTGTGAAGAATTATAATTTTGATATCCAATACCACCCGGGGAAAGCTAACGTGGTAACAGACGTGTTGAGTCGTAGGCCAGTCGGTGAAGTGGCCGAGGTGTGGAAAGCGAAATGGAAGGATTTGAGGGAACCAGGATGCGGTGGCTCGATCGTTTATGTCTGCAATGACGGTTACTCCCCAATTTATTACGAGAGTAATATGGGCTCAGGAAAATGATTCGTTCTGCCAAAGTCAGATAGTGAAGCTTCTAGTCGAGGGGGCTGAGTCTTACACCATGGGTTCAGATGGGGGTCTACGTTTCAATGGGAGATTGGTTGTTCCCGAGGATGAGGATTTGTGACACAAGGTGATGACAAAGTCACGCGGTTCCCAATTTACGGTGAATCCTGGTGGGAATAAGGTGTACCAGGATATGCGTAGACAGTACTGGTGGAGCGGAACAAAGAAGGATATTACCGAGTTCGTCTCGAAATGTGCCACTTGTCAGTTGGTAAAGGTGGACCATTAGAGACCGACGAGACTTCTACAACCATTAGAGGTTCCTATATGGAAATGGGAGAGCATTTTCATAAACTTTATCACGGAATTACCAACATCGCGGAGGGGTCACCATTAGATATGGGTAATAGTGGATTGGTTGACCAAGGTAGCCCACTTTCTGTCAGCTAGAACATACAATAAAGCAGGACAGCACGCCCAGTTATTAATAGCAGAGATAGTGAGACTCCAAGAAATGCCTCTCAACATCGTGTCTGACAGAGATAAGGTGTTCTTTTCTCTATTTTGGGAGAGTTTTCAGGAGGCGTTGGGTACGGAGCTCTGGCTGAGCACAACCTATCACCCGCAGATGGATGTCATACAGAGCTGATGAATCAAATGTTGGAGGACATGTTACGTATGTGCATCATTGATTTTAGCGGAGGTTGGGAGCAGTACCTTCCACTGGTGGAGTTTTCCTATAACAACTCCTACCAGTTTACTATCGATATGGATCTATTCGAAGCCCTATACGGAAGACCTTGTCGTTCCCCAACATGTTGACTAGAGGTGGGGGACAACAAGTTACTAGGTTCGGAGGTGATTCAGGATACTTCGGTGAGGATAGTGTTGATACGGAGACGTATTCGAGTTGCTCAGGATCGGCAGAAGAGTTACGCTGATGCCAAACGTTAATTTCGAGAGTTCGATATTGGATATCAGGTGCTACTTTAGGTGTCTCTTATGAAGGGAGTTATGCATTTTGGGAAGAAGGGATAGTTGGCGCCGAGGTATATAGGGCCATTCCCCATTATCGAGAGTATTGAGCCAATTACTTATAGACTTGGGTTACCGGGGCATTTGCATAGAGTCCATGACGTGTTTTATATCTCGTCGTTGAGGATATTTCTTCAAGATGAATTGGCGCATAATCACATTGTGTAGAGGAGATAGACTTACAGCCTGATAGCTCCTACGAAGAGGGACCAGTGGCTATACTAGACCGTAGCGAGAGAAAGTTGATGTCGAAAATAGTACCACTAGTGCGTGTTCAGTGACGGCACCATAATGTGGAGGAATCAACCTGGGATCATGAGGATGACATACGTGAACGTTATCCAGAGTTATTCTTGCTAGGTATATATATATTCTTTTCCAAATTTTAGGACGAAATTCTGTTATTAGGGGGGAAGTATGTAATACCCCGTATTTTTACTCATACTTATTTTTATGGAAAATGGGGATTAATTAAATTAAAATTTAATTTCAATTTAATCCGATTTTATAATAATAATCACTAGCAGGATAAGAGTTAGTAATTATTGAAATAATAGTATAGTCGGGAATGAGATACACGACAATTATGTTATAAATAATTAGGACGCGTATGAGTCGCGTCATTTGTATATATTTGGAGGGTCGAAAGATAATTTATTTTTGTATAACTCGAACGACTACTTTTAGTGCACTAGAGTGTTAGGAAGGGTCGAAATAGTCAAAAAACACTATTTAGGTATTTTATTTGGAGTTCGGGACATTTTAACCCAAAACGACACCCCGGAGGGGTATTTTGGTCTTTAGGAATTTTAGGATAATTAAATGGACGAAAATTAGGTTTAATTAAAAGACAGTTAGGGTTAGTAGCCGTCAGTTTCAACCTACATGAAAAGAGAGGAAAAGAGAGAGATAACCAAGGAAGAAGTAGGAGACTCCATTAGAGCCCTAAGCCATGAACTCAACCTTTCACAACGAAAAGTACACCATCGCATAAATCGTGTCAGGAGGATCGTTCCTATACCACTTTCAACCTGCGAATCAGAAGTTCATTTTAAGGCAAGTGATTATCTTACTCTTATTTTAGCAATTATTACACTTGTTAATATGTCTTGAGGTTTTAGAACAACTAATACCCAATTTGGGTTTACCGATGGTGGAATCATGTAGGAATTCTAGAAATTTGATGGGGGTTTGCATGTAGATGATTTGTCCCCTTAATTGAAATGTGAAATTTGGTGAATTAGATGTGAATCAAGAAATAAAAATGGAGTTTTTAGAGACAAATAATTATGGGTTTATGTTAATATGGTTTATGGTTAATATTTGGGAATTTATAGTAAATTACATGATGATTAGAAGGATTTGATCCCAAAACTATGATAAGGAGTCTTTCAGGGTGACTTAGAGTAGTTTGGTAACCTTGCATTTGAGTTGGAATGGATTTAGGTTGAGATTTGAGAAGAGAAAATCTGGAAAAATGAACTTTGGAGATGAACTGGGCGACTTCGGAAATTTCATTAGAAGTCCAACCCAGGTCATTGGAACGACCTTGTTCGAATGAGACTTCTAACGAGATTCCAGTAGCCCTTCTAACGAGTTTGGTGGTTCGTTTGAAGTACCTTCGTTTGAACGACCTCATTCTAACGAGATTTCTGGGTCTTCTAAGGAGACTCCAGAGTGACCTTTTTAGGCCGATTTTTGTTCATACTTCCCGTAGTCTTACTTCATTGAGTGTTAGGCCTGTATGAACGTTGAGGGACTTAAAATCTATAATTACTAGTGAGCGGAGAATATGTTGACAGGATAATTTATAAAATTATAGATATGAGAAAATACAAGGGAGGATAAATATAAGGTGTAGTGTATAATAAGGGATACATAGTATTCGTACTACAAATACTAGACTATGGGAAAGCTAATGAGTTTACATAAGTTGTGTGAATGATTTTGGTCAAAATATAATATGTATGACATACCGAGCTACTGGATATGGAACGGAGGTTAATGCGCTGTGGACGACCGAATCTTGTGTGTCTGGGGATTTAGAGTCGTACCACTAGAGCAACGAACCTAGGTACGGGCTATCCATGAGAATGATAATGATGACGATCGTATGGGTGCATAGGTATGTAGCCCATCGGCTTGGGACTATGTTCGCCTCCAATAGGTGTTTATGTTTTTATGGGTTCTCGAGAGATTGAACCCGTTGTCCTCTATGCGTGATCTTTGCAAATGGACTAGATAACCGAGTATGCGTAGTGTAGAAGGGGCTTGATGGTAATCCTGAGATTAGGGATAATTCCCTAATTGGCAATAGTGTTTGAGATTAAGCAACCGAGGCATCTCAAGCGTGGCAACTCAAGCATGGCAACTCAAGCATGGAAACTCAGCGAGGCAGCTTGGCGTGGCAACTCACACTTTATCTTGTTGTATTAGTCATATTGTAGCTTGTTGTATTAGTCATACTGTATCGAATGACCTCTTCGTGGGAACTTTAGAGGGACTTGGTTTGGAGGATTGAGAAGTGAGGCACCGTTGGGGCTTGTCCTGACCATCTTAGATACATCTAGTAAAAACACTAAAGGACCCTGACCGTGGAACCTCGGGCGGAGTAGCATGGAGTTCCATCGGGCGTTGAGTTAAGAACCAAACAACCCTCTACATAATATCACATAAACCGTAGGTGATGTCACTAGCCAGCTAAACAATGTCAGACAGGCACTTGAGTAAACCACCGTAGTATTTGGGGCTATCAGGCAGTTGGTGATCCACCTCTATGATAACAGCCCCCTGACACATAGTGGTTAGGAAAAAGGAATGTCTTGGCATTTAATGTTTACGACGTGGAGACAACTAGTGCATCAGGCATTTAATGTTGTGACACAAAGTATGAGGGATGTCTTTCGTAGTCTTTAATGACTGAGTTGCCTCGGGGATGGTGTGGGGGGATATTTAATGACCCCAACCACCTCTGAGGAGGGGATCAATCTTTTAAGAGTTTAAGGAGTTATTATTAGAGAGAAGACAGAAAAAGGGAGTTATTGCAAACCAGAGGGTTTACCCACTTACTATTGTTACTCACTACAAAGCTTTTAATACTTTACAGAGATTCTTGAGGGTCTTAAGTGTGTTTTTACCTGCCTACCAAGGTGTATCTAGGGTGCTTACTTCTCTCTCCCTCTAGCTAAGTTAGTTCTAAAGTTCATTACTATTCCCTGAGTTATACACGAGAGTTTTTGTGAGTTTATATTGAGCTTATCTTCATTGGGTTTGTGTTTGTGTGTCCTATCATTACTCCTAGGGCTTTGGCGAAGATTAGTTTATCATTACCATACTCAATTAGGGGTTACGCCTCCATCTATAATCTAAAGTACCCTCTTACTTTTGGCGACTCTGCTGGGGAGGCATTCTTCTATGTAAGGAGTATGGCGCAAGATAATGCTAATCGAAGGCTCAACTTTGATGACATCCAGCACAATAAAGAACAAGCGGCGAGAGAACTGGAGGCCCTAAGGGATGGGGGTCTTCCAGTGGAGATACCTCCAGTTCCGGCGACGTCAGGTGTTTCGAGGGTGACGCAAGCTTCCACAAGTGCGGGGTTGGGACCCACTCAGGTCGCGCTTCTCATGACCAAGTTTTATGAGTTTTTACAGACTCCAGTAGCTTCAACTATGCTAGGAGGATTGGAGGTCAATGCCTTCGTAACACCAGGAATAGGTTCAACGACCCCGCCAGCTGCAGGTGTAGCGGGAACAACCCCGGTGAACGTACCCTCTATAATGAATCCAACATGGGGAACATCATGAGCATCGACGTCCCCAACCTTGGCTCCTTCTCCAACTGCAACGGGAGCTCAGCCCATGGTACCATTGGCTGTTGCCCCCGTAGCATCACCTATGGAGGAAATGAGAAAGGAGATGATGAAGTTCATGCAGGCTTTCTCGCAATCTACTAGCGAGGTAGCTTCGATTTTTGATGACTTTTGAACACCGTATCACCAGGAATACAACGACGAGCCCTTTTCGAAGGACTATATTCCTCCTATTTTTAAAAAATACACGGGAAAAGGTGGGAACTCGAAGGAGCATATTAAGCGCTTTGTTTAACATTTGGGGGCGCATTGTAATAATAAAAGGCTCAGGTTGAGGGAGTTTTCTAAATCCTTGATCGATAAGGCATATACCTGGTATTCCCATTTGGCTCCCAACAACGTTTCTACATGGGAAGAGATGCACGTGTTGTTTGTCTAGAAGTTCTTTCTGGCGAAAGATGAGTTTACTTTGACCCAACTGGGTAGGGAGAAGTAACGACCTGGGGAAGAGGTGGTGGCTTATGTTCGAAGGTTCAGAGAAGGATTCCTCTACGTGAGGGAGGAGGCTAAAGAATCCAAGTTGCTGCATATCTGCGCTGAAGGGCTACTTCCTGAGTACATCCGCAATCTTATTGATGAGATGCGCGAGGGGACCTTTACGACATTCTTAAAAGTAGTGAGAAATATCTCTTTGGTGCTGCGAACCAATTCATTGGCGGTGCCCGTGATGTTTAGGCAGTCGATGTAACCCGTGGGGGGGAGGTACCAACCCCCATGGGTAGGATACACCGAGAACACCAAAGAAGGATAATAAGAGGATATTCGGAAGGGATATGGAAGACCCACCACCATTGCCTTGTATAGTAGAGGAAGCTGTCAGCTGTTACAACGTGATGGTTTAAGAAGGAACGATCTATGAGCCAAAGGACGTTCCCGCTAGGGAGCTCAATGCGGAAATGAAGGCAAATCCAAAGTATTTCTAGGTTCATCGGAGGATCCAACATCCAAAGAAAAGTTGCTTCACACTGAGAAGAATTATTGACAAGTACGTGAAGGCAGGGACGTTGTAAATCCCCTCGCAGAATGTCAATAACAACCAACACATGGGGCCAATCTCGTAGTGGCCTACGATGAAGAGGCGGGGAGAGGAGAAAGATAAGAGTATGAAGAAACTTTGGAGACCTATAATAAGGGAATGGCTAACGTAGTTTTGTCCTATGATGAAGCAAGCGCCAAAGATGTGGAGGAAGTGTACATCATTGAGGGTAAGGATGTAGATCCGAGCCTAGAGTACTATGCAGTTTCAAAGTCCCCGAAGTTCACCTGGTTCTTTGACCAAGTGGGGATTACAAAAGAAAGCATGATGGAAATAACCCAGGCGATACTATATATTATGAGGAAAGACGCAGTCCCTTCGCTGAAATGGAATGGACCCATGGCCAGGTTGGTAAGGGGGTTCCTGTCAGAGGTGGCCTTCAGCAACACCGATAGGGCTTTGAGATTCCGTCATAACAGGCCATTGTACTTGACTTCTAGTGTCAACGGAGTTAGTTTTATGAGGACTCTCATGGATGGGGGAGGTTCCATCAATATCATGCCAATTAACTCCTTTCATACAACCAATATTCTGAAAGAAAGGTTAGTTCCCATGCGCTTGGTAATTTCGGGGTATGATAACCAATCTTCTAAGTCCATTGGGTATGTTAATGTGGGGATTGTGATGGGAAATTTGAGTTCCCATATAAAGATCCACGTGATAGAGAGTGTAACTTCCTATCATCTGCTGATAGGAAAGGTGTGGATGCACAACCAAGGGTTAGTTCCTTCTACGAACCACCAATGCGCTAAAGAGAATATCAAGGGGACAAAGTTAACCATCAGGGCTACAAAGAGTCCCTTTGCTATCGAGGAGGCACACTTGGTAGACACATCATTTTATACTGAGTTGAAATAAGATGTTCGGGTCCTAATGAGGAGGATGGAGAGAGCATGGGTTCCCTCGATCAGAAAATGGATGGGGCGTTTGAACGAGCAGAGTAAAGAGGTTACGAGCAGCGTAAGAGTAATGACCGAAGAAGCTCACCAGGCGGTCCCTCGGCCCCAAGGCATCTCGAAGAAACTCAAAGACAGGATGGGGCCCATAATGGATCCGATGGAACATGAGGTCCAATAACAAAGTGTGCTGAGTCAATTCTCAGGAAAAATAGTGACCGGAGCATCTAGAGAGAAGAATAGTAAAGCAGCCACCACTACCGACAGATAGTTCAAGAAGGTCGTTAGCGAGGAAGGAAAGGTTGTGTATCGATTATAACGGTGTGAATGGGTGGCCGAGGAAGTTGACGACGAGGTTGACCCAATCTATGAGTGCTTTATGGTAGATCAAAGGGGACAATGTATGGCGATAGATAATTCCTGCATATAGAAATTTGTGGAGGAAGTCACCGAGGAACCAGATTACATGGTGGATCGACCAAAGCCACATGCACAAGAGCTAGAGTAGTTGAACCTGGAAAAAGAAGGGGAAGACCCAAAGCCCATCTTCATCTCGAAGGATCTCAGTAAGAAGAAACGAGAGGCCTTGGTTGAGTTCATTCGGGAATTTGTAGACATCTTCGCATGGAAGTACACAGAGATGGAGGGGCTAGATGCGGAAGTAAGCTGTCACAAGTTGAACGTGATGCCTTCAGCCATTCCAGTAAAATAAGAAACGAGAACGTATAAGCCCGAGATAGATTTAAAGATCAAAGAGGAGGTTCAATGCTTACTATTGGCAGGGTTCATTACACCGATACAGTATCCACTCTGGTTATCTAGTATTATCCCAGTGGGGAAGAAAGATAAAAACCAGATAAGGATCTATGTGGAATTCAGAGATTTGAATAGAGCCTGCCCCAAAGACGAATTCCCTCTACCCTCAATTGATGGCCTGATAGATGCAATGACAGGTCATGAGATGTATAGCTTCATGCATGTGTATGTAGGGTACAACCAAATCTAGATGGACCCCGTGGATGCATAGAAAATAGCGTTCAAAACCCCATTGGGCAACTTCATGTATAGGGTGATGCAGTTTGGACTCAAGAACGCTGGGTGACTTACTGAAGAACAATGATGACCATTTTTCATGACTTCTTTCACAAATTTGTGGAATTTTATGTGGATGATTTGGTCATCAAGTGGAGGAAGGAGGAGTCCCATTTGAGCGATTTGAGGAAGGTATTTTTCCGTTGCCGGAAGTTTAAATTAAAGATGAATCCATCAAAGTGAGTTTTAGGAGTAACAAATGGGAAGTTCTTAGGATTCATGGTTGACAGACAAGGGGTGCAGATGGACTAGGATTAGTAGCGGGCGATCTTAGAAATGCCATGTCCAAGAACGACTGAGGAACTGAAGAGCTTCATCGGTAAAGTCTCCTACCTTAGGAGATTTGTTCCTGGGTTAGCCGAGATAACACACCCACTAATGCAGCTACTATGAAAGAACACGAAGTTCAAATGAGAGGCAATTCACCATGAGGCTCTTGGCGGACTGAAGAAGCTGCTCATCTCACCACAGATCATGGTTCCACCAAGGGAAGGAATACCGTTGCAGCTGTACCTCACATCCACCACAAGGTCCATGGGAGCTCTGCTGGAACAAGAGATTGATGGGCAAGAAAGGTCAATCTACTACCTCAGCAGGATCATTCAAGGGCCAAAAGTCAGATATAGTAGCTTAGAAAGGCATTGTTTAGCCTTAGTATTTATAGCGCAAAAACTTTGACATTATATGCTGTCTGTTATAATTCATATTATAACTAGATGTGACCCCATTAAGTATTTGCTTATAAGAACTAAATTTATTGGCAGGGAAGCTAGATGGTTCCTTATCCTCTCCGAATATGACTTGAAGTGTGTGGTTCCTCGCGCAATTAAAAGTCAGGCGTACGCTGATTTGTTGGCCATTTTCCCTTCGGGAACCTTCGAGCCACCCAAAGAAAATATTCCTGGAGACGATTTACAGGCCAACCACCTAGACGCAGAGAACGAGGAATGGACAATGCAGTTCGATGGGTTATCGGTAAGAAAAGAAAGGAGGAGCAGGGGTAATTCTTTCGAAAGGAATGGAGGAGATTTTCCTTTCTTACAAGTTAGATTTCCCTTTCTCTAACAACGAGCCAGAATATGAAGTATTGGTGTTGGGATCTCTAGAAGCTCTTCGAAGAGGGATCATTTCACCATTGCCCAGAGCGATGAACCGGCACCTAGATGCCTATGCCACCATTGCCCAGAAGATGATCATGAGGAGCGATACAACTACTGTCGTGAATTAATGAATAACAACTCCTTCGATGGTATAATCAATTTTATCGATAAAAGAGGACACAGACTGGAGGGGAGAGATTAAGAGGCAACTGGAGTGTGGTGAAGGAATAATGGGGCTCATAGAATTGGCCCAGTACTTTACAAACCAGGGAAACCTTTACTTCAAAAACGCAGGAGGATGGCCGTCAAGGTGCACTGGCCCAAAAGAATCAGGACAAAGATTGAATCAAATACACGAAGAACACTACGAAACAACTGAGATCCCCCTTTATAGAATAATTCAAAGGGAAGGTTATTTCTGGTCTAGCATGAAGCAGGATACAACCGAGTTACAACGGAGGTGCGATAAATGCCAGTTGTTCTTCGAGGCAGCAGAATGTCATTTCATAGAGACTCAGCCTGACTGGAGACAACCCTATATTGACTTCATTAAGGATAGAGTTATCCCAATAGAGAAAATTAATGCGATGGGACTCCGACAAAGGCTCCCGAGATTCTACGTCTAAGAGGGGTAGCTTTATCGAAGGGGGTACTTTAACAGGCCGTTGCGTTGCGTCACGAAGGAAGAAGTAGCCGAGGTTCTCAAACAGGCGCACGATCCAACTCGTATATGAGGGGCCAAATTGTATAGCCAGTTGATAACTTTGGGGTACTATTGGACAGTGATGGAGAAAGATTATGCTGAGTTTGTTCAAAAGTCGAAGGCTTGCCAGCTTCATGGAAATATGATCCATGCCCCATTATTGGACTTACACTCCCTAGCAACGCCTTATCCTTTTCACATGTGGGCATTCGACCTGGTAGGGGCAATACACCCTTAGTCAAGAGGAAGATATGGATCCTAGTGGGAATGGAATGTTTCACAAAGTGGGCCGAAGCGATACCGCTGAAAAGGGAAATAGCAGGAGAAATGAGCAACTTCATCAAAGAATACATCATTTGCTGTTTTGGGATCCCAAAGGTCATCCTTTCAAACAACGAAACTCCTTTCGTCAATTCAGAGGTAACGATGCTCATAGACAAATACTCCGTTGTCCATCACACTTAGACAGTGGCATACCCAAAGGGGAACGATTAAGCAAAAGAGACTAACAAGACTTTGGACAATATCTTGGCTAAAATAATGGAGGATTTCCCAGGATCATGGGATGACAAGATACTAGCCATTTTATGGGCCTATCGGATGACTAAGAGGAAGCCTACAGGCTATACGCCGTTCTATCTTATTTATGGGGCTGAGGCAATTCTCCTGGTAGAGTTAGAAGTTCCCTCAGCTTGATATGCTTTGCAAAGAAGCATGCTCCCTCAGAATAGACACATGTAGTTGGAAGTATTGGATGAACACAAGGATAATGCGATGCAACAATTTCAAATGTATACGAAGTATCTCTCCAGGGCATATGATAACTTGGTGAGACCAAGAAAGTTCGTGGACGGAGATCTTGTATTGAAGGCATCAGTTAAACATATTAGGGGGCTTCCCCTACCTAAATTTGTAGTGAATTAGGAGGGACATTTCATTGTAAAGGAGGCTCATGACTCAGGTTATTGATTAATTTCAAAAATGGAAGAAGATAAACCATTTAAGATTAACAATAAATGGTTGAAAGTTTATCATGTATAGGCGTTATGTTTGACCACTGATGTATTTGGCTATTGTTATGAATATAACAGTTCTTTCTTATGATGAGTATGTAATTTCCTAATATTATAACTCAGGAAGAGATGAAAGAATTATAGAACTTCACACTTATCAATCTATGTAAACAGTTGCAACACAAAGAAATGGCATGGGAATAAATATCTCTTTTTTTTCATTCATACACTTTAGGGCATTACAAAAATGGGAACTATCGCCCAATGATTACATAGGAAGAAAGGAAAAATACATATACAAAAAACTCATTAACTCAGGAGGAACCAAAGATCAGGGGAAGAAAAGAAATCTCCAAGGTGACCGGAAGAAGCTGCTTGGCAAGACTGTTGGGCGTTGATAGAGACCTCCAAACTTGTCTGCGCCTATGTACGCTCAATCAGGAGTTTCTCTCGTTTTGACTTCGCCGCATGCAGAGCTTCTTCGAGGTCCTCCACTTCCTTGACAATGGCTCAAAGGAGAGGTGATATCACTACCAACTTAGCTTCCTCGGCACGCTGATCCTCCCGATGTTTTCGTAAGAGCTCCCTCTGGATGTCCAACCATTGGTTCTTCAAAGTCTTCAAGTGAGCGATGAGCCAGTCAAGACGGAACCCATCATGACCCAACTCCCTCAGATTGCCCAAGAACTGGTTGAGGAGAGGTGTATTCACGTTCGCAGTTGGAGTGTTGGTAATTTCAGTAATAACGGTGGCCATGCCTTGAAGCCTATTGTTCATAACTGAGATGTTTGAACGCAGACAGTCCACCGTGAAGGTCTCAAGACGATATCTCACAAGTTGCTCGATGACCAAACGATGGTTGGTAGGCATTTGGGGAGAGCGTTGGAGTACCATCAGGAAAAAAGCAGGAGGAGCCAAGTCGGGCAGAGGAAGCTCACACCCAGAT
Source organism: Sambucus nigra (assembly GCA_949130495.1). NCBI lineage: Eukaryota > Viridiplantae > Streptophyta > Magnoliopsida > Dipsacales > Adoxaceae > Sambucus > Sambucus nigra. The sequence continues at coordinate 126,516,376 of OX422207.1, read as the reverse complement.
TCGCTCTCCACAGTAGCACCTATCGTGGAACCTTGATCATTATGGATCAATTCTTCGGAGGAGACAGGTTCACGATGTGGCAAGGAAAGGGGTGAAAGGAACTCGTGGATAACCCTCCTAAGCAACCTGAGAATAGGTGGGAAGAAATAATGATCTCACGAAAAAAAATCTTAACAAGTGTTTCCATTGTTAAGTCACCGTTATAGGTGGAGCTTGTGAAAATATCTTAACAAGTGTTTGCATTGTTAAGTCACCGTTATAGTTGGAGTTTATGGAAAAATCTTAACAAGTGTTTGAGTTGTTAAGTCACCGTTATAGGCGGAGCTTATGGAAAAATCTTAACCAGTGTTTGCGTTGTTAAGTCACCGATATAGGTGGAGCTTATGGAAAAATCGTAACAAGTGTTTGCGTTGTTAAGTCACCGTTATCGGTGGAGTTTGTGAAAATATCTTAACAATTGTTTGCGTTGTTAAGTCAACGTTATAGGTGGACTTATGGAAAAATCTTAACAAGTGTTAGCATTGTTAAGTCACCGTTATATGTTGAGCTTATAGAAATTTTTTAACAAGTGTTTGCATTGTTAAGTCACCGTTATCGGTGGAGTTTGTGAAAATATCTTAACAAGTGTTTGCGTTGTTAAGTCACCGTTATAGGTGGAGCTTATGGAAAAATCTTAACAAATGTTTGCATTATTAAGTCACCGTTATAGGTGGAGCTTATGGAAAAATCTTAACACGTGTTTGCGTTGTTAAGTCACCGTTATAGGTGGAGCTTACGAAAAAATCTTAACAAGTGTTTGCGTTGTCAAGTCACCGTTATAGGTGGAGTTTGAGAAGATGAGAAATACAGAGAGATTAGAGAAGTACCTCAGAAGTAGGAGCGATATTAGTAGTTACCACGGGATCTAGGATGCTAGAAATAAAGGGAGGTGGGCTCGTTACCTCAGCAGCTTCAGTGGAGCCTCCGACTGCAGAAGCCTCAAAGAGGACACACTCCCCTCGCCAGCATAGGGCACTATGGCCAACACAGGCGCATCATCAGAAGAAGATGTTGGAATTTCGAGAGATGCCCCCACGAGAGAAGTTGCTCCAACTTGGGCTTGGGAAGGGATAATGCCACTCAACGCAAAAGGCGTAGAAAGACTTAGAGAAAGCTGCAAATGTAAGGACATGTGTTAGATAAAAGGAGTAATCATAAAAAGGGACAAGAGACATAAATGCACCTAGCTTACCCCCTTTATGGCACTGTACAGAGGAACTGTAGTAATGGGTTTTGACAACGAAGGAGGAAGGGAAATGTTGGCTATCAGTGACGCCACTTCCACGTAGAACAACCCAACATCTTACAATTGAGGTATAAACTAATAGGACATATAAAAGATGTAAGTCATGGAAAAGAAATTTACCTGCAAGGCACTCTCTTTGATCACAACAAGGGGCAAAGAGACCTCTCGCTCCAAGGATAACTCAGAAGAAGCTGGAACAGTTGCCTTAGGCTGGTCATACATCTCAGTAGCTCCCGTAGCGGCATCCCTAGCCCGATGAGAGGATGAACGGCGCAAATATATGAGGCTTATCAAAGGAGAACGTGGAAGGGAGGCAGAGGCTGGAGGGGTACTGCAATGTCCCCCCATGAAACGACTCACTGCGAGACTCGGGGGACTAGGAGGACTGACCCTCACTTCTTTAACTCCCTGAACCAAAGTTATCAGACATTAAATAAAGGCGCTATGCCAAGAAAAGAAAAGAAAAATGAGAAATAAATAATGCACACATACCTCATATAGAGAGGGAGAGCGAGAGGATATAACCACAGGCGAAGGCGACGAAGAGGCAGCGACAGAAGGAGTTGGTGATGAAGGTCTCTCAAGTGTCTGCCTCTTCTGGGACTTAGTACCCAGCATTTTCCTTCTTGAGCCTGTTGCACCACCACTTTCAGGCACCTTCAACCTTCTTCTCCTTTTTACTGGTGGCTCACTAGGATCAACCAAGATTGTGGGGAACGTAACAGGAGGAGGAACGGGGACCGTGCGCCATTGGAATTCAGCATTTATTCGGGAAACTTCGGCCTTCACCCGCCTCCTCAGCTCTTTAGCCATTTCTGAAGACATGGGAGGGGGAACAGAGGTAACTGGGAATGCCTCTAATGGAGTTTGCATTTGACCTTGGGCCTTAGGCTTCTTAGACTTGAAATTCTTGGCCTTCTTAGCAGGTGGCTGAGAAGGCCCTTCTCCCATGGCAGCTTCGGCCATGGGGATAAATGGTTTGGGGGTCGCAATGGCCTTTTCTTTGGTCTTGGAAACATGGATCATGGGGTAGTATGGAGGAAGTTCTGTGGGAGGTGCTTTGTGGGTCTGACTTAGAGGGAACTCAACCCCGAGAACGGAATTGTCCTTCAGGCCCAACTACAGGACAGAAAACGAAAGAACTAGGGGATAGATAAGATCACCCTAGATGAATTTAGTAATTTGAGCCAGTTGCCTCGGCCAATACTTTGTCATAAATAAAGGGGTCACATACCCTTGCCTAGTGATGCTGGGAATGGTGACTCGCCCAGCCAATGTGGAACTCACTCCCCACGCAGCAGTCGAGGAGAATAGAGAATATGCCTTGCTAAATGATACCTTGGGGTTAGATAACTGAACACCGGGCGAGGAGCCCCTTGATCAAGCCAAATTAACGGTTGCATCGATTAGGATTGTAATGTTCGCTAGTGTATCCCCACTAGGTGTATGAGGGCAGGTATCCTGGTGAAAATAGAAGCACAACGGCCAATGAGGGGTCTTCGGTAATGAGGTTTACGGTGGTTGGCTAGACCAATCTTGCCCCATGCTTGAAAAAATCACAAGTATAGAGAAAAATATCCTCTAAACTTGAAAAGTCATCAATAAAGGAGGTCATCTCCTTTAGGCTCTGCCTCTTGTGGTAAACAAATGAGCGAGGGGGCAGGATTGTTTCCCTCGAGTGAGGACGGTGAGTCTTGGCGGCTACGGTCGGGAAGCACACATAAAGGAAACCCGTCAGGAGAACACAGTTGGAAAAATTGGCTAGGTTGTAACGACCCAGAGATCGTTCCATGTCAAAAAGGACCCTATCAAGCCATGTGTAGAGGGACCCCAAGGCGATTGCAGCCAGAGGAAGCTTGATACCCCGGGCTAATCGGAGAGATAGATTGATGAGAACCTTTCGAGGATGGTCGTTGGGTTTTCCCATTAAAAAGAAGTGAGAAAGAATGACAAGGATATAGGTAGGAAGATGTAATGATGTACCTTGTCCAGGGACGGCCTCGGAGGAACTTCCGTCCGAAGAGTCTTTGAAGAAGTAGTTGATAAGGGGAGTGAATGTGGCTTTGTTTGAAGCACCAATGCATGTTTGGCATATACGGTCCAACTCCAAATGATCGAAAGCCTCTTGCACATCTAGGGCTTCATCGAAATAGGGCTCATGACCTGTTGCCTCATGTCCTAAGAGCTCGCACACGTCCTCCAATGTTATTGTAAAGCGATGAATGTGTGGGTGGTAACATTCCAGCAAGACACCAGAACGAGAAGGGCAGTGTTATTCTTGGAGAGGGTGAACTCACCAAACCACTTGGCTCGATATAGCCCAATCCTAGTGAGGGTATCAGCGTGGGAACTTTACATATGGGAGTTCCAAGAAGCAAAGTGAGCAGGAGAGCCCCTAGGACTTTCAAAATCGATGTGGGACCACGGGAAGTCCCCGCACTCAAGACGAAATCTGAGAGTCCCCTCGGGGTGTAGAAATCCTTTGTCATCAGAACCCCCATCTTCATCACCAAACGTCATATCATCATACTTGGCTTTAAAAATACAACTCTTTCAAAACCCAGCAAAGTCATCACCTTCAGCAAAAATGAGGGACTGGCGGTAGAAACGCAACTGTTCTTGATGACCAACGGTCATTGAAATGGCAGAAGGGGCATCGATAATGGGGGTGGCAGATGGAGCACCGATGGCAGGAGTGGTAGGGTTTCTTGAAGAGGCTATCGCATGTAATAGAAGTATAAAAAGGTTCGGTAAAAAGAAGAGTTGGAAATAAATAGGGAGACGCACAACCGCTGGTGGCGGTGAAAAAGATGAGAGAAGAAGGAGGCTGAGCAAAGAAGGGGGTAATAATGGAGGTCGCATAGAGCTCTCACAAAGATCTATCTCTGAGGAAATATGAAGGCTTAAAGAAGAAGAAGAAGAAGAAGAAGAAGAAGAAGAAGAAGAAGAAGAGAAAGGTTTGAAATAGAGAGACTTTTGAAACTTTTAAACCCTTTCGCTTATCGTTTGAGTTTCCCACCCCCCGTACATGCCAAACCGCCTATAATCATTTCAAAAGCACACGTGGAACTTCAAGAAGTGTTTTGACAGTTGAAAAGACAGCGTTACATCGAATATGAAGTAACGTGTGGAGAATAGAAAGGGTTGCCTTCCTAACCAAGTTTATGTTTTGGTGCCAAAATGGTGTCAGACATATCCAATAACTCCCAACGAAAAAGATGTCCCAATGGTTTAAAAAAGCTACGATGTCCCCTCCCCATAAGTCCAAACGTTGTTTAATTTGTGACTCAGTTACACCGGGGAGAATTTATGCTTTTTCGAACATAGAAAATCATTATAAGGGAGAATTTCACTTACCAAGAGTCCAAACGAGTATTTCAGAAGGTTAGTAGGCCTTTCAAGAGAATTTCAAATAATAAAGCTAGAACGGTTGATGCTCAGCATGAGGAAAAATGGATATGTCCCTTATCCCAATCCCTAATAAGTCATGGCGCTTCGGCTCAGGTACATCGGGGAGAATTTTACTTTTTCAAGGAGATTATAACGCTGCGGTTCTAACGAATAGAGGAGGCCAGATTTTTTAATGCAGAGAGGGCTCATTGAATTGAGAAGTTTCGTGCAGTCATTTATTGTTCCCAAAAATCTCTCTATGAAGGGGAAAATGTAGAAGGGGCTTGAAGGTAATCCTGAGATTAAGGATAATTCCCTAATTGGCAATAGAATTTGAGATTAAGCAACCGAGGCAGCTCAAGCGTGGCAATTCAGCGAGGCGGCTTGGCGTGGTAACTCATACTTTAGCTTATTATATTAGTCATATTGTATTTCTGTTTATGTTGACCGTAAGCTATAATTAACGAGAATGATAATGAGTTGTAGTGTTAGGTCAAACGGTACTCGCGAGAGACCAGACTTGGGAGGGCCTGGGAGAGCTTTCATACTCTATCGAATGACCTCACCGTGGGAACTTTAGAGGGACTTGGTTCGGAGGATTGAAAAGTGAGGCACCCTTGGGGCTTGTCCTGACCATATTAGATACACCTGATAAAAACACTGAAGGACCCTGACCGTGGAACCTCGGGCGGAGTAGCCTGGAGTTCCATCGGGTGTTGAGTTGAGAACCAAATAACCCTCTACTTAATGTCACATCTACCATAGGTGATGTCACTAGCCAGTTAAATAATTTCAGACATTCACTTGAGTAAACCACCGTGGTATTTGGGGCTGTTAGGCAGTTGGTGATCAACCTCTGCGATAACAACCCCCTGACACACTGTGGTTAGGCAAAAGGCATGTCTTGGCATTTAATCTTTATGCCATGGAGAGAACTAGTGCATCAGGCATTTAATGTTGTGACACAAAGTATGAGGGACGTCTTTCATAGTCTTTAATGACTGAGTTGCTTCGGGGATGGCGTAGGGGGCTATTTAAGGACCCCAACCACCTCTGAGGAGGGGGTCGATCTTTTGAGAGTTTAAGGAGTTATTATTAGAGATAAGACAGAAAAATATGGAGTTATTGCAAATCATAGGGTTTACCCACTCACCATTGTTACTCATTACGAAGCTTTTAATACTTGACAGAGATTCTTGAGGGTGTTAGGTGTGTTTCTACCTGCCTACCAAGGTGTATCTAGGGTGCTTACTTCTCTCTCCCTCTAGCTAAGTTAGTTCTAAAGTTCATTACTATTCCCTGAGTTGTACACGAGAGTTTTTGTGAGTTTATATTGAGCTTATCTTCATTGAGTTTGTGTTTGTGTGTCCTATCATTACTCCTAGGGCTTTGGCCAAGATTAGTTTATCATTACCATACTCAAATAGGGGTTACTCCTCTATCTATAATCTAAAGTACCCTCTTACACGTAGCACTAAGGGTTCTCAACCAAGGGTGCAATATTGTTGTGTTTATATAAATTAATATATATACCTAAAGTTAATGATGTGTGTATACTAGAATCATGTTTGATGTCTTATGTTGATGACGCTATTTTAAATGAACACTTATGGTATTATTAGTTGGGCATTTAGAAGAATACGGGAATAAACTAAAGTAATCCTAAATCTACATCGAAATCATAAGTATGTCGGTTTTGAGTTATTTAGGGAGACTTCCAAGCATAATATTATACACTTAGTAGTCAGTCAGGGTATCATGACCAGTATGGATAGTTAGGCTCCTTAGACGTACACACTAGATCGAGGGGTGAGTACGTCAAGTGAGTATGCTAAGTTAACTTGAAGAATAATTGTGCTAATTGAATCAATTTAAGCACTTGCTATTTTAAACTGTTTCAACTCGGGTTCTGACCCATTTTTTTGTATATCTTTATATTGGTCCATTACTTTAGGTGCCCAACCACAGGGACACCACCCTTAGGAGACTCTTATCAGTTGTCGTGTTGTAGCTGTTGTGGATGCTACAGGATTATTGCTAGTAGACGACTCAGCTCATTCTTTCCTTTTCAGTTATCCATTATGTTGGACATGTCGTCCTTAATTATGTTTACTTTCATAGATTTAGTTGTTTTAATTTCTCTCTTAGATTTGATTTATTTTATTGGATTTATTGTATGGGATTGTACCTGGAGATGTTTACTCCAGACATTTATTTTACTTCAGTCAGACTTTACTTATGTTACTATGATGCATGGTATTTATTGGTATTCTTTTGGTAGTAGTTAATGACAAGATAAAATTTGGACATCACCCTTTTTAAATATTAGGTGGTTAGTTTTATTAAATTAAAATTCGAGTTTTCTTCACTTTGGCCCCTTTTTTTCTTTCTTTTTCTATTTTTTTAATGTACTATTGAAAAAAAAACACTACACCAAATGTAAAGTGCGATACAAAAAATAATAATAAAGAAAAGAAAGAAAAAGACACGACATGCGCACCAGTAGTGTATTTTCTACAAAACAAAAATAATTAAGCACACCTTGTGAAGAATTTTTTTTTAGTCAGAAAAAAAACAGAATTGCTAGTGGTAATAAAATTTATTTTTTAGAATTTTAGAATTTTTTTTTCATTTTTTATTTTTATTTTTTTAAATAGTCTATTTATTGAAAAAATAAATCTAGACATATTCAGAGAAAGAATATTTTAATTTTTCAATTTTTTTTTTGTCTTTTTGTGATATACTAGTTCTAAATCTACTATTTACTAGAAAATAATGCTTAGATCTTATTTTTTAACTTAAATAAACATATTGATTGTCGAATTTTTTTTGTCCTCAGAATTTTTCTTTGTAATTTTTTTCTTTTATGAAACTTTTTTTTACTTACAAAAATGCAAAAAGTAAGAAAAACTAGTCCGAAAGTCACAACTTCTTTTAAAAAAAAATCGAACAAATCTCCGGCAACGGTGCCAAAAACTTGTTGTGAATTTTTAAAATACCACAAGTGCACGAGCTATTATAGAATAACGAGTGTAAGTATGGATCAAACCCATATGGATTTTGGTAGTACAAATACAACACCCTGCCGCGGATGGTACTACGCACCACACATGTTTATATGCCACGACCCTACTCCGCATAGGCCGCGGCCCTACTAAATATAGGGTGCGACACCTTTTTTGCTATAGCCTCATACAAGATGTAGCACTCGATGCTTGCCTTACAGGCCGCGTCCCTGTCTATTATAGCAACTTCAGACATGGTATACGTCACGTGCTCTGGGAACGTGACGCAACTCACATACTTCCTATAAATAGAGGTCCACACCTGGAAATAAGGGACCGATTCCAGACCCCCGGGCGAGATTCTACAAGACTAATTCTCTCTGCACAACCTCAACATACGAATTGGAGGCGACACATCCACATCGCAACCACCTCTCCGGCAATCGGAATCCTCAATACTGCCATATACAATCTTTTATTCTCATACTTGTACGCCTCTTTAGGCACAATTATATTGTACAATGCAACGCATATGATGAGAATGGAGCAACACAGTGGACGTAGGCCTACTTTAGAGGCTGAACCACTCTATACCTTGTCTTCTCTCTGTTTACTCGCTTTATTTACTTATTACGCACTTTTCTCTTGACTCGTTGGTATGAGAACGACACAGTGGATGATTTCTCATATCATCAATCTGGGGCCATCTGTGGGAATCGGGATATCTCAATCTTGTTTCTCTGTGTTTCAAGTTCTTAAACACCTTATTCTATTCATGGGGATCCTCTGGATCATCACCCCATGAGTAAATTTAGGTTATTGAGCTCTATCTTATATTTTCACCCTTAAAATGGGTATTTCATATATTCATATCTGTTCTGGTCTTGCTTTGATGACTTTAGAACTATTTTTACATACCCTTGTGATATTGCCCCACCTAGATAAAGTTGGAAAGCATGATGGGCTTTAGACCTGTAAAGGTGGGTGATTAGGGAAGAGTTATATTTACTCCATTTTTTTTTGTTCTTTGCCTATGATCTACGATTTATCATCAGAGTTGTGCCACTTTGGGCACCGATAGGTTATTCTCTCATGGATAGAACCTTATAGGTACGCTCTCCGCTAGTTTCGGAGAAAAACTCAGTTTTTAGGATTCAATTTTGGGATTTTCCCTTCACTGCCTAAATAGGGATGCGACATGGTAGATCAACTACCTTACATACCGCAGCATCTACTAGGCATTTACGTAACAGAATCTTCAAAGCATCAAGGAAAAGACTTAGGTGGTCTCCAGCTTAACCTTGGTGAATATTATACAAAGGCCATGGCAGTAAACCTGTGTGCTTTACTGGTCGCGGCCTCAACAGAATGCCATGCAGTAGTTAAAATGCGCATCCCCATTTCCTACTTGGTTACTCCAATATTTTTGAGATTGCTCACTTCTGCTAGTTTTGTCTCAGATTATATATTTTTTGAAGACTAACAAAGTAGAATATAGAAGGAGAATCCAGCCAGAGCACAGAAGTCAAAGACGAGATTGTACAGCCGTACAATCACCTTAACCACCTCTACGAAAGTCATGCCTCGCTCCAGACTCAGGTCAACTATCTGACTCAGAGGGTCCTAATTCTAGAGGTCACGACCTCACCCAACGTGGGTGCTACACCCAGGATCATTGCTTCAACAGCCTTTGTTGTCGCGGTAGTACCAGATGATCTATTCGCGGAAGCAGCAGAAGCCAGAAAAGGAAATCCGAGAAGGCAGAAGGGAGATATAAGGCTTACACCCCATTGGCCTTCCCAATCTAAGACATATTTGAGTCCATTAAGGAGGACAAGCTACTGAGGTGGCCAGAGAAGCTCCAAGCTCCACCCCACAAGAGGAACAAAGCCAAATGGTGCAAGTTCCATATGGACCATGGCCACAACACTGAGTAGTGCTATACACTAAAGGATGAAATTGAAAGGCTAATTGGGAAAGGGATGCTATAGAGGTTCCTCAAAGATGTTTAGGGGATGAAGTCTAGTCTCACATGCCTCATGCCCATTTTTCATGCTTATGTCTTATATTCCATATGTCTCTACTTTACAGTGACAACTCTTCTTATGTTGTTTTAAACCAAACTTTGTATTATCCTTATATATATATATATATATATATATATATATATATATATATATATATATATATAGACAGTTACATGAAATCAAGTCTAGATTATCTCGAAAGACTATTATTATTTCGGGATGCACCTACGGAGGGATTGCGCTATTAATTAGCTCACAAGTTCCCCTCACGATGTGCAACTATATCTTATCATATGATGATCATATTCATAAAGAATCTGAGTATTTAAGGAGGTTTTATTAGCCACAGGGGATCACAATGCCCGTTCTCTGCTCTCAGGATGAGTCATGTAGCCATGGGGGCTTGCAATGCCCGTTCTTAGCTTTCGGGATGCGTCATTAAGTCGGGAGACTTATCAAATCTAGCCAGTAATGGATTTATATATACATCTATAGTTGTGGGTGGTTTAATAACATAACCTTACCTGGGAGGATTGAAAGTATCCCGTGTATTAGCTGTGGGTGGCTTAATAACATAACCCAGCCTGGGGAGGCTTAATAGTATTGCACATATCAGCTGTTGGTGGCTTAATAACATAACCCATCCTGGGGAGGCTTGAAAGTATCCCGTATATTAGCTGTGGGAGGATTAATAATATAACCCAGCCTGGGGAGGCTTGATATTATCCCATATATTAACTGTGGGTGGCTTAATAACATAACCCAGCCTGGGGAGGCTTGAAAGTATCCCGTATATTAGCTGTGGTTGACTTAATAACACAACCCAACCTGGGGAGGCTTGAAATTATCCTGTATATTAGCTGTGGGTGGCTTAATAACACAACCCATCCTGGGGAGGCTTGATAGTATCCCATTTATATATAGAAGCATGATGTTAAAGAAGATAAAAGCCATATTCCGTGAAAGGCAATTGAAGCGGCTAGAGGAAATCCATGAAAGGAAATTGTTGTTTTGCTGTAATCACGAAGCATGCCAAAGCTACAAAATCTCCTAAGGTCTAAATATATGTCCATGATCAAGAAGTGGTATTGTAATGATCCAGTTGTAAGGTGTCGCGTCCTATATAAAGTGCATTTATGAGGTATTCTACGATACAGTGCCACAACCTTAAACTAATTAAGGGTTGATTTAATTAAGCAAGCAAGTGAAATATAAAAGCGTCAGTTGAAGTATCAAGGTATTGGAAGAAAAATTATGCAAATTCTATACATAAACCATTGGGTAGCTGCAACCTTGATAGTTAAGGTGGAGTTGGAAAATGTTAATATTACAGGCCATAGCCTTGAGTTATTATAGCGCCATAGCCTTAAGTTATATTCCATTTTGGTTTCTTAATATGACCCCAGCCCATGACTCGAACGTTTGGAGGAAGTAAATGCATTATTCAAGCAACCAAAGACGTATAGAGAGAATTCATTCAAGTATTAAAGCAATCAAAGAAGAAGAAATTCAAAAGCTAATAAAAGAAGCAGAAATAATAAACATTGAAGATGGCCGCAGCCTTGATAATATCAGTTAGATTATAGAGAAAGGGGACCACAACCACTACGAAGAGTTAGAAAAAGTGTCAAAGGGGCGCAACCCATATATGTAAAAGTTCAAAAATTAGAATGGTCGCGTCCCTATGCGGATGAGCTGTTCAAACAATGTTGAAGATTATCGGCTCACGAAGCCACATCATCGTTGACATCACCTTCCTCACCATCCGCGACTATTTCGTTCTTTTCCTCTACAGCAGCCGCCTTGACCTCTGCCCTCAACCTTTCTTTCTATTCGGCCGCGACCTTGAGCTCAATGCATTGCTAATGATCAACGTCACCAAGTCCCTAGGAAAGAACCATCCCCTTAGTTTCCAGGAAGTTCTTTATGATTCTTTGTCTGAGCTCTTGGTAACCACAGAGGTAGGCCTTATTATTTATGAGATAAAAATCTTTTGAGCCCTTAAACAACTCCACAGTGCTATCTATGGCAAGCTGAAGGGCTTCGCCATGATCTGTCTCTATTTTCTTCATTATCGCGGCATAGGCTTCAGCATCACACGCAGCCTTGGCCTCCAACTCCTCATAACTCTTTTGAAGGAGTTTCGGCTTGTTATTGGATGACTCAACAACTTAGGAAGCTTCTAAGGATTGTGCCCGAGAGACCTTAATAGACTCAGCGTCTTGGTTGAAATTTTCCTCAGCTTCTTCCTTGGCCTTTATTACAGATTCCAAGTTTATCCGAGCCGCCTGAAGTGCCGCAGCTGTGGACATCTTTCTAGATTCATAGGAAGAATTCCGTGCATTCTCCAAATCAGCGGCGTGTACCCTCTCCATAGTCTCCTTCAGTTTGTAGAGTCCTCATACTTCCTCTTTTGGGCTACCATGATGTCCGCGGCCTGAAAAGAAAAAGTTAGGAGCAATGTATGGAATGCAAAAAATTAAAACTGGGAAAATACATGGACTTACCCTCAAAAGACTGTGGAGGCCACAATCCTCCAAATCCTTATGATCTTCGTCGACCAGCCTGTCAAGGTCCGCGATGTCAAGGTACCTCTTCATCTTTTGTGCAGCCTTCGCGGTAGTGTCCCATGAATACTCAGGGTCAGGATGTCTCAGCTGTGGCCGCGATCGACCTTCAGGACCATCTTCGACGTGACACTGAGGAGGTGCCAAGTTGGCATTAATCGCAATAATAGGTGGCGGGGGCGAAGAAGTTGAACTAATGGCAGCATCAGATGTTGACATCAGACCTATCTCAGCCAAATTCACCCTAATATCATCACCAAACTCCTCAAGGAGTGGGGGCACAGCAGGAACAGTTTTTACCTCTGCTTTATTCTGGGCCGCGACGGATTAATTTTTATCGCTAGAAGGGGCAACAGATGGAGCTTTCGTCTTGCTCCTCTTACTTTTTTTGTTCCGCGGAACGTTATTTAGAACAATTGCATCCCCATCAATTTCTGTGAGTTGGGAAGCCAAAATTTTTATGTCAACCTCCTCACCTTAAAGAGGAAAAACAACAGTAAATATTTGAAGTTTTAAATATAAGTTATCGCGGAGTAAAAATGTTGATTGAGTTGTTACCTTCTGCGTCCATTGCTTTGGGTATAGATTTATTTAGGAAGTAGCCTACTTCAAACACAGAAGAAGGAGTAACAAGTGTGCTGAATATCTTATGCTCAGCAGGAACTGCCAAGGCCTCAGCAACTCTCCTCTCTTGTCGCTTGCTCAATTGCAAGTTATCGAGAACTGTAGAAAACATTTCAAGGGTAGTACATAAAGAATAATGAGAAATTATAGAGAAGGTACGCGGCTATAATCCAATTACCTAGTTTGGAGGGACACCCCCATTGCCGCGACATTCTAAACGGCTTCTCCCTCTCGTTCTCCTGAGGGTGAATCTCCCACCCTTCTCCGGAGATGTAGAAATACTTCCCCTTTAAGTTCTTTACATTGGTCGGCCTCCCAGAGTAAAGGGTCTCGTCCCTTCCACAGACGGAGAAGTTGTAGTAGCCAACAAACTTTATAGAGTTTTCCTTCGGGTGGTAGAAGTGGAAAAACTCCGCGGGAGTAATGTCTTTCTTGAATTGATTCTCCCAAAGAACGATCGCGGTAATCATGGACCTCTAGCCATTGGGAATTAACTGGGTTGGGGGCAATTTCATCATTTGAAAAAGTCTCCCGATGGGAACAGGAACTGGCAGCCGCAACCCATAAATAAAAGCATGCAAAGGAAAGAAAACCCCATCATCAGAAAGTGTTGTGCACGATATTTGGTTTATAAGATCTTTAAACGAAGGGACCTCATTGATAACGAGGCCAGTTTGAAGGACTCCTTCTCAGTTGTAGCTTGGGTCTTATCAACCAAAAACTGGGAATGAACATTGCTGGCTGATTTAGGATTAGAAAACACTACAATTGAATATTCGCATTCACCTATTAAATGCACAGTTTTCATGCATGAACTGCAAAACTTAGGAACTAACAATCCAAATACGAGGAGGCAAAGGCTTCAACACATCTACCTCAACACAAATGCGAGATTGACTAGGGAGAGTGACAAAGGTGGTTGATTCATGCATTTTAAGAAGGTTACCAATCCTTTGACATATAGAAAATAAATCATATTTATCAAAAAATGAATCGATAAGTGAGGGAGAGAGATCCAAACAGGGAAAATAGGGCAATCATAACTCCGAATAAATTCACATGTCCACTTCATCACCTTTATAGGGGCTTTAAAGATATACAGTTGTTCATGAAGCCATAAATGCATGACATCTTCTTCACAAAATAATCGTATTAAAATATGCTACGCATATAATAATCCAATTTAGAATGATTCTTTCAAAGAGAATCCATGAAAAGCTTTATGAATAGTCTCCATTGAAGGAAGACCAAATGTGAATCTCCCAATAAGAGAGTATTCGAAAGGAAGTACTAACTATTCAGTTTCTTCACATGAAAATTCAATAGATTAAAATTCAATAAATGTTAGAGGCAATGAGGAAGAAGGTTGAGATAATAAAGAGACAAATCTTTTAGCAGAATTTCGATAATTGTCTGGAGGTTTGAGTTGGGGTGGGTCAACCGCCATATGAGAAGATAAAGAGATTATAAAATTGCCTAGGTGGAGAGGAAAAGGAGAGAAAGGATCTAATATTGAGTAATTAATCACTTAATTCTTCCCACATTAGGGTTACATATAATCGTTAACAAAATATTTTTCTGATAATTTATTTGATTAACTTATTAAGTACTTGAGCGGTCTAACTTAACTTATTTATAGTATCAGATTAATATAATCCACCTGCAGGGTTTGACACATACAAAACCTATAAGCATCTCAAGGGGGTATCACCAGCCTTTAGACCGAGACGTGGATTCAATCCATATAATTCGTTTACCATACATTAATCACCATTACCTAATCTATCAAGATTATTGATCCAATAATAAATCTCACCTGATAGGTCAAAGTAATAAATAACCAGTGCATGTGTCCATTAATCATATATTTGATTAATAGCTTTAAGTAAACCTAATAATCATGAGTATTACATTGTCTTATAAAATCAGTATAAAGACATGGACATCATAGTGGTCCCATTCAATACACATAACGTGTACTAGCACAATATGTTGAAACTATAAAGTTTCCCGTAATCAAGATAGACCTACTAAAATATTGTGCTACAGCCCTACTGATGATGTGTCCAGTTCCATCTAAGACTGTGAATGATAAAACTTATATTCTATAAGAACTGATGATCTGATCCTCTATATGTAGATCATACTCTACACACTAGAACACCTACTGATCAAAATAAAAGATATCATCAATATATAAAATAATGCAAACATTATGTCTATACATGTTTCTCATTAAAACAAGAAAAACTGATTTAATTTTAACAATAAATTCATGACAAAAACTATTACATAAATCATGGTTTTACTCTACTTCTCTAACACACACTGCAAAGTAGATTTTCTACATAAATCTGCGAATAGACTTAACTAGTTAACCCCCTTTTACCCCGGACTTAAAAGCATACCATGATAATGCCTCGTCAATCTTCCAACCTTCCTCCTTGTACCCAGCCACGTCTACCCAGCCCCCCTACGATTCATCGGTGAAAACAGCGACCACCCACTTGCAGGACAAACCCCAAACCCTCAAGAACCTCACTATATCCTAGACTTTCAAAAATGCTCCATTCATCTATCCAACTTACATGTTCTCAGTCTCAAGAACCTATGAAATGCTGACACCCCATCTATGTTCAATCACAAACTCAGTCTTGCCACTCCCATTACCCCCTCCCAACTCTTCTGACTCTACAAACACAACCCACATGAATACCACTGTCGACAACAGTGGAAGTAATATACCTATTTCTCCATCCATACATCAAACCAATACTTACATCCTATATCCATTTTCCCACCCAATCCTACCCAAAACCCATTTATACTTTACACTCCCAACCTAAATCGTTAAAACTAATAATGTCCCATGGCCTTATTATCCGTTAATAATAGCTAACCACCCACCACTTTGACAAAATACCACCTCCTTTTTTATCACGCCCTGTAACTCAAACAAAGAGAATGTCCCTCACACAAAAAATCAACCTAACTCAAAAATTCAAAAGAAATGGAAAAGTGCAATTGTGATTGGAAAAAAAACCAACAATTTTTTTTATATTAACATAGGTGGTGGAGAAAAGAGGAAAGGCGGTTTTGATGATTGGAGCAATGAAACAAATAAGAAAAGGAAGCACCAAAGGGTTTATGACTCGAAAATGGATGACATAAATTCGGAGTTCGATATTCGGCCTTACTAATATCAATGAACATCATAAGCTGGAAATGCCGTGGGTTAGGTAACCCTGTCGTAGTACGCTCTCTTTGTGATCAAGTTCTTTGAGAAAAATCCCATATTTTTTTTTGTGTGAAACAAAATTCAATGCTAAGAAAATGAAGTATATTCGTATGAAACTAAAGATGGATCATTTTTTATGTGTGGAAAATGTGGAAACAATAGGCATCGTGCTTTTCTCTGGATCAATTTTCTTTCAATAGATGAAAATGAAGTATATTCGTATGAAACTAAAGATGGATCATTGTTTATGTGTGGACAATGTGGAAGCAACATGCATCGTTCTTTTCTCTGGATCAATTTTCTTTCAATAGATGTTTTTACTACTACTTGAATCACATTAAATCTTTAGTCAATGACCTTTCATGACCACATCTTTGGCTTTTAACTAGGTTCTATGGTTTTTCAAAGGTGAACAAAAGAAAGACATGATGTAACTTACTAAAATAATTGGGCTCGGTGAACCATCTCCTATAGGTGTGTATGAGGGATTTAAATGAACTCATAGCCTAACGGGATAAAAGGGGAGGGGGATTCCGACTTAATTAGCAATTAATTTTTTTAGATACATAGTGGATTTATGTCGTCTCAGGGATTTGGGCTATAATGTTTACGATTTAACATGGAGTACTAGTAAGGTGAATAAAAAGTTGGATATATTTTTTTCAACCGTAAAGTATGAAGCCATTTTCCCATCCATTTAGGTGTCACATGTTAAGCAGTAAGGGTTCGACCACCTCTTGATTAAGCTCAATTTGGAAGGACTATTCAGTAATAGAAACTTTACCTGAACGAATAATCATTTATATCATTTCAAAGCATAGTGAACTATAGATGTGAAATGCAATGCTATTATTAACGAGGTGTGGGCATTGGGTGATAATGGTCGTGTAGAGGAGAAGTTGAAGGCCTGTGAACTCCACCTAGTGAAATGGGCAAATCAGAAGTATAGTAATCTCAGCCATCAACTTAAGTAGAAAAGACCCATCATTTCTTGGTGGTGTAACCAACTGATTTCTAACGAGCAGTCTAGAGCGATAAAACTGTTGGAAAGTGACATTAGTATTCGTATGGAGGTAGAAGAGCTTTTCTATAAACAAAAGGGGAAGACTGAGTGGCCAAAGGAGGGTGATAGTAATAAAAAAAATTCATGCCAAAGAAAATCAGAGGAGAAAATCCAATACCATCACCAAATTAATAGATGAAATTAGTGTTTATTCGCATGAGGAGTAAGATATAGCATTATGTGCAGTGGACTATTTCACTAATTTGTTTGAAGAGAACACTCCACACCCAGCCGCCAATGAGTTTTTCCTCGATGGGATTAATACCAAAGTCACAAGACCAATGAATGTCATGCTCTTACAAAAGTTTCTGGATCATAAGTTAACCTTAGCACTTAAACAAATGTCCCCTCTTAAATCTCTAGGGTTGGATGGTATGCCAACTTTATTTTTTCAAAATTGCTAGCATATTGTCCAGTCCTAGGTTACACATTTAATCATTGACATACTTAATAATGCTGAGCCTTAGCTCTCTCTAAACCATCCTTTTCTATCTTTGATTAATAAAATAAAAAATCCAAGAATGATCTCACAGTTTTGTCCTACTAGCCTTTGTAACGTTGTTTGTAAATTAATTTCCAATCTTTTGGCTAGGATTAAATGAGTGTTTGACTTTATTAATTCAGAGAACCAAAGCGCTATTATTCTAGGAAGATTGATAACTGATAATGTAATTTTTGCTTTTGAAATTAATCAATCTTTGAAAAGATACAAAAAGGAAGGAAGGGTGGTTTTGCACTAAAGTAAGACATGAGTGAGGCTTATGACAGAGATGATTGGATTTTCCTTGAGAAAGTTATGCTTCCGTTGGGATTTAGTAGGAAATGAGTTAGGTTGATTATGAACTGTGTGTTTTCGATTTCCTTCTCGATTATCATCAATGGGTAGTCAAAGGATTATGTAAAAGCTCAATGGATCCTTAGACAGGATGACCCACTATCACGTTAGTTCTTCCGCCTTTGTGGGGAAGGTCTATCGTTCCTTTTTTATATAGCTAAAATAAAGGTGAGGATAATGGGGTTAGCGGATAGTAAATCAGGCCTCAAGAACCCTCATTTATTTTTTGCTAATGATAGTATAATCTTTGGTGAGACTAAAATAGGAAAGATGATTATGATAAAAAAAAATAATCTTAACATGTACAAACTTTCCTCGGTTCAAAACATCCATCTAAATAAATGTGGGGTGGTGATTAATCATAACATCCCTCTTGGTCATAAACGTAACCTTAGTGATGCATTGTGGATTCATAAAGTTAGTGGGTTTGATAGGTATTTAGGCTTTCCCCCGGTAGTTTGAAAATCCAAAAAGGAGGTGTTTGCAGGTTTGAGAGAGATGGTAAGGAAAAAAGCAAAAGGATGGAAGGATTTTTTATTTTTTGAAGAGGGAAAAGAGATTCTTATAAAGGCAGTTGCTCAAACTGCCCCACATATGCTATGAGTTTCTTTAAAGTCTCAAATGATGTATGTGATGATCTTAAATCTCTTATGTATAATTTTGGTGGACCCACGGGGAAAAAGGAAATGGGGTATATTGGTCGAGTTGAGACAACCTCTGCAAGCTAATATGAGAGGGTGGACTAGGTTTTCGGGATCTTAAAACTTTTAACCTTGCCCTTCTTTCAAAATAAAGATGGAGAATCCTAACGAATTCAAACACCTTGGTGAGTAGAATTTTAAAGACTAAATACTTCCCTAAGTGCTCTTTTTAGGAAGAAAAAAAGGGCCATAACCCATCACACATCTGGAGAAACATTTGGGAGGTTAGAGTTGTTTTGGAGATGGAGTGAGATGGAGAGTTGGAAACGGGGAACATATAAAAATTTGGGTGGACAGATGGATACTAAGACCACACATATTCAAAAGAAATTTTAAAACGACCCATGGAAATAATGATACCTTTGTTAGTGATCTCGTTGATCCGGTTTCAGGTCAACGGGATTTTAATCTCATATCCCATTTGTTTTCTCCACGAGAAATTGATGATATTCTACGTCTCCATCTCACTGGGTTAACTTCAGAGGATAAAGAGATTTGGTATTTTGGGAAGAATGGAAAATTGTCTACAAAAAGTTACTACCTTGTCTCTTGGAAGTTTGGCACTATTAATGGTGAACACCGAATTTCAAAATCATCTACTTATTCTATCCCGCATGTATGGAACTATATCTGGAAGGGTTTGATTTCGAATAAAGTGAACATTTTCTGTTTCGGATTTTCAAAAATATCCTACCCACGGGGAAAATTTTCCAAAAGCAAAAGATGAAAACTCAAAAATAGTTTTATTTTGCGTGTGATTTGAGGAGGGATTCAACTGAATATGTTTTCAAAAGTTGCCCTTTATCGACCGCAGTGCTTCATGTATGTGGGATCAATTCTTAATTTTTCGACAACTTTATTAAGAATTTGAATGGTTGGATCATGTTCCTTTCCCATACTTTAAATTATGATCATTTTGATTTTGTTATATTTTGTTTTGTGGGATTTATGGGCAAACAGGAACAAAGTGTTCCATGGCGGGGTGGAGGACACAACTTATGAGTTGGTTTCTAGATTCTCAAAATTGTATAGTGATTTCAAAATAGCTTGGTTATGGGACCACCATCATGAATAAGCTGGGGATTTTAAATGGTTGCCCCCGCTTCGGGGATATTTAAAGTTAAATTCGATGCAATCTCTTTTGTGGATTCTAGAAGCTTGGGTGTTATGTCATTATCTGTGACTATAGGGGTGACTTTTTACAACTTTATCTCATCGAGTGTGGTAAACGTTAAGAGATGAACATGCGAAAGCTTTTACAGATAACATTTCCACCGAATTTTCTATCAACCTTAGTATCCCACACTTCACCCTTGAGGGGTTTGAAAATTGTGATCTCCAAACTTCATAACAAGGTATACAATTGGTCTGAGTGTGAAAAATGCATCTAATCAATTGAAAATCATACCACGGATGGTCATAAGACTAATACCTTTATCAAACGGCTTGGTAATAAACTAGCCCATGTTGTGTCTCATAATGACAAGTATGTTAGGGACTCTTGTGCTTTGGTTGATTATGTTCCACCCTTTTTGGTGGAAGCTTTGCACCTTGATGTATCCCCTTTTTTTAAGTAATTTTATGTTCTGTTTTACTAGTAAAAAAGATAATATTTTTTTCTCTTAAATAAACTTGTTATATTTAGTTATGTTTTTGTATGATAAAGACAAAGATAACAGACTATTGGATTTTTGGGCCTTTCTCTTAGTTATCATTCGTATGTATAGCATAGTTTCATGGTTTAAAATATTTTATCATAAAGAGTCTAAGATACATTAGGCAAAGCTATGGGCCAGGCCTAATTTGAGCGGGTCAAATATTATTTGGGTTAAATGTGGGTTGGACCAAATATGTGCGAACCAAATGAGGGTGGTCCAACCCTTTTTTCTACAAGAGTAAGTATTAAGTATTACAATTCCATATATATGTAAAAAAAACTCATATTTTACTCACAACTTTTAAAAATGAGTTTTATATTTGACTCATAGCTATTAAAATTGGGCCCCATAATTCTATTCATAACTTTAAAAAATTGAGCCCCATACTCGACTCATAGATTTTAAATATGGGTCCGCTATATAAGTCATAATTTTTATGTTTGGGCTCTGTATTTAAATGGCCGGGCTAATATGGATTGTTTTATAATTTGGATCAAATTTTGCGACTACTAGTTAGAATACTGACTATGTCGAGAAGAAGTGATGTATATTAAATCAAACGCTAGAATGATAAGACTTATCTAATTGTAGCTCCAAACTCTATATAGAAAACCCCCATTGTATAAAAGGGAACATGAGCTAGAGAGACACTATCATGTAAGTTTTGTAATAACATAGTGTAAACACTCTCATAGGGGCTATGGATATAAAATGTCCACACCACGTAGTGTTTGCATCTCTTTCCTATTTTCTTTATGTTTTTTATCATGATTGTAGGGGAGCCTCTTCCGGGGGATTCCGCCCCCCCCCCCCCCCCCCCCCCCATTTGACACTGTGGAAAATTTGGGGAAAAGTCAATTTTACGTACGAAAATAAATGACGATTAAAGTTCATGATCATCAATTATGATTGTTTTTTATTATTGTCAAAAGAGGTTCATTGCGGTTGTTTTTGACCTTTTTCAGTAATGAATGATAAAGACTTGTTGCAAATTAATGTTAGTGACGAAATTAATTATTTAATTTCAATTGTATTAAATTCCGAATTTCCCATTTATGTGGTTTTAATAAATGTCAGATAATCAATTAGGAATGTGATAAATAAATATATTAAAAGATTTGGGTAAACCTTATCCGTTAGTCACATGATGGTTAGTGGCATTAGTGGGAGACTTGGAAAGAGTCCCACCACCACTAGGATTCCGACCCTCTTCCCCTTATAAATAGAGACCTCTACACCATCTAGAGTCATCTCAATACACACTGTTTCTAAGGAGGGAGAGAAAATCCGAAATTCATTTTTCTCATATTTCGGGCTATTCAAGAAAGGAGCATTCAAGTTATTTTAATCCGTTCAACAATGATGGATAAAGGTCAGTTTTTAAATTATAGTTATAAGGAATTTTCGGTTATGTGATTACATGAATATAAACATCCTGGATTCATGTCAAAACTGTTTTATTCATGATACAACCTTATGATTCATATTCAAATTTATGATTAACAAAACAGTATTAATTAACATGTGGTATCAGAGCTTGCGGTTTATAATCTCATGTTATCCGTTAATAAAAACTCCTTTATAACATTTTGATTTATGATCTTTTAAAAATCTAGAAATCTGGAATTTTTTTTAAATCTGGAAATCTGAATTTTTTTCTTCTGAAAATCTGAAAATTTTGTTTTTCTCGAAATCTAAAAAATTTATTTTTCTAGAAATCTGGAAATTTTTAAGCTATATGATAATCGTACATATGGTAATTCGAATTTGTGTTATGATATTAAGAACGAAATTGCTTTTGTGCCTGAGACCTTCTGCGACGTCTTATTTCTGTCATTAAATCTGCTCTTAAAGTGCGTCTGAGATTTTTTGTCACGTTTTTCTTCTGTCGCCAATACTCACTGGTGATAATGAAGGGTAAAAAATTGCTCGGAATTTTAGGAAACTCACATGGTCGACTGGAAACGTCGAAATAAACAAAACCCATTGTGGAATGGGCACCCTCTTACTTTTGCGTTTTGACGTCATTAAGGCCCTCAAAACCCCGTTTTTGCCATTTTAGGAAATAATCTTGGGGCTTATAAATCTTTGCAGAAAATTGATATTAACGTTCCGCAAATTTTTTTGATTTTCTGCCATGTTTTACTTCAATTCTATGGTGAAAACTCAATTTTGCCATTTTTGGCAAAATTCATGTATTTTGTGTTTTTACAATACCTAGGCAATTCTGTTTTTTGAGGCATTTAAGCTACTATTGGCATCTTTGTAATTATTGATAGATTAAGTATTATAGTTAATATTAAGGCGTGATTAACTATATTTAAGTTGAGATATGTAAACAATTATTCATTTGAGTTAAGTCAAAGGCAAAACACACGCTAAGACTGCATGTACGAATAATATACTTACATTCATTAAAGACTTATTCTAATGTCAGTTATAAAATTGGATTAAAGCGCAACACATGCTAATAGCTGAATTGAACAATATTAGAACTAGTTTTTGTAAAAACAAAATGTTGACATTAAGTCCATTAATCATGGTATTAAATGTTTAGGCAACAAACACAGATGCCAAAATTATGGGACCATGATAAATGAATTATAGGGTAATATATCTTTACAAATCTGAACATTATGTGATGATTAACACATATTCCATGATATTTAGATTGTAAATGAAATATGCCAAAATCTTTAATCAACAATTCAATATTCGACCCTTGCAATTTTTGTTGTGTGTGAAAATTTAATTTGTGAACATTGTTATTAATTGCAATTCCCCTTAACCTGTACTCGCAAGCTCAGTCCTATTCCAAATTTAATGGAACTAATTTTTCTGAATGGAATGAGAAAATTGAGTTCAGCCTAGGGGTTCTTGACCTAGACATGGCAATTATGTGGGATGAACCCGCTGCTATTACTGATACGAGTAGCGAGGATGAAATTGTTGTCCATGAAGCATGGTCTCGATCCAATAGGTTGGCCCTAATGTTTATACGAATGTGTGTTCCTGCTGACATTAAGACCTCCCTACTTGAAACTACGAAAGCGAAAGAGTATTTGAACAACATTAAGGAACGCTTTTGCACTGCTAATAAATTCCTTGCTGGAAAACTGATGGCTGACCTGACCACTATAAGGTTCGATGGTACTCGAACCATGAATGAGAACATTATAGAAATGACCAATCTGGATGCTAGACTTGGAGTTCTGGGCATGACAGTGGCTGAGTCTTTTCTCGTCCAATTCGTCATAAACTCCCTACCTCCTGAGTATGGGACTTTCCAAATCAATTACAACACTATAAAAGATAAGTGGAATATAAATCATTTGCAAAGCATGTTGGTACAGCAGGAAGGAAGGCAAAAGCAACAGAATGGCCATGTGACTAAAGGACAGGTGGCAAACCTTACAGTTAAAGGAGTTGGTTTTAAGAAATTATTCGGCAAGGGCATTAAGAAAGGTCCTGAGCCGTCTCATCAAGCTGAACCATCAACTGCTACTGTGAAGAAGGAAAAGAACGACAAGTGTCACTTCTGTAAAAAGAAGGGCCATTTCCATAGGTATTATCATAAACAAAAGGCCTGGTTCGAGAAAAAGGGTAAGTCTTTTATTTATGTTTGGTTCGAATCAAACTTAATTAATGCTCCTTCTAACACTTCATGGATTGATTCTGGTTCTATGTGTCATGTTTCTAATTCGATGCAGGGCTTCATTTCGATCCACAAAATAAATCCAAATGAGCATTTTCTCTACATGGGCAATAAGGCAAAGGCTAAAATAGAAGCTGTTGGAGTCTTTCGCCTGATTTTAAGCACTGGATTTATTTTAGATTTGCAAGAAACTTTTTATGTTCCCACAGTTTCTAGGAATTTAATTTCTATTTCTAAACTCGCTTTAGATGGTTTTGCAATTGAATTTAAGAACAATGATTTTGGTATGATTAAAAATTCTAATAATGTTGGTTCTGGTTTTTTATTAGATGGTTTATATCGATGGAGTCTTGAAAATAATTTTTCTGAAACCCTTGTGACCTGCATCCTAATGTTGGTAGGAAACGTACACTTAATGATGAAAAATCTGCTTATGTTTGGCATAAAAGATTAAGGAACATATTCAGGCCGAGAATTGAAAGGCTCATTCAAGATGGAATACTCCATAACCTGGATTGAGCCAATTATGGTGTATGTGTGGACTGTATTAAAGGAAAACAGACCAAACATACAAAGAAAGGAGCCACAAGAAGCACCTAGCTACTTGAAGTAATACATACAGACAGATGTGGACCTTTTGATATTCCATCCATTGGTGGAGAAAAATACTTCATCACCGCTATACATTATTTTCAGGTTATTGCATTTTGTACATGTTGCATGATAAATCTCAGTCTGTGAACGTCGTTGAAATATACATTAATGAGGTTGAGAGGCAACTAGGCAAAAAGGTAAAAATTATTAGGTCTGATAGAGGTGGAGAATATTATGGTAGATATGACGAGTCAAGGCAATGCCCTGGCCCATTTTCTAAACTCCTTGAGAAATTAGGTATTTGCGCCCAATACACAATGCCAGGATCACCTTGGCAGAATGGTGTAGCTGAAAGACGTAATCTTACCCTTATAGAAATGGTAAGAAGTATAATAAGGATGACCCAATTGCCTACAATTTTATGTACACATGCATTAAAAACTGCTATACCCATCTTAAATAGGGTTCCAAGTAAGTCAGTTCAAAAAACCCCTTTTCAACTTTGGAAAGGATGGAAACCCGATTTAAGGTATTTAAGTATGTGGGGCTGCCCAGCGGAAGCTAGAATCTATAACCCTTATGAAAAGAAATTGGATCCTAGGACATTATCCTTTAATTTCATAAGGTATCCATAAAAGTCGAAGGGATATAGATTCTATTGTCCAAATCATAGAACTAGAATCTTAGAAACTGGAAATGCTAAATTCATTGAAGAAGGTGAAGTAAGTGGGAGTATAAAAGAAAGGGAGGTAATCATTCAAGAAGTCAGGGTACAAATTCCTATACCCAGAGTTCATAACATACCTGTTGTTCCTAATGTAGTTGTTGAACCGGTCATTGACCCAATCAATAACAATGAACAACAAGTGAATGATCAACCAACTGAACAGCCACATAATGAGACTATAACCGATGAAAATTTTGAAGCACCACAGGAAGTGCCATTAAGAAGATCTCAAAGAGAAAGGAGATCGGAAATTCCGGATGATTATGTGGTAAACCTTCAAGAGACCGAATTTAACATAGGGAATATTAATGATCCAGTTTCTTATGAAAAAGCTATAAATAGTAATGATTTCGATAAATGTATTGATGCCATGAATGAAGAAATAAAATCTATGAATGACAATAAAGTTTGGGAGTTGGTCGAATTGCCAGAAGGACAAAAACGAGTTGGGTGCAAGTGGATCTTTAAGACCAAACTTGACTCACAAGACAATATCGAAGGACATAAAGCGAGACTTGTTGCCAAAGGTTTTAATCAACGAGAAGGCATTGATTATAAAGAGACTTTCTCTCCAATTTCAAAGAAGGACTCACTAAGAATCATATTAGCGTTGGTGGCTCATTATGATTTGGAGTTACACCAAATGGATGTAAAAACAAATTTTCTAAATGGGAGTTTAGAAGAAGAAGTCTACATGGCACAGCCATAAGGCTTCATAAAGGAAGGAAAAGAAAACATGGTATGTATATTAAAGAAGTCAATATATGGTCTAAAGCAAGCTTCTCGTCAATGGTACATTAAGTTTCACGATACCATTACATCCTTTGGGTTTAAGGAAAACACTGTTGATCTGTGTATATACCTGAAGATCAGTGGGAGTAAGTTTGTGTTTTTAGTACTATATATTGATGACATACTTATCGCCAGTAGTGATCTTGATTTATTAAGTGAAACCAAGAAGTACCTTTTTAAAAACTTTGAAATGAAAGATTTAGGTGAGGCATCCTTCGTGATCGGGATAGAAATATCTCGGGATAGATCACGAGGAATGTTAGGATTGTCTCAGAAAGCTTACATTAACAAAGTTTTAGAAAGATTTAGCATGCAAAGTTACAATCCCATTAATGTTCCACTTCAGAAAGGGGATAAGTTCAGCTTATGTTAATGCCCCGGAAGTGATTTAGGAAGGGAGCACATGAAAGGCATGCCTTATGCTTCGATCGGAGGGGGCTTGTTGTATGCACAAGTCTGCACTAGATCGGGTATCAGTTTTGCCATTGGGATGCTAGGCAGATATCAAAGCAATCCGGGGATTCACCATTGGAAAGCTGTAAAGAAAGTTCTGAGGTACCTGCAAGGGACCAAGGATTACATGCTCACATATCGAAAGACTGATCACCTTGAGGTGATTGGTTATTCAGACTCAAATTTTGGGGGATGCCTTGACAATAGGAAGAGCACTTTGGGTTATCTCTTCCTTATGTCTGGACGATCCGTTTCATGGAAAAGTGCTAAGCAAAGAATCATTGCATCATCTACTATGGAGGCTAAGTACGTAGCTTGCTTCGAAGCTACAAATCATGGATTATGGCTGCGAAACTTTATTTCAAGACTTAGAATTATGGGGTCAGTATCTAAGACGCTGAAAATTTATTGTCATAATGTCGTAGCAGTCTTCTTTCCGAAGACCGATAGGTATACTAAGGCTGCTAAGCATATTGAGATGAAATACCTATCAGTTAAAGAAGAAGTTCAGAAACAAAGAGTGTCAATTGATTACATTAGTATGCGTGATAACATAGCAGATCCTCTTACGAAAGGACTATCTCCGAAGACCTTTATGGAACATGTCAAAGAGATAAGTCTCGATTAGTTGGATTATGATTGCTATTTTGCCTTAGTTGTTTGAAACTATTACTTGAATTCAATAAAAGTGTTTCTGATTTCTATTATTTATGTCTTTTGTGAATGCATGCATATAATTATGAATTATTGTTGACATAAATAGTTCTTATTAAAAAGGACATTAGGAGGCAATTATGATACCCAATATTAAAGGCTAGTTGAATGAAACATTGATGTTGTGGTACATGGAAGGAACCATGATCTTGAATAGCATGGAACCTCCATGACTCACATCTGTGAATCATTTGATTTAGCAAAATTTATCAATGATTTTGCACCTTATGATACCTAATTTAATTATACGAATTATTAAGACCAAGTGGGAGACTGTTGGAAATTAATGTTAGTGACGAACTTAATTATTTAATTTCAATTGTATTATATTCCGAATTTCCCATTTATGTGGTTTTAATAAATGTCAGATAATTAATTAGGAATGTGATAAATAAATATATTAAAAGATTTGAGTAAACCTTATCCGTTAGTCACATGATGGTTAGTGTCATTAGTGAGAGACTTGGAAAGAGTCCCACCACCACTAGGATTCCGGCCCTCTTCCCCTTACAAATAGAGACCTCTACACCATCTAGAGTCATCTCAATACACACTGTTTCTAAGGAGGGAGAGAAAATTCGAGATTCGTTTTTCTCATATTCTGGGCTATTCAAGAAATGAGCATTCAAGTCATTTTAATCCGTTCAACAACGATGGACAAAGGCCAGTTTTTAAATCATAGTTATAAGGAATTTTCGGTTATGTGATTACATGAAGATAAACATCCTGGATTCACGTCAAAACCGTTTTATTCATGATACAACCTTATGATTTATATTCGAATTTATGATTAACAAAACAAGTTTAATTAACAAGACTATCAAGATCTTTTTAGAATTTCTATATCGTCCAATATATTTACCATTATCTATAAAGATATGTTTTATACGTTATATAAAAATATATTAAATATCCACACAAGCATCAACACGTAAAAAGCCATGAATTTTGTGTTGTTTTTGATCACACAAGAATCTGTGTAAGATTTTTTTATTATAAATGAATCTCTGGTTTGTAAATCTGGAATAGGTATGTTGAAGGATTTTTCTTAATAAAATAAAAATATTTTCATTAAATCAATTTACTTAACACATCATTGTGCACATAATGTTCCAAAAGAGATGGAATAGAATTCTCGTATACAGATGTGTTCTAGATAGATTTGGTATTTTGAGCCAATAAGTCAGTTGGTAAGTTATCGAGCCATTTAACGAAAGAGAAAGAATTATTGATACCACCCGAAATTCTCTATTTAATAGAGTTAGTGTAGTTAAGTAACACTCAATAGAGAAAGTTGTGGCAATATCTGTTGGAAATTAATGCCAAGTAACGAAATTAATTATTTAATTTCACTTTTATTAAATTCCAAATTTCCCATAATTGTGGTCTTGATAAATATCAGATAATTAATTAGGAATGTGATAAATAAAGATATTAAAAGATTTGAATTAGTGGGAAACTTGGAAAGAGTCCCACCTCTGCTAGGATTCCGGCCCTCTTCCCCTTATAAATAGAGACCTCTACAACATCTAGAGTCATCTCCATACACATTGTTTCTAAGGAGAGAGAGAAAATCCGAAATCCATTTTTCTCATTTCGGGCTGTTTAAGAAAGGAATAAAAGGAGCATTGAAGTCACTTTAATCCGTTCAACAACGATGGGCAAAGGTCAGTTTTTAAATCGTATTTTTAAGAAATTTTCGATTCTGTGATTGCATAAAGATAAACACCCTGGATTCATGTCAAAACTGTTTTATTCATGATGTAACCTTACGATTCATATTCGAATTTGTGATTAACAAAACAGTATGATTTAACATGTGGTATCAGAGCTTTCGGTTTATAATCTCATGTTTTCCATTAATGAAAATTTCATTATAACATTATGATTTATGATCTTTTGAAAATCTGGAAATCTATAATTTTTTTTTAATCTGGAAATTTGGCAATTTTGGTAAATCTAGGAATCTAAAAATTTTGTTTTTCTAGAAATTTTATTTTTCTGGAAATTTTGGTAAATCTGGAAATCTGGAAATTTTATTTTCTGGAAATCTGGAAATTTTGATAAATCTGGTAATCATGCATATGATAATACGAATTTATGTCATGTATGATATTAAGAACCATATTGTTGTGTACAGTCCTTATCCTATAATAACTGTCCCATAATTGTTCAACCCCTTTTCGTGTTATTAAGAACCCTAATGTGTCGTTAGCGTGATTTTATTATTTCAAGTTGTGTAAGCATTCTGGAAAACACTTTTATTAATCATGATAAGAAAACGAAGCTGTTTTTAAGATTAATTATGTGAAAACTGCGATATGATGCAAAACAGATTTCGAAAGAATTTTTTTTTGGCGTAGTGAATAGTGTTTTTCAAAATTTTCGGTGTCCGATTGACTTAAAACTGGGTAGGTTGACTAGAAACGGGCCAACGATTGAATTTCACGGCCTTTGACCGTGATGTAATGTGTTTTTAGGCAATCCGAGTCCGTTAAGGCCCTCAAAATCACGTTTTTGCCATTTTAGAAAATAATCTTGGGGCTTATAAATCTTTATAGTAAACTGATATTAATGTTCCGCAAAAAGTTTTGATTTTCTGGCATGTTTTACTTCAATTCTATGGTGAAAACTCAATTTTTCCATTTTTGGCAAAATTCATGTATTACGTGTTTTATACCTGGGCAATTATGTTTTTGAGGCATTCGAGATACTATTGGTATCTTTGTAATTACTGATATATTACATATTATAGTTAATATTAATGCATGATTAACTATATTTAAGTTGAGACATGTAAACAATTATTCACTTGAGTTAAGTCAAAGGCCAAACACAGGCTGAGACTGCATGTACGAATAATATACTTACATTCATTAAAGACTTATTCTAATGTTAGTTATAAAATTGAATTGAGGCGCAACACATGATAATATCTGAATTGAACAACATTAGAACTAGTTTTGTAAAAACATAATAGTTGACATTAATTCCATTAATCATGGTATTAAATGAATTAGGCAACAAACACATATGCCAAAATTATGGGACCATGATAAATGAATTATAGGGTAATATATCTTTACAATTTGAATATTATGTGATGATTAACACAGATTTCGTGATATTCAGAATGTAAATGAAATATGCCAAAATTTTAGTCAACAATTTAATATTCGACCCTTGCAATTTTGTTGTGTGTGAAATTTAAATTTGTGAACATTGTTATTAATTGCAGTTCCCCTTAACCTGTATTCGCAAGCTCAGTCCTATTCCAAATTTGATGGAACTAATTTTTCTGAATGGAATGAGCAAATTGAGTTCAGCCTAGGGGTTCTTGTCCTGGACATGGAAATTATGTGTGATGAACCTGCTGCTATTACTGATACTAGTAGCGAGGATGAAATTGTTGTCCATGAAGCATGGTCTCGATCCAATAGGTTGGCCCTAATGTTTATGCGAATGTGTGTTGCTGCTAACATTAAGACCTCCCTACCTGAAACTAAGAAAGCGAAAGAGTATTTGAACAACATTAAGGAATGCTTTCGTACTTCTGATAAATCCCTTGCTGGGAAACTGATGGCTGACCTGACCATTATGAGGTTCGATGGCACTCGAACCATAAATGAGCACATTATAGAAATGACCAATCTGGCTGCTAGACTTAGAGTTTTGGGCATGACAGTGGACGTGTCTTTTCTCGTCCAATTCGTCCTAAACTCCTTAACTCCTGAGTATGGGCCTTTCCAAATAAATTATAACACTATAAAAGATAAGTGGAATGTAAATGATTTGCAAAGCATGTTGGTATAGGAGGAAGGAAGGCTTAAGAAACAGAATGTCCATGTGACTTAGGGACAGGTGGCAAATCTTACAGTCAAAGGACCTGGTTTTAATAAGAAGTTCGACAAGGGCATTAAGAAAGGTCCCGGGCCGTCTCATCAAGTTGAACCGTCAACTGCTGATGTGAAGAAAGAAAAGAACGACAAGCGTCACTTCTGTAAAAAGAAGGGCCATTTCCAGAGGGATTGTCATAAACGAAAAGCCTGGTTCGAGAAAAAGGGTTAACCCTTTATTTATGTTTGTTTCGAATCAAACTTTATTAATGTTCCTTCTAACACTTGGTGGATTGATTCTGGTTCTATGTGTCATGTTTCCAATTCGATGCAGGGCTTCATTTCGATCCGCAAAATAAGTCCAAATGAATGTTTTCTCTACATGGGAAATAAGGCAAAGGCTAAAATAGAAGATGTTGGAGTCTTTCGCCTGATTTTAAGCACTGGATTTATTTTGGACTTGCAAGAAACTTTTTATGTTCCCACAGTTTCTAGTAATTTAATTTCTGTTTCTAAACTCACTTTAGATGGTTTTGCAATTAAATTTAAGAACAATGGTTTTGGTTTGATTAAAAATTCTAATAATGTTTGTTCTGGATTTTTATTAGATGGTTTATATCGATTCAATCTTGAAAATAATTTTTCTGAAACCCTTGTGGCCCTGCATCCTAATGTTGGTACGAAACGTACACTTGGTGATGAAAAATCTGCTTATTTGTGGCATAAATGATTAGGGCACATATCTAGGCCAAGAATTCAAAGGCTCATTAAAGATGGAATACTCCATAACCTGGATTGGGCCAATTATGATGTACGTGTGGACTGTATTAAAGGAAAACAGACCAAACATACAAAGAAAGGAGCCACAAGAAGCACCTAGCTACTTGAAATAATACATACAAACATATGTGGACCTTTTGATATTCCATCCATTGTTGGAGAGAAACACTTCATCACCTTTATATATGATTTTTCATGTTATGGCATTTTGTACATGTTGCATGATAAATCTCAGTCTGTGAACGTCGTTGAAATATACATTAATGAGGTTGAGAGGCAACTAGGCAAAAAGGTGAAAATTATTAGGTCTGACAGAGGTGGTGAATATTATGGTAGATATAATGAGTCAGGGCAACACCCAGGCCCATTTTCTAAACTCCTTGAGAAATTAGGTATTTGCGCCCAATACACAATGCCAGGATCACCTTGGCAGAATGGTGTAGCTGAAAGGCGTAATCGTACCCTTATAGAAATGGTAAGAAGTATAATAAGGATGACCCAATTGCCTACATTTTTATGTACTCATGCATTAAAAACTGCTATACCCATCTTAAATAGGGTTCCAAGGAAGTCAGTTTCAAAAACCCCTTTTCAACTTTGGAAAGGATGGAAACCCGATTTAAGGTATTTAAGTGTGTGGGG
This sequence comes from Sambucus nigra, assembly GCA_949130495.1. NCBI lineage: Eukaryota > Viridiplantae > Streptophyta > Magnoliopsida > Dipsacales > Adoxaceae > Sambucus > Sambucus nigra. Next base: position 126,483,790 of record OX422207.1, on the reverse strand, counting down.
CTGCCCAGCGGAAGCTAGAATCTATAACCCTTATGAAAAGAAATTGGATCCTGGGACATTATCCTTTAATTTCATAAGGTATCCATAAAAGTCGAAGGGATACAGATTCTATTGTCCAAATCATACAACTAGAATCTTAGAAACTGGAAATGCTAAATTCATTGAAGAAGGTGAAGTAAGTGGGAGTATAAAAGAGAGGGAGGTAATCATTCAAGAAGTCAAGGTACAAATTCCTATACCCAGAGTTCATAACATACCTGTTATTCCTAATGCAGTTATTGCACCAGTCATTGACCCAATCAATGACAATGAACAACAAGTGAATGATCAACAAACTGAACAACCACATAATGAGATTGTAACCGATGAAACTTTTGAAGCACCACAGGAAGTTCCATTAAGAAGATCTCAAAGATAAAGGAGATCGAAAATTCCGGATGGTTATGTGGTATACCTTTAAGAAACCGAATATAACATAGGGGATATTAATGATCCAGTTTGTTATGAAAAGGCTATAAATAATGATGATTCAAATAAATGGGTCAATGCCATGAATGAAGAAATAAAATCCATGAATGACAATAAAGTTTGGGAGTTGGTCGAATTTCCAGAAGGACAAAAACGAGTTGGGTGAAAGTGGATCTTTAAGACCAAACTTGACTCACAAGGCAATATCGAACGATATAAAGCTAGACTTGTTGCCAATGGTTTTAATCAACGAGAAGGCATTGATTATAATGAGACCTTCTCTCCAGTTTCAAAGAAGGACTCGCTAAGAATCATATTAGCGTTGGTGGCTCATTATGATTTGGAGTTACACCAAATAGACGTAAAACAGCTTTTCTAAATGGGAGTTTAGAAGAAGAAGTCTACATGGCGCAGCCACAAGGCTTCATAAAGGAAGGAAAAGAAAATATGGTCTGTATGTTAAAGAAGTAAATATATGGTCTAAAGCAAGCTTCTCGTCAATGGTACATTAAGTTTCACAATACCTTTACATCCTTTGGGTTTATGGAAAACACTATTGATTGGTGTATATACCTGAAGATCAGTGGGAGTAAGTTTGTGTTTTTAGTACTATATGTTGATAACTTACTTATCGCCAGCAGTGATCTTCGTTTATTAAGTGAAACCAGGAAGTACCTTTCTAAAAAAATTGAAATATAAGATTTAGGTGAGGCATCCTTCGTGATCGGGATAGAAATATCTCGGGAAAGATCATGAGGAACGTTGGGACTGTCTCAGAAAGCTTACATTAACAAAGTTTTAGACAGATTTAGCATGCAAAGTTGCAATCCCGTTAATGTTCCACTTCAGAAAGGGGATAAGTTCAGCTTAAGTCAATGCCCTGGAACTGATTTAGAAAGGGAGCACATGAAAGGCATGCCTTATGCTTCGCTCATAGGGAGCTTGTTGTATGCATAAGTTTGCACTAGATCGGACATCAGTTTTGCCGTTGGGATGCTAGGCAGATATCAAAGTAATTCGGGGATTTACCATTGGAGAGCTGCAAAGAAAGTGATGAGGTACCTGCAAGGGACCAAGGATTACATGCTCACATATCGGAAGACTGATCACCTTTAGGTGATTGGTTATTCAGACTCAGATTTTGGGGGATGCCTTGACAGTAGAAAGAGAACTTTGGGTTATGTCTTCCTTATGGCTGGATGAGCCGTTTCATGGAAAAGTGCTAAGCAAAGTGTCATTGAATCATCTACTGTGGAGGCTGAATACGTAGCTTGGTTCGAAGCTACTAATCATGGATTATGGCTGCGAAACTTTTTTTCAGGACTTAGAATTATGGAGTCAATATCTAAGCCGCTGAAAATTCACTGTGATAATCTCGCAGCAGTCTTATTCTCGAAGAACGATAGGTATACTAAGGATGCTAAGCATATTGAGATGAAATACCTATCAGTTAAAGAAGAAGTTCAGAAACAAAGAGTGCCAATTGATCACATCAGTACGCGTGATAACATAGCAGATCCTCTTACGAAAGGACTATCTCCGAAGACCTTTATGGAACATGTCAAAGAGACGGGTCTCGATTAGTTAGACTATGATTGCTATTTTGGCTTAGTTGTTTGACACCATTACTTGAATTCAATAAAAGTGTTTCTGATTTCTATTATTTCTGTCTTTTGACAAAGCATGCATATAATTATGAATTATTGTTGACATAAATAGTCCTTATTGAAAAGGACATTATGAGGCCATTATGATACCAAATATTAAAGGCTTAGTTGAATAAAACATTGGTGTTGTGGTACATGGAAGGAACCATGCTCTTGAATAGCATGGAACCGCCATGACTCGCATCGGTGAATCATTTGATTTAGCAAACTGAATTTATCAATAATTGTACACCTTATGATCCCTAATTTAATTATACGAATTATTAAGACCAAGTGAGAGACTATTGGAAATTAATGTCAAGTAACGAAATTAATTATTTAATTTCAATTTTATTAAATTCCGAATTTCCCATAATTATGGTCTTGATAAATATTAGATAATTAATTAGGAATGTGATAAATAAAGATATTAAAAGATTTGGGTAAACCTTATCCGTTAGTCACGTGATGGTTAGTGGCATTAGTGGGAGACTTGGATAGAGTCGAACCTCTTCTAGGATTCCGGCCCTCTTTCCCTTATAAATAGAGACCTCTACACCATCTAGAGTCATCTCAATACACACTGTTTCTAAGGAGGGAGAGAAAATCTGAAATCCATTTTTCTCATTCCGAGCTGTTTGAGAAAGGAATAAAAGGAGCATTCAAGTCACTTTAATCTGTTCAACAACGATGGAAAAAGATCAGTTTTTAAATTGTATTTTAAAGAAATTTTCGATTATGTGATTGCATGAAGATAAACATCCTGGATTCATGTCAAAACTGTTTTATTCTTTTTCCAACGACTCTGTATGCTCGGCTTTAAGTGGTTGCCAAGCCCGTTGATGTAAGATCGTGAGTAAGGTGCCAGGATCATCTCTAACGATTACACCAACACGTATGATTCTAGAATCATCAAAGGCGGTTGCATCAAGGTTAATTTTGAATGAGACCAGACTCGGGCTCCTCCATCAATTAAGATCCTTAAAATTGTGAATGTGCTTTTTAGACCAAACAACTTCGAAATCATTGATCATATTTGAAAATTCGGAAATCAAAATCTTAGATTTATCCCCACGCCCCCCTTAGAAACCTTTATTTCTGTTAGTCCATAAAGCTTGCAAAGCGACACACACATAATCAAAGTGCTCATTCTTTAAGGTGTCAGCCAAGGAAAAAATTTAACTGTCCATATTAGTGTTAATAGAACCCATTATATCATAATTTAGCCCACAAGAGATTATTACTTCAACAGCCAAAGGGAAAAGCATAAGAATATGAGTGGAGGAATCACTCCCGTTTTCGCAAAAACGACAAGATTGGTATTAAGTCATCATTTTACGTCTTCGGAAGTTCTCTCCCATAAGCAGGGAAATAGTGTAAAGATGAAATATTATATGTTTCACTTTATGTGGCACCACCCCCTTCTATATGACATTCCAATTGCCAGGGCTAGAAGGAGATGGTTAGTTCGAAAGCCTTTGATCTCCCTTAATAAGCCCATAATCCCAAGTAAACCGGTAGCCTCTTTTACTAGAGTATTTACCATTTTTTAAAGTGCCAAATCTCCTTGTCCTCAACTAAAGACCTAGATATCGGGATTTTACCAATGTCTTGAATTTCCTATTGAAAGAATAAATTTGTCAAGAGATCACGTTCCCACTGACCCGATAATGGGTTAATGAGGTCTTTAAAAACAATCGTGTGCACAATTGTGTGGCTCGAGAATGGTTTCAAAATGTGAGGTTTGGGAATCCATCTATCCTTCCAAATTTTATTTTTTTTTCCAATTCCCACTCTCCATCTAACCCCCTTATCAAGGACGAATCTATCTTCTAAATGCTTTTCCAAATGTAAGATGGGTTGAAACCATGCTTAGCCTCCCAAAAGGAACCCCTAGGGAAATATTTCGATTTTAAAATTTTACTAGGTAACGAGTTAGGGTCGAAAAGGATTCTCCACCTGCGTTTTTTGAGGAGGTATAAGTTAAAGGCCTTAAGGTCACAAAATCCTAACCCACCATCTCTTTTGCATTTACATAATTTTCCCCTTTTTCCTTCTTCCCATGTGACCACCAGAAGTTTCACATAACATATTTAAGATCCTTATAAACGTACTCTGGGATTTTAAAGAAACTTATTGCGAAGGTAGGACAAACTTGAGAGACAAATTTGATAAGGATTTCATTACCCGTATTGGACAGAAAGGCCTTTTTCCATCCTTATATTTTTTCCAAACTCTCTCCCTCAAACTCGTAAACACCATTTTAAAGATTTTTCTAACACTGAAGGTAATTTTAAATATCGATAATGTCTGCTAACGTTATGAATACCTAATGCATTATAAAGGTCTATCTGAAGGTCTGGCTTAATGTTATGACTAAAAACTACTCCGCATTTATCAAGATTCATTTTTTATCCTAAGGCCAGTTCGTAAATTAAGGATGTCTTGCTATCTCAATCTGCTACCTAAACTTGGTCTTACTAAAGATAATACTGTCATCTGCAAAAAGTAAGTGACAAACTTTGACTTTATTTTTTCTCACCGCCATACCTGCAATCCTACCATCCAATTAATCTTTGTCAAAAAGGCATGAGATGCTTTCCTTGTCGAGAAGGAAGAAATAAGGGGAAAGAGGGTCACCCTTCCTCAGCCCCTATGGGCCTTGGCCTCACCATTGATCAAAATAAAAAAAAATGATTGAAGACATATAGTTCATGATTAATCAGACCCATCTGTCACTAAAGACTATATTAACCATAATCTTCTGAAGAAAGGTCCAATTCAGCCTATCATAAGTCTTACACATATCAAGATTTAATGTGAAGCTACCCTCTAATCCTTTCGTTTTTTTGTGTAAAGAGTGACCATTTTCAAGGGAAGCAATAACATTGTCTGTGATGAGTCGTCCATGGATGAAGGCACTCTAATTTTCCAAAATATTAGAATCTCAAAGTCTTTTTAGTCTATTGCCTAACATTTTAGAAATAATTTTGTAAATGACGTTGCATAAACCAATATGCCAGAATTGAGAAATGAGTTTTGGATTTTTATTTTTGGGGATTAAAGAAATTAGAGTGTGGTTTAAATAATGAAGGCCCATGGCGTTATTAAGTAAATCCATAACAAACGTAGTAATGGATGGGTCGACGATATGCCAATATTTTTGGAAAAACAAATCTTGTATACCATCAGGACGGGGCATTTCAAAGGAGACATTTGGTTAAGGTCAAGGATCAACTCAAGAGTAAATAAACTTAAGAGAGAGCGTATCATTCATTTGACTTGTGACACAGCTATTGATTACTCCGAGGGCACAATAACATGCCTATTGCTTATACTAACATGTAAAAATTATCTTTGGGATTTTTTTAATAAAAATTAGCTTCTCAAATGCATGTTGCTTATACTAACATTAACATGTCCAAAATATATGATTGTATCACAATTAGCCATTCCACAATTCTGGAAATTTAAAACAAACTTATATAATTAAGAGGAACTCATAATATGTGCTCATAGCTATAATATCAAAGTCGTGCCCAAAACGGTAGAAGAATAAAAGCATGGGATTATAATGAAATGAGCATAGCCTAACAAGTTAAACTGCAATCTTCCTTCAAAAAATAACTGATAGCATTCTTAAAAAACATTCCTACCAAACTGTCTTCAACATCTTCCAAAAATAAGTACTTGTTCATAAAGAAATTATAGTAAATACTCTTGTAAATTAACAACACCCTTGTAATAAAAAAATAAAAAATAAAAAAATCAAAGTATACATTCGATCTAAAAAGCGACGAAGAAACACCATACCCACTTGATTCCTTATATTTTTCTGAAATTGATATGAGAGAATTTCAAAGAAAAATTGTCAGAATAAAATTCAAGAACTATAAATATTCCACTCACATAATTAGTCAAAATGAATATATCTATGTGGCCATGCTATGGTACTTCCTTTTGAATCATCAAGTATGGAAAACACATCAGAGTATTGAAAAACTGGCACTTTGGGCATTAAAATTTCAACAACCCATAGTTTATAGCAATCTGGCCCAAGGATTTGGTGGTGCACAAGTGACTTTGGGCCTGTAGAATCAAGTTCTGCATTTGCAAATTCTTCTCCAGTCCCCAACCAATGTAATAATTTGTAGGGAGAATTTCTTTGTGGAGTACTTTGTGCGCATGAACTTTCTCGATTGCACTAATAAATAGTACATGGAAAAGAATTAAAAAATAATTATTAATGCAACTAGTAAAACAATTTAGACTTCGATAGTTCATTACAATAACTTGTAGAGTATGTGTGTGATTATGCATGGAGTCCCCACCACCCTCATGTTGACCCTATAGAAATTGCAAGTGAAGTATGTAAAAACAAAATAAGTGAAAAACTATATGTATTGAATCATGTTTGATTTTAAAAATATACAACATTTAGTTCATTTCCTTGTGTCATTCGACTTTTCATGTATATATTCCATTCCAAAAGTTGTTGAATTTGATTTTCAAGAGCCATTACCCTTGCATTTCTATATAACGATGCATCTACCTTCGTAGGCCTCACCCCAAATCCAAGACCTCAAACATGACCCCGACGTTCAGGACCAAGCACCTTTACTACTCCATCATCCCTCAACGATGTTAAGTCATGATATGGAATTTTTTCCATCTTTTCCTAAAATAAATATAATAATTCTAAATATTAAAAAAATATAATAAAAACATTCTATATTTTATAAAAATTGTAAAGTGTTGGGTAAGTGTTTAAGTCATAACTATTTCTTCACCAACAACTTGATTAACCAGATCTCCATTTTCTCTCATTTGTCCCCTTATCCAAACATTAACACGGCCTATAGTTTTATTTGGGTCTTCGGATTTCTACAAAATTTTAAAAGATATAATTATGAAATAATGTAAGCTATTAATGAAGTATACAACCTTAAAGGGTGAAACATACCATGTTTTCCTTAAGTCTTGCATAGCCTCTATGACTAGTTGTGTGTTGATGAATTTGTTTTGCTCTAGCCTTCTTATGTTTTTCATTTGTTTCCTCTAACAATAAGAGAAATCATATATAATTGCAAGAGATACGATAATACTAAAAGTGGACACTAGTCTATTAATAAAAATAATAAATAAAAAATCAAATTTACTTGCATAAAATTCAGGAATTCATCCCATTCATTTGAGTTCATTCCAGGGGCTTGAGTAATGTAAGATGGAGAGTGGAATTTGGACCTTTAGCTTCTTCTCGTATATGTGTTGATAATTTTGACTTATAATCTTTCCAAGCTCTGCTTGTCTGACCCAAAATAGTGGCCTTTCGGCATTCTTCAAGGTTATATTTTTGTTGCATCATACAAAACAAATACACTATCTTAATTACAATTAAATATGTACAAAGTTACATTAAAAATATTATATAATAATGCAAAGGGTAGAGAAATAAAATACTCACTGTAACAAACTCCCATATTTGATCCTTGATGTAACTTATCACCTTATTCCAACCTTTACGTGTTATTGGTGTGCATTCTCGTGATAAAATCCCAATCATAGAATTAATATGGATGGAATCGAGTCCAATTGGTTGCCCAAACTCATTGAATTCTAACTCTTTATGGTCTTTTATCCCAGTTGAAATTACATTCAATTTTGATGGCCCTCAATTCTTTTTTTTGCCCTTATCAACAGAATCAATGTTGGGTACTTCATCCGCATAAATTTCTTCTGCCGTATGTGAGTTAGAGACTTCACATGATATTCTTTCCTTCTTATTCTCATTGCATGTAGTTTGTTTCGATGTCTTAACCCTAACAACCTATTTTGAATACACACAATATACATGGAATATAGTGTAAATTATATGGACTTCAATAACATTTATTACAAAGTTTAAATCTGCCATATTCTCAAAAAGCATATTTTTTTTTTATTCACTCTACTTGACAAGAAAAAAAATTAGAAAAGTTAGTACGACTCAATCAAAATAGAGTAACATTACTAGTAAGATATACATTAATTTGAAATGTATGCTTATAATATTATATTGTATACATATTTATTCTTACCAGATATTGTACCCACACTACTAACGTCTGTATCTCCCTGCTCAGTGCTCCGAAAGGTGTAGTTATACCACTTATCTTCGCGGTTCCTAACCTTATTTTAATTGTTTAAAAAGTACAATGCCTCATAGTATGACTTGATAACAATATCCACTTAAACCACTACATAAAACTCAAGATCATATGTCTTATAGTCGAGTGTCGGGTCCGCTACCTTCCAGCTAAAGAAGACAATCGAATGGTTGTTCTGACGCAACGTGGTCCTGATATAATCCTTGCACAATGTCGTAATAAAACTATCATTTTTGGGAAAATTTGAAAGTTCCTAGATAGATTATACCATCGCTGCCAGTGTTCAAGTATACTGATTTATAAAACAATGATAGGTTCCAACAGTCGGCTGGTACATACAGATTATACCATCACTGCCAGTGTTAAAGACTTAGTTGAATCTATCCTCACTATTCAAGATGAAAAAGTCATATGAAAGCCCTCTATCTCAGGGAAGTTCACATTTAAATAAGCTATAGAAGTGTGTAGCAGTCACAATTCCATTTTTCTTATTTGGAAATGTATTTGGTATAATCACTACCCATTTAAAGTTTCTGTCATTACTTGGATGTCACTCAATAAAGAATTTCTAATTTAATCTCTCTTACAACTTAGAGGTATCCAAATGGCTTCAATATGCCAATGCTATTATTCTTCTATGGAGACTTTAAACCATTCTTTCCTAAACATCCCATGTCAAGAAAAGTCTCTGAATTCTTTAATAATCAATTAGGGATTAAGTTTAATTACCATTCCCGTATCTCTTGGAGAATAAGAGTACTAAAAGAAGATTATTTGAAATTCCTTTACATGAATATTTCTCTTATTGTGGTTTGTCATAGTTGGTTTCATATAAAATGAAAAATTTGATCAACCCCTAAACTGTGCAGTTTTTGCAAAAAAAAAAAGTTAAACTGTTTGTAATACAATACTTTATTTCAAACACCTCTGCAAGGAAATAAATTTATAAATGTCCGTCAAAATTTGAGTATGTCATATACCGCTACAAGTCGTCGAAGAATTGAAGAAGCTTTCATTTACAAAAGACGAATCCGAATTACAAGTGGCCTTCAACATTCAAGCCCCATAATATGACATTTGGTAAGATAATGTTTAAAGTTTCATTTACATTTCATATTAATGTGTTGGGATATTTTTATCAAATATTTTCTAAATATTTTGTTCTCAGACAGCTTTTCGTAGAAAAATTATAACTAATTAAAAAAAATTAGAAAAATATGAAACTGGCGGCCATGCGTTCGTATCGAAATTATCTACAAGAACGCGTGAAATCTCATTTGATAGGTCGTTAGAAAGACCTGCTTATGTAGTTCAAACGACATAGCTATCTCGTTCAAACGAGATTGTTTTAGTTCGAGCGAGTTGACTTTTTGACTGACATGCTGTTGACAGCCTGATCCTTTGACCGACTTAAATTTGTTATAAAAGGAAAGTGAGGCTGTGTGTTTTAGACATGGAGAACAGTTTCAACCTTTAAGAGTTTTTCCCAGAATCAAATTCGATAACTTTTTGGCAGCGTGTTTTGTTCTCCAACCATTTGAGGGTTCAAATATTTGTTTTGTTTACAATTCACAAATAATCCCAATTACTTTTGTGTGAGTTGGTTTGTGGAACACAAGAACATATTTTGCCTTTGTTCATTCTTTGTGGGGAGAGATCTACAACCGACAGCTGCGTATGGAGGGAGTCCTTGTGAAGATTTTAGATTGCGTGTCTCGGCTGCGCGTCCTGGTGGTGTAACTGAGTGTGAACATTTGCTAATTTAGTTATAGCCGTTGCTTTGAAGGTTTGATGAAAACATCGTGTGTTACACTTGTGGGAGAAAACAAGATGGTATGTAAGTCAATGGTCTTGTAAACTTGTCAAAGTTCTAGATATAAAAAGGTTTTGCCCTTCGGGAATTTTTCTTAAATTTTTTTATCACATGCTGTATCTTATTTGGTTTGATACGTAGTTGCATGTTGATGGGATGAATTAATTTGGTTTAAAAATAGACTCTAATTAAATAAGGTTTAATTGAAAACTTGCGAATTAATTTAAACTGGTATCACGCACCGTCTCATTTTACAAATTGGTATCGGAGCGGGTTACGCTAATTTATCGCGTGATCCTGATTTTTCAAGGATTTTTTTTATACAATTTGACTTCTCACGTCATTAAATTGGTATCAGAGCGCGTTGCGCTAATTTATTACGTATTCCTATTTTTCGCAAAATCGCGTGATTTTGATTTTTTTTTAAAACCAGTTTTGTGCAAAATCGCAATTTTTCTAATGGAATGCCCTTCTAATGAGGAGCGTATTTTTGAAAAAGTTCATGATAGTGCTGAAAAATTAAAAATTTTGAATTTGAAACTTTGCAAAAGAATTAAAATTTTGTAAAAAGAAAATTCTTGTTTTAATGGTAAGATTGAATATCGGCAAACGTTTCAAACTCAAATAGATATTTTTCATGAACATTTTGGCAATTTGTGTAATGACTTTAATTCCTTAAAAGTTGCCAAGAAGGAGAGTGACAATATAGTCCTATTTTTAGAAAAAGAATTGGAGGAGTTTAAAAATTCTAGTGGTTGTGTTTGTGCCAAAGAGGATAAAAATATTTTAATCAATGAGTTTGTGGCACATGAAGAGACTCTTAGGGAAAAGTTTGCTTTAATTGTGGGGGAGAGAGATACCTAATGATCCTGTAATTAGCACCACCAGGTAAGGTGTTGACAATATCAAACAAGTGATAACAATGGAAGCATAAGAGTGAACATATAGTAGAATGAGGTGAGGAGAAGAGGATGAACACCAGTATATAAGTGGTTCGGCCAATCAAGCCTACGTCCACTGTGAGTGTGCGAATAATATCACTAGATGAAGGCACTAAGGGCCATAGCTATAATCTCTTAAGATTTCTCTCTCTACTGTGTAAACTAATAGAGTTTTAGATAGGGTTGCAATTATCGATCCTTTTACAAGGTAGAGGATGACATCTATATATAGTCCTTGGGGGGTGTAATGTACCCCCCAAGCATGCAATGAGAATGTGCATGAGGATTGAACCAGTATGAGGATGACACCTGGCTGATCTTATGTAGATAATTATGACCTCAATATTCCCTCACGTGAGGGGAATGATTCGGTTATAAATGATTTGTCCACGTGTTCCAAACCTTACATGTACTTGTAAATACTCAGCCCTGTGTCCTTGACTGGTGCAACCTCAGCCTGGACGAGTACGAGGTTGGTGAAGTCCGATAGTTGCTTTGTCTTGTCAATATCGACGATGACGTCGGCCGGGAGGGTTGACCGAGGTTGGGTATGAGGGAGCTATAACGTCATCTGAAGTAGAGTAGGATATTGACATTAACCTGTCCCTATAAGGCACTGCTAACCTCGGCTGTTACAGAGCCGAGGTTGGTGGTAGGGAGCCGACCTTACATAATACAACCCTTCTGATGGCAGTTGAGTTTCTTGTCAACTCAATTGTGAGATAGGTCGAGGTTGTTGACTTAGAGTACGAGGTTGCACTTTCGGCATATCAATCACCCCCTAGACCTTAGTAACCTATGTGAGTAGGTGATTGAGGGGTATGCTGGGCCGAGGATGAATTTCTTTGAGTGCCTTGGGGGGTGAAATAGTTCTCAGCCATATGTCACTTATCGAAGTGAGTAGCGTGCTCCCCAAGGTGTGATAATTCCGACTGCGCCCCTTGCGTTTCCCTAGGGCAATGATGAGTGTTGGAATGTGGGCCACATTAGAGAAGGTTTAAAACCTTCTTTTCTTTCCTTCTTTTCTCTTTCTTCCACTTTTTTCCCGCTTAAGCTCTCTCTGTAACTATAATTTCCTTCAAACCTCCAGTGTTGGCTGCCATTGAAGGTTTCCTTGTCTTCCTCTCCTCTTCTTCCCTCACTCGCGACTAGCTAGGTAATATTTTCAACCTCTCTTTTCCATTTATGGTCATTGTTTTTCATTCTGAATTTTTAGCGAAGTTTTCCATTTTTCGGCGAGGGTTTCCACCATTGTTGGTGGTTGTAGGGCTAGGCTCGTAGTGGTTAGGTCATTTTTGGACTGTTCCAGGTAGCTCCGAGGTTATTTCACCAAAAATAACCCTTTTTAGGTTTACTGGTGGCCTTCCGATCAACTTCTTCAGTAACCTGCGCTTGAATGTTCTTGGTGTTCTTCGATTAAGTGTTTCAACTCCCCCTTTTTGATCTTTGGTTTGGGTTCTTCTAAGTTGTGTATATGTTTGTCGTTTAAGTCCTTCCTTTTAAGTGTAGTGGCCTATCACTTATGCTCAGACCCTTGTACCAACTCATAGAAGAGTTCCCATCTCTTTATAAGAAGACCTTCGAGAAAATTAGGCAAATAGAGCTAGCCCAAGAGGAAGCTCGTAGGGCTGAGGCCTTTCCTCTCAGACCCATCTTTCTTTCACCCCTGAAGGTTATATACCCTGAGCTATCCAGTCCTACTGAGCATGCAATGGTTCCTGAGGATCCTGCACCAATGTCTGAGTCCGAGTCATCTTCCTCATAACCCATGTCAACCTCTGAAGTGAGAGAATCTGTAGACTCTTTTCAAGAGGCTATGGATTATTCTCCAAGACGGGGTGAAGTTACTGAGGAAGTCGAGGTTTCAAGACATGCCTCATGTCACCAAGGTGCTAGCACTTAGCATAGTTCCTTTGACATTGAGATCTTAGGGCCAAGTGTGGAACTTCCACCTCCTATTGATGCCACTTCCACCTACCATTAATACCATTACCATATCGGCTATCATTGGGGCCGAATTTGCTTAGAGGTTTCCTGGTGATGCTATGACACCTGCCCGGGCCGATGTTACTTGGGATGGTGATGACAATGGGTAGACTGATCTTAATATGTCTGAGGTGTCTAAGTATGAGAGTACCGTCAAAGAGTACGACCATCTTACTTTTAGGCACCTCTATTCCATAAATTCTTCCATCATCCTTAGGAAGCCTCTGAGGGATGAGAGGGACTTTGATGGCAGAGATGGAGAGATCTGTATCTATGAGCAGATGTTCAAGTTGGGCTTCCATCTTCCTATTCACCCAACCATTAAATCCATACTTTCTCATATAAATCTTACCCCTTGCCAATTATCTCCTAATGCTTGGAGGGTTATGATTGGGGCTATCATCCTTTGGAGGGTTTTCCACCACTCAGACCTTTCAGTTAGGGTTTTTACGGGATGTTATGTTTCCTCCTCTGCCAAAAACCATCCTACCTATTACCATTTCTTAGCCAGGAAATCAAAGAAGAAAATTTCGTTGGTTACCCAAACTTCAAACCACAATTAGAAACCTCGGTACTTCTTTATTTTCGGGGCATGGGAATTTGGTTCGAATTAGGCCTCTGAAACATCGGTTCCAAGGACCCCTCTGAGGTGGGGGAAGGTCTCCCTTAATGCCAAAGTCGACCCTGGATTTAGCCAGGACAATTATAAAAATGTTAAAGACCTTCGCAGTTAGGGCAATAAGGGTCGACTTGTTAAATATGAGCATCTGATGACCCCCTATTACCTATCTTAAACATATTTAGGGGGTGGTCCCTTGGAATAGCTTCGTAAATCTTAATTTTTCTTACCCAAGATGTACCTCTTATGTTTTATATCTCTTACTAACTAACTCATAGACTTATTTTTTATAGAGTGCCCAGTAGGCATATCAGACGACCTTTGGGAAATGTCTGATCTAGGTCTGGTGAAGTTGATGGAGAAAAGGGGTGGAAAAAATGTATCCCCACCTGTCAACAAGAAGAACGTTAGCACCTCCAAAGATGATGTTAATAAAAAAAAGAGGAAGTCTGCGAACGACCCTGAGCATACGAGGCAGAGTAAGGCTCAGTTCAAAGATCGTGTTATCCTTATCTCTAAAGATGATGCCTTAACTACTAGTCTAACTCAGCTTAAAATGAGTGATAGCTTGATCGGCCACAATCTGATAATGACTCAAGAGGATAACTATTTCTTACACTCATTGGACGTCCTGTTGTTGGCTGAGTTTGCTCTCCATAAGTCAATTTAGGTACCAGTTTTTGCTCATTTGATCATTTGTTCTTCACAAGTTTATCCTCGCCTTTTTAAAAATTATAGCTCAGATATTCTTTCACCTGTCCTTCTTATGCAGAGTGTCTTGTCCTTCCATCGCCTCGTTGGTTGGAATCTGAAGAGGATTCCCCTTATAGATAAGGTTCTGGAAGTTGAGAAGGTTCAAGCCCCTTTGAGTACAGAGGTTGAAAGATTGAAAGGAGTTATCCAGTAGAGGGACAACGACATATCTATGCTCAAGAAAGACCATTATGTAGCTCTAAAGGCCAAGGATGATGCCCTTCAGTATAAGGTTGATGCTGCAATTAGGGATGCTTTAGAAGATACTCCTGAGAAGACCATCGAAGACTACAAGGTCTATGATGAATTTGTCAGCTTACGTTTTGAATACCTAGAGAGATGTATCAAAGCAAATGGAAATTGGGTAGCCACTAAGGAGAAAGAGTCTGGGAGCGTGACCGCTTCAGACTTTGTGGATCTCAACTTTGGAGATCCTCGATTTGCTCAGACCTTACAGGAAGTCGAGGAGGCTGATACTGCGCCAGCCGAGATTTCTCTCCCAGAGGTCACTAAGACTGAAGATGTTATCCATTAAGATGATGGAGCTGAGGTGACAAATATCGGCCGTGACGAAACGACTGTAGCTGCAGAGACATATGCCATTTTCTTGCGAACCTTTTAAAAGTTTTAATTTTGATTTCCCTTGTCTGTATCTCTTATTTTTGTCAAGTTCTGATGGCCTCTTAATGCTTCTGACTTGTAACTCTGAATATTTGTAATGTTAATCATTAGTCCAATCTTCTTCAGATTCTATTGCTTTATATGATGTTATGCATGTCTTACCTCTTAAACTTTCAAGAATCTATGATGTTTAAGGTCCGAGGTCGCTATATTATGATGTTTACCTCTGAAATTTCACCAATTTAATGATGTTAAAGATTCGAGGTCACCAAATTATGATGTTTCACCTCTTAAATTTTACCAAATTAATGATGTTCAAGGTTTGAGGTCACCATATTATGACGTTTCACCTCAATTTTTCACCAAATTCATGATGTTTAAGGTCTGAGGTCACCCTATTATTACGTTTACATATGAAATTTCACCAAAATAATGATGTTAAAGGTCTGAGGTCACCATATTATGATGTTTCACCTCAAATTTTCACTAAACTAATGATGTTTAACGTCTAAGGTCACCAAACTATGAAGTTTACCCTCATAAAATTTTCACCAAATTAATGATGTTAAAGGGATGAGGTCACCAAAATATGATGTTTCACCTATGAAATTTCACCAAAATAATGATGTTAAAGTTCTGAGGTCACCAAATTATGATTTTTACCCTCATAAAATTTTCTCCAAATTAATGATGTTCAAGGTCTGAGGTCACCATATTATGATGTTTCACCTCAAATTTTTACCAAACTAATGATGTTTAAGGTCCGAGGTCACCAAACTATGATGTTTACTTTCATAAAATTTTTACCAAATTAATGATGTTAAAAGGCTGACGTCACCAAATTATGATGTTTCACATCTGAAATTTCACCAAATTAATGATGTTAAAGGTTTGAGGTCACCATATTATGATGTTTCACCTCATATTTTCACCAAACTAAAGCTGTTTACATCATATAACAAAAGTATCAGCACAGCATTGCTATATTTTCATTAACAACCTCTATATAAACTGCTACATGTATTATAAAAAGATAAGAACTGCAACATCATATGTAATATTTCTTTAAGTGATCGGCATTCAAATAGTTGGAGAAAGGTTCTCCTTCAAGGTTTTTTAGTCGGTAGGTACCAGGCACAACCTCATCAACTACCCTATAAGGACCATGCCAATTTGTATGGAGTTTATTTGCCTTTTTCCATGTCTTCTTTAGGACTAGGTCTCCCATAGATATAGGCCTCGAATTCACCATTTGATTGTAGAATTTCACAGTTCTCTGCTGGTATGCTTCCTGTCTTATCTCTGCATCCTCTCTTATTTCCTCGATCAAATCAAGATAAAGTATTCTCTCATACCTATTCCTCTGAGGGTCATTGGTCTTAATTCTATGAGTGGGAAGTCCTACCTCTATAGGGATGACAGCCTCTGAGCCATGGGCCAACATAAATGGAGTCTCTCTTATTATTGTCCTCACTATCATCCTATAGGCCCAAAGCACAACATATACCTCCTATATTCATGTCCCTTTGGCCTCTTCCAACCTGCTTTTTATCCCATTAAGGATTGTTCGATTTGTGACCTTGGTTTTCCCATTTTCCTGGGGTCGACCAGAAGAAGAGAAGAACTTCTTGATCCCTACTCTTTCGCTGTATTTTTATAAGGAAATATTCTTAAACTGGGTTCCATTGTCTGAGATGAGGGTGTTTGGAAGACCATACCTGCATATGATGTTCTTCTAACTAAATTAGAGGGTCTTCTGCTTCGCGATTGTGATCATTGGCTCAGCTTCTACCCATTTGGAGAAATAATCAATTTCCATGATCAAGAATCGATAATTATTTAGAACTCTTAGCAGGGGACCTACTAAATTAATGCCCTATATTGTAAATGCCAAGGGGAGCTAATTGAAGTCATAGGTTGATGAGGTTGATGAGGGATGTTGTAGAACCTTTGGCACTTATCATACTTCTTCACATACGCATCTGGATTTTTTGCCAAGGTCGGCCACCAGTACCCCTGAGTGATTATCCTCTTAGCTAATGGCCTTTCCCCTATATGACAGGAACAAAAGCCCTTATGAACGTCTTGCAAGATGTGTGGAACCTCTGAAGGGTGGACAAATATGAGGAGAGGGATTAGAAACCCCTTTTTATAAAAGATATCTCCTACAATTGAGAATTTGGTAGCTCTGAACCTCATTTTTCTCCTTCCTGACTTTAACGCTGGTAGGTCTCCCTCTCCAATGTATCTTATAAGAGGGTCCATTCATGAGGCTCCCATATTCATATTGAGGCAAGGTCTGGCAAACTCTTTTTATTCGATGGTCATCTTGAGCAGAATCTCTACTAGTATTGTTCTTGTTATGTCTATCCTAGTTGTTGAGGCCAACCATGCGAGTGAATCTTCTCGACTGTTGTCTAGATAAGGTATCCTCTTCATCATTACTTCCTTAAAGCTTTCTAGAATAGTTCTCAACCTCTTTGATTATTTGGCCATACTTTCATCTTTGCCCTCATACACCCCCAGGATTTGGTTGACAACCAGCCTTGAGTCACTGTGGACTAGGAGTTGGCCGACACTAAGGGCCTTTACCAAAGAGAGACCTGTTGTAAATGCCTCATACTCAGACTTATTGTTGGAAGATTTGATGTTGAACCTCAATGTGGACTCAATATCGGTATCATCCGATGCTAACACTATCAATCCCGTTCCACTTACGATTTCACATGACGACTCATTAACGAAGAGGTTCCAAATAGCTTCATGTGAAGAGAAGTTTCCCTCTTATAGAATCCCTTTCTTGAAGATGTACATGTCTTCCCCATTCTCAACTATTCTTTTGTTGTCTTTACTTGACTCAACCTCATCCAGATCTTAGAAGATGTTTCTATTTGGTTCATCTACAACCTCTTGACTATTCTCAACCTCGACCTCTTCCCAGGTAAACTTGCCTACAAAGTCTGCGATTCCCTGCCCTTGATGTCAACCATGGGTTAATAAATAATGTCATACTCCCCCAACTCGATGGCCCAGGTCATTATCCTTCCTAACTTCTCTGTCTTATGGAGGACCTGTCTGAGTGGGGAATCAGTGAGGATGGCCATAGAGTTGGATTCGAAGTATGCCTTCATTTTCCTAGAAGCATGTAGCAAAGCATATGCTAACTTTTCAATTCGTGGGTATTTCTGTTTAGACCCTTAAAGAAATTTACTATTGAAGTACACTGGCCTCTGCACTCCATCATCTTCTCTTACTATTGCAGCACTAATGCCTGGCACTGAGACAACTAGATATACAAATAGCTTCTCACCCAAAATTGGTCGAGATAGGAGTATAGGGGATCTTAGGTAGGACGTAAGATGTTTAAAATATTTTTCACATTCTTCATCCTATTCGAAGGCCTTTCTAAGAACTTTGAAAAATGGAAGACATTTATCTGTATCTCTTGAGACAAACTTGTTTAGTGCAACAACTCTTCCAATTAGCGTCTAAACGTCTTTGATAGTTCTGGGTGTCTTTATTTCCAATAAATCCTTGATTTTCTCAGGGTTAGCCTCTATTCCCCTTTGGTTGACACTGAATCCCAAAAATTTTATTGCTCCTACGCCGAAGATGCATTTGGTCGGGTTAAGCTTCATTATGTATTTGTTCATGGTGTCAAAAGTTTTTTCAAGGTGGGCCACATGAGTGTCGGCCTTCAGACTCTTCGTTAGCATGTTATCCACATACACTTCCATGGACTTGCTTATGTGATCCTCGAACATATTATTTATAAGACGTTGGTAAGTAGCCCTTGCATTCTTTAGCCCAAAGGGCATGACCTTGTAGCAATAGTTCCCTTTGCCTGTGATGAATGATGTCTTCTCTCTGTTTTCGGAATTCATAAAGATCTGATTATGTCAGAATATGCATCCATGAAGCTTATGAGTTCATGTCATACTGTAATATCCACCATATGATCAATACGAGGAAGGGTGAAACTATCTTTTGGGCAAGACAAGTTTAAATCAGTGAAATCTACACACATACTCCATTTCCCATTTTCTTTTGGTATAATGATAGCGTTAGATAGACACTTAGGGTATATAACCTCTCTGATGAACTTGGCCTCTTCAAGCTTTCTAACCTCTTATCTGATGACTTCATACTTCTACCTTGAGTACACCCTTCTTCTCTGTTTGATGGGCTTGGCATCTTCTATAATATTGAGTTTATGTCACATAATCTCGGGATTAATACCTGGCATGTCTGCATGGCTCTAGGCAAAAAACACTTTGTCTCTTCCTTAAAAGCTTCACTAGTTCCTCCCTGATCTCAGGTCTTAGGTCTTTTGTGGTTTGGATAGTTTTTTTTGGATCGTCCTCATTAAGGACGATGGATTCTACCTCTTCCGTGGCCTCTCCCTTTTGAGCTTTGTTTCATCTCTAGGATTAAGTGTGTCGATGTTGTACATGGTTGTTGCCCTCTTATGAGCCTCTCTGTCTTCCACAGAGTTGAAGTAGCATTCATGTGCCGATGTTTTGTCACCGTGCACTTACCCTACTCCATAGGGAGTCAGGAATTCTAGTATTTAGTGGACCGTTAAAGGAACGACCTCAAATTCCTTGAGGGCTGCTTGTCCTATGATGAGGCTGTAAGCTAAGAAGATGTTTTCGTCCATCACAATGAAATTGATTTTTCTGGTCAACCTCTTAGGCCATTCATCTCCCATCCTAACATCCATCTCATACATACCTAATGGATGAACCTTTTCACCGATGAAGCCGGTCAAGGGATGATAATAAGGGGTAGGCCTTGCTCTACTGAGGCCTAGGCTCTTAAAACATGGCCAAAAGATGACAATTGTTGAACGTCCCCAATAAATGAGGATCCTATGAGCTTCGCACCCATGTACCCTTGTGGTGATTACCAGAGGGTCATCGTGAGGAGTTAAGATACCTTTAAAATTAAGACGTTAGAAGCCAACTATGAGGGTATCCATATCTATTTTCTCGTGTTTAACCTCTGCAGAGGCTAAGTTCATAATCTTGGCCTTTGCCACTTCTTTGACCTCTACCACATAGGCCTTGTAATCATCTACCTCTTAAACTCCCCCTTCTAGTCCTCCACAAATGGTGTTCACACCGAAAGAGATCATACCGACCCTCTTTAATGGGACATTATCATCTTTTGGTGGGAGGTCAGGGTCATCGTCATCATCATTTGAGTCCTCAGCTATTCTGATAGGGGCATCTTCTTGGCATCTGTCATTTCTCTTCTTTTTAGGTTCTTCTCTTCCCCCCTTAGGAGATCTTCCATCCACATACTTTCTAAGCTTTCTAGACTTCAACATTTTCTCAATCTCGACCTTCAGGGGGAAACACTTGTCGGTCAGATGGCCGTGATCTTGATGGAACTCACACCATAGATTCTTATTTCTCTTATGTGGAGGGGCGTTCAGCTTCTTTGGCCATCTCAGGGATCTATCATTCTTTATTTCATTAAGGATGTGATTATAGCTAATAGTTAGAGGAGTATAGTGTGCAAACTTATCGTTTGCAGTCCTCTTCTTTCCATCCTTCTTCCTTTGAAATTTCCCACTGCTACTTTCATTCTCATCCTCATACTTTGAATTCATTGCTTCTCATGTATTCATAACCTTTCTAGCTGTTGCTACCTTCTCGAACATAGACTTAGGAGGGTCTTCAACAAGCTTCCAAAATATTTTTCCCTTCTAGAGTCCTCTAATCAGGGTTGTCATGGCAATGCTCTCTTCATAATCTTCAACCTCCAACTTTTCCTTGTTGAACCTTGCGATGTAGTCTCCGAGGCTTTTATTCTTGCCTTGCTTTACATAGAGAATATGGGTTTTATTCTTCTGAGGTCTTACCCCAAAACAGAAGTTGTGTATAAAATGCTCATCCAAACCTTTGAAATTTTTAACTGAATTTTTAGGAAGGGAAGCGAACTAGATATGTGCAGCTCAGTTAAAGTTCTTGAGAAAGCTCAGCACCTCATCTTATCAGGTATTGAATAAATATCTGTTACAGACTAATACATGTTAATATGATGAAGTGGGTTGGTACTAGCAGCGTACTTGGGAGACATCATTGGAAGTTTAAATTTGGCAGGGGTTGGGAAGTTGACAATCCTTTGCACAAATGAGGAGCCCTCAGAGAATCCCCTTTGTAGTGGGTCTCGTCTATTTATGAGGTTCCCTATATTCTCTTCAAGCCTTTGGATGGAATCATTCCAGGGTCTGGCAATATTGTCCTGGTTGAGGTTGTCCCCAGCCACCTCCATGGGGTGAACCGAGGGTTCCCCAGCAGCAGCACAATATCGGCTGTTGACTTCCCCCTAACCACAGTCTCTGCCATCTGGGGGTCGACCATGATAAGGCTGATGTTCTTCACCTCCCATTTGTGAGTCAGCTATGCTCCTTGACCTGGACAGACTCTGCCTCAAATCATTAACGGGGCAGAGCCTCTCAAAGGACGACCCTCTGCTTAAGCGATTAAAAGATGACCCTCTTTGTTGTGCATCACCATCTCGTCTTTCACACTCACCTCAGTTCTGCTGTATAAGACGTACATTGTTTTTTGAGACCTCATATGGCTCCCAAATGTCTACCGGAGCATCCTCTGCCTCAATGTCATCGTACTAATCCTCAGGGAAAAGGTTTCCTAGCCTCCCTAGGTGTAAATGCCTAGGGTCAGCAATATCCCTCCTCCGTTGAGGAGTAGGTTGGTCTTTTTGTCATGCCTGGGTGTCCCTTGGCCTCAAGATGTGGTTGAGCAGTCACCGGAGTAATCATCTCTGGTGAGACCCCAGGTGGTCTCATTATATTTTGGCTTAGCAGGGTAAACCGCTCCTATATCACTTACTGAGTTATAGCCAAGGACTTCAAGGCTGTTGCCACCTCAGCCATCTTGGACTGGGGTGGTGCCTGGCTAGAACAGGGTCCTCTAACACCAGATGGTGCAGGAGGTGGTGGTAAATACGATGCCATATGTTAAAACTAAAGAGCTTTCAATGAAAATATTAGAGAGCTTGATACCTTAAAGGATGTCTTTCAATCATGACACAACTTCACGCGAAGGGTGAGGCCTGGTTTACCACTAGAGACTTCGGTGAAGTTAAGCTTCAAAAAGGAAGAGATGAATCTTCTCGTTCTCACAGACGGCATTGTGTCCATCCCCGATACTTGCCTACGGGAGGGCGCATGAGGGAAAGGATCCTCGGGTCCCGCGCATCCCTCTCGGGAGCGCTTCGGCCGGCGTCATTTGAGATGAGGTGTAAAAATGTAGAGAGATTCAGAGTTGCTAGTCTATTTTACTCAAAACAGACAAAAGAAAAAGGGGAATCCATACCGAAGGATGGTAGCCAAAGACATACTGGTGCATACAAAACAAAATGATTCGAGAAGGGTTGGGAGGCTAAGTTACGAAATGGGAAGTTGTTAGGCACCCATTCCTCCCTTTCGATCTCTCATGGATATTTGCTATTTTCCTTTATTTTTCCCCGTGATATGCGTGCATGTGTAATTATATAGTTGAGATAGGAATCCTCTACTTTCATCATAGAATAGATAAAACGAGTCATCCGTAGGAAGGTATAAAAATAATATTAGAAAGATAAGATTTGTACGATTACCCCTACGTTGATTGTTGTAATGGAACGATAACGCATATGGAGCAATGCATCACTAAGACCAAGTATATAGAATATAAGAAGATTGGATTTAGAGAAGATACAAAATGAGAGAAAAGTGAGAAAAAGGACTCGAGTCTCGGGTTATACCCCAAGACGCCTACATAGCCTATAAAGGCATCAAAGTCCACGTAGTTCACATACAAAATGAGGGGTGGGGTTTATCCCATAAATCCAAATGGGGGATCTCTTATTTGTGAGTGTGTGTGTGTGTGTGTGTGTGTGGAGAAAAAGTGTTTTAGTTGTGAGAAAAGTATGAGAATCCCAATTTGGAATTTATGAGCAAACCCTATTTTTCTTGTTTTTTGGGTTTTATTTATATGAAACTAGGAGATGTGGAATAATACTAAATAAAAAGTATATTAGGATGTGTGAGATTAGATAATAAAAGTGCTAAGTAATAAAATAAGTTATTGCGAATTTAAGAGAATTTGGAGAGAAAGATGAGAAAATTGGACCTTCTTGAAGATCTTGAACTTGATCTTGAATGTTGGAGAGCATACCTTGCACTTGGATGACGATGGAGAGTGGATAATTCACCAAGTTTGATGAAAAGGATGATGAAAAGTGGAAGTTAAGAAGGGATTTGGATGTTGAAATCGTGTTGCCTTCGAGAGAAGTTTTTGGGATTCGTAGAGAGAGATTTGTATCCGATCTGGGCTCTCTTATAAATGAGGTGAAGTCCTCCTTTTATAAGACCAGGTCATTGCCGATCGGCATAGACATGGTCCTGTCGATAGGCAGGGTCTGGAACCTGTCGTTTGGCAGTGTGTTTCAGGCCTTTTTGGAAAATTGGATCCCGAGGGCAAACCATTTTTTAGAATCATGTATGGGGTAGACCGTTGGAAAGGTGATTAAGATACATTTGAAAGTCCTTTAGATGGCTCCCGAGTTTGAGAGTTGACTTTAGGTCAAATATGGCTCGAAAGCGTTTGTCGATCCATTGGACAAGGAATCGTTCGGACGTAAACGGATCGTTCGTCCGCATGGTAAGTCCAAATTGCGCATGGGGTAGACCGTTGGAAAGGTTAGGAGATTTATTTTGACATTCCAAAGAGTTTGATCCGGTTTGGGGAGTTGACTTTAGTCAACCAGGCCCTGGAAGAATTTGGTGACCTCTTGGAGTCAAACAGATCGTTCGTCCACATGGTAGGTCAAAATCGTTCACGGAGCGGACCATTGGAAAGGGGTTTCAGTTCCCTTCGAAGATTCATTCAATATCGATCAAGATGAAGAGTTGATTTAGGTCAAACAGAGCCCGAGAGCCTTCAATGGCCTCCAGATTAAGTTTCGAACGTAAACAGATCGTTCGTCTGTAGGGTAAGTCAGAATCGTGCACGGGATGGACCATTGGAATGATAATTCAGTGCCCTTCGAAGATTCATTTAGTCTTGGTTGAGCTGAAGAGTTTGACTTTTTGGTTAAACGGATCCTAAGAGTTCCGAATGGCTTCTAGGTTAGTACTCGGGACATGACTTGGGTTTGTAATGATGAAGGGAGGTGCTAGGGACCTTTGGAGAGTTAGGGGATAATAGAATGGGATGTCTACAGAGCCCCTCTATGGGTGAGTTTGGAATAAATGAGAACTGTCGAATAAACAGCACATGATGCTTTTGAGGGTGATGACCGATTCAGAGGGTCGAGGTCGATTCTGAGGACCTACGGGTGTGCTGTGGATGACCAATTTTGTGGGTCAAAGCCAAATCTACGGGCTTAAGTGATGAGGGTGACCGATTCTATGAGTCAAAGTCGATTCTACCGGCTTAGGGTGAAGATCTAATAACCAAGGTCAATTTTGACCTAAGAGTGGTGACGAACGAGGACCGAGGTCAATTCTGACCTGAATCAGGTGATGATCCAAGTCCGAGGTCAATTCTAACCTAAGAGTGGTGACGATCAAGGATATAGGTCATTTTTGACCTAACTCAGGTGACAATCTAAGAGTGAGGTCAATTCTGACCAAAGAGTGGTGACGACCGATGACCGAGGTCAATTCTGACCTAACTCAGGTGAAGATCTGAGCCAGAGGTCAGTTCTGACTAAGAGTGGTGACGACCGAGGACCGAGGTCAATTCTGACCTAACTCAGGTGATAATCTAAGATCGAGGTAAATTCTGACCTAAGAGTGGTGACGACCGAGGATCGAGGTCATTTCTGACTTAACTTAGGTGACGATCTAAGAACAAGGTCAATTCTGACCTGAGAGTGGTGACGATCGAGGATCGAGGCAATTTCTAACCTAACTCAGGTGAAGATCCAAGATCGAGGTCAATTTTGACCTAAGAGTGGTGACGACCGAGGACCGAGGTCAATTCTGAGCTAACTCAGGTGATGATCCAAGACCGAGGTCAATTCTGACCTAAGAGTGGTGATGATTGAGGACCGAGGTTAATTATGACCTAACTCATGTGATGATCCAAGTTTGAGGTCAATTCTTACCTAAAAGTTGTGACGACCGAGGACCGAGGTCATTTCAGACCTAACTCAAGTGACGATCCAAGACCGAGGTCAATTCTGACCTAATAGTGGTGACGACCGAGGTCAATTCTGACCTAACCCACGTGACAATCCAAGATTGAGGTCAATTCTAACCTAAGAGTGGTGACGACTGAGGACCAAGGATATTTCTGACCTACCTCAAGTGACGATCCAAGAGCGAGGTCAATTCTGACCTAAGAGTGGTGACGACTTAGGACCGAGGCTATTTCTAACCTAACTTAGGTGACGATCCAAGATCGAGGTCAATTCTGACCTAAGAGTGGTGAAGACCAAGGATCAAGGTCAATTCTGACCAAACTGAGGTAACGATCTAAGACTGACCTAAGAGTGGTGACGATTGAGGACTGAGGTCAATTATGACCTAACTCAGGTGACGATCCAAGACCGAGGTCAATTCTGACCTAAGAGTGGTGACGACCGAGGACCGAGGTCATTTCTGACCTAACTCAGGTGATGATCCAACATCTAGTTCAATTCTAACCTAAGATTGGTGACGACCGAGGATCGAAGTCAATTATGACCTAAATCAGGTGACAATCTAAGACCGAGGTCAATTCTGACCTAAAAGTGGGGATGACCGAGGATCGAGATCAATTTTGACCTAACTCAGGTGACGATCCAAGACCGAGGTCAATTCTGACCTAAGAGTGGTGATGACTCAGGACTGAGGTTATTTCTGACCTAACTCGAGTGAGGATCGAAGATCGAGGTCAATTCTGACCTTAGAATGGTGACGATCCAAGACCGAGGTCAATTCTGACCTAAGAGTGGTGATGATCGAGGATTGAGTCTATTTCTAACCTAACTAAGGTGATGATTCAAGATCGAGGTCAATTATGAGATAAGAGTGGTGACGACCGAGGACCGAGGTCAATTCTGACCTAACTCAAGTGACGATCCAAGACAGGGGTCAATTCTGACCTAAGAGTGGTGACGATCGAGGACTGAGGTCAATTCTGACCTTACTCGGGTGACGATCCAAGACCAAGGTCAGTTCTGAACTAAGAGTGGTGACGATCGAGGATAGAGGTCAATTCTGACCTAACTCAGGTGACGATCCAAGACCGAGGTCAATTCTGACCTAAAAGTGGTGACGACCGAGGACCGAGGTCATTTCTGACCTAACTCAGGTGAAGATCTAAGACCGAGGTCAATTCTGACCTAAGCGTGGTGAAGATTGAGGACCAAGGTCAATTTTGACCTAACTCAGTTGACGATCTAAGATCGAGGTCAATTCTGACCTAAGAGTGGTGATGACCGAGGACCGATGTCAATTTTGACCTAACTCAGGTGACGATCCAAGACCGAGGTCAATTCTGACCTAAGAGTCCTGACGACCTAGGACTGAGGTTAATTCTGACCTAACTCAGGCGACGATCCAAGACCGAGGTCAATTCTGACCTAAAAGTGGTGACTATCGAGGACCAAGGTCATTTCTGAACTAACTCAGGTGACGATCCAAGACCGAGGTCAATTCTGACCTAAGAGTGGTGACGATCGAGGACCGAGATCAAATCTGATGTAACTCAGGTGACGATCCAAGACCGAGGTCAATTCTGACCTAAGAGTGGATAAATATTGGATTTTGATTCTGCTGGAGAAAGTGCTTTGTGATTTATATATGATCTGCGGAGCTGATAGCTGGGGAAGCTTTTCTTTCCTTAGGAGGCCTCGCAGGGGGAAACAACCAATTTTGGTGCCGTAAAAAAAATATGCTAGGGAAGTGCTCAGGCGATCCTTAGAGATCCTCCAGGGCTTTGTTGGGAGGAGATTTACATGGTTTTTGAGGATTTCACTGGGAAAGAGGGGTTCCTCTTGAGGGAATGCGAAATTTTCTTGGAGAAATGTTCTGAATGCTTCCTGGGATTTTTAGGAATTTTTTGAAGATTTTTTTGGGCTTTCTGGTATTTTCTGGGAATTTCTCTACGAAATTTAAGGGGGGTGCCAGTCGACATGATTTGAGGGATGCCATTTGGTAGTGGCACATACTTTTGGACTGCCTCGGGAAGGTAAGGAGTTAGTGACGATTGTTATGGCTGGGGTAAGTGCCGATTGGCATGGCGCTTGGCATCCTATAAAAATGGGGAGAATCCCTTCATTTTTTTCACACCTTCTTTGCTTTCTCTCTTTCTGCGATTTCTCTGCAAATCGTTCTAGCATTTCGATCTTCAAGAAATGGCCGCTTTTGAGAGCACTGCAGTTCACAGGGAGTGGTTGACCGTTGACGACTAGGCGAATGTGGAGTGGAGGGCCAGAGCGCCTCTTGCTTTGGGGAGTGAGAACTCCTTTGATGCGTTTGAGCCTGTTGCAGATGAGCAGACTTTGCTGTGGGAGCCTTCGCGTCATCACTCTTCAAAAGTGAACCCCGGTGATTATGTAAGTAACACGACCTTTGGCTTTACTTTCTTTTTGGTGATTTTTCTTTCTTTCTTGACTTCTGATGAGATTTTTCCTTTTTTCCAGTCTGATATTTCTTTGAAGAACATGTGCGCTCGTGGGACGACGAGGCTCAGGGATGTTTGGGAGCATCTCCCACCTGTGGTGCGTTGGGTGGTATCATCAGCAGGTTTTGGGAGGTTGGCATCTGCCCTAGATGAGACGCCTCGTTCAACAGCGGTCCTGTGCGCTTTGGGAGAAAAGAGGTGGGATACTACCCACACCTTCCATTTCGGCTTCGAGCAGATGACTGTGACTCCCATAGATGTGCAGCAACTATTGGAGTTGGATTGTGACGGAGAGCAGATAGAGGTGGATCGCTCTTTGCGGGTGAAACCAGAGGCAGTGCGTGCGACACTTGGTGATATAGGGAGGATAGTTTCTGGTGATTCTATCCGGCTGTCCCTGCTTAAGGATGTTCTGTTGGTAAGGGTGATTAATGTGGAGGATGGGCTGCAAGTGAGGCATATGGCCCGATTATTTATTTTTCTAGTGTTGGGAGGTTTCATGGTGGCGTCGAGCGGCGACGTCATCCATTTGTGGTTCTTACCGTACTTGAGGATGTTTTCGAACATCCCTTTGGGGGAGTCTGACTTTGGCAACCCTTTACTCTTCTCTGGAGGCATTCAGCCGATGCTGCCGGCAGAGCTTTATGGAGCCACGTACCTTCTTGAGGTATTCTTCAGTTTGCGTATTTCTTTTCATGCATTCACATTTTCCTTTAATGCATTGGCATTTTCCTTATGCATCTATTTTTGTTTATGAATTCAGACGTGGTTATATGAGGTGATTGGGTGCAATACCCCGCTGATTGCTCTGAAGGATGACACTGTAGGGGACTTCTACCGATGGTATCGATGGCGTAAGGCCAATTGACATTCGAAGGGATCTCTATTCCTGGAGGCGGTGCGTCACGTCTTGAATGATGTGACCAGTGGTAGGGTAAGGCTCTTTCCATTTTCAGTCTTGGTTTTCTGCACCTTCTGATATTGTATTGATTTATGCCTGCTTGGAGATTTTCAAGTGACCTTTTATCCCTGGGGGACAGCCATTCAGGATATGGGGACGACCGGGGTGAACGCGCATATGAGGCATTTGTTGGCGCATGAGTTTGGACATTCCTGGTATTTCGGGGAGATGGTGGTTCGCTAGATTGCTGAGGAGGAGGTGGTGGTGCCACCTGCGCAACCTCCTAAATCTATGAGGGGGGAGTGATTGCTGTTGGAGGATGTGAGGATCACGACGATGATTGGTGAGTCCTACTTATTGTACACTGATACGGATGCGTCGTAGGACTATATGGACTTTGTGACGATCTTGTTGATGGCGCCTAGCATAAATGATGCCCTGCCTTTGCCTCCTGCGAGTTAGAGTTGGGTGGTGGGATCTTCCCATATTGGTGGTGGTCCAACGGCATCTGCGGCGACTGCGACCTCAGAGGTTCCTTTTGTGCGATTGCATACCCCTTCGTACAACATTCGGCGGGATGATGGAGGGATGGTGCCTATGTGGCATCGTTCTCATGCGATGGATCCGGAGGAGTTGGGTTTGACAGAGGAGGTCCTTCTACCTGCGGTATACCTTTCTGTTCTTCCCTTTCTTTCTTTTCTGTTTTGGTCATCTCTTCTTTGATACTGATTTTGTTTTTCCTTGCAGCAAGTCCGAGTGTCGACCACTTGGCTAAGAGACATCAGAGACTGGATATCCTTAGCGACTGCCCATATTCGGGATGCAGTTCCTGTTCCTTCTTGCTTGGTGCCATCTGCTTCGTCCGAAGAGGACTCTGGCTCGGGTTGTGGCGGTGCATCGTCTCGTCTTAGGGGAAAGAGAGCACGTCGCAGGGGTGGAAGCTCTTAGTCAGAGAGAGAGAGACAGAGAGAATATGTGTTCGAGTTGAGTCCCGTTGTTCTTGCTTTTTCTTTTTATTTCCTGCAAAAATGATGTAACACAGAAAATAGATACATGCAATGCAATGGAATTTTTTGATTATCTTTTATTAATGATGAATGAATGCATGCACATTCGCTTTTTACTTTACTGCTGAGACCGTAAAAAGGAGTATTTTTGGAAAAAAAATTGAAGGAAAGTTTTTAATTAAAATGGGAAATTATATAAGGAGGAAAAAGGATTTTGAAATTCTGTTGAGAATATCAATTTATTTTTATTAAATTTTTTGTTTGACAAAAGAGAAAAAAGGGAAATTTCTATAAATGGGTGGTTGCTTTCCTACCTATCGGCAATTCAGTCCAGCCCCATAACTTCAAAGCTTTGATTGGCACCCTCTTCAGCCTTTGGTACTTTGTGGGGTAGGATTCCCTTCGATTTCTGTAGGGATTATGTCTCTTGTGAGGGTTCTCAAGTATAAAAAGGGGGTAAGGGTGGAGTGTTTTCATCACAGATTTGCATTCTTACTTACTTACCCACTATCTCTTAGCCTTGCAAGATGGCTCTCCCTGGTAGCATTGATTTTGCTAACTACCTCGAATCCTTGGAAGCAACATTCTATTATAATGTCGACTATGATGCTTTCAATATGCATCGAGTCTCCTTCTGGCGCAATCGGCCTATTGCGTGGAACATGCTGATGGAGACGGTACAATTTTGGTACACAGAAGACCATCCATTTCGCTTTGGGTTGGATGAATTTTGTCCTACCAACGAGGATTTTTTTGCCATGCTGGGTATAAATCTCAATGTTGCTGCGGCTTTGGCCGAATTTTCCCGTTCCCCCAGGGATTTGTTGGCTGGGCTTCTTCATATTTCGCCTTCGACGGCCAGATCACTGGTTGCTGGAGGAATGATCACCCTCCCGACGGTATTGCTGTCTATGCATTTGCGGGAAATAGGTGATGCTGGATTCGTTGCTCTGGGCCTGGTTTCAAAATTGCTGCTGGTGACTAGCTACTGCTGGTGGACTCGCAACTTGCATCCATTATTTTGTGGATGTCACACCGTCGCAATCCTGCGGTGGTGATACTGGCGGAGACCCTGAATGGCCTGGATGCCTAGCGAGAAGGTTGTTATGACTTTTTGAGGGGTAGGCCTGTGATGTTGTTCATGTGGTTATTTGAAAGACTCCGCTTGGCGACTCCTCCAGAATATTCTTTGTTGGCTGTACCCAAGTTCTTTTCGCTTTACTTCATCAACGTTGGCCTATATGTTGAGAACTGGGAGAATTGGCTTGTGGAGCATGGGGCTTGGAGTCTGCGCTAGTTAATGAATTGGTTGGGACAGTTGCTGCTTGTTCTGGAGCTAGGGGAATACTCGTATGTGCGGCTGGTTAGTCTCAGGCAAACCTCTTTTTATTTCCCTTGGCGACTTATGCGCCAATTTGGTTGGGCACAGGTCGTGCCACCTAGGACCTCGAATTTCCTTCCTATAGAAGATTTGATTGAGCCTCTGCGTCTATTGCTTGGCTCCTTATGGAAAAATCGGTGTCCGTCGACCCATCCCTCTCAGTTTGTTGGGAGAGTTTGGCATGTCCCTAAAGATTATATGAAGTGGTTCTGGACGAAAGTAGTCAGCAAGATGTTGGCAGTGGAGACTGGACAAAGGTGTTTTGTTTTATTTAACACCAAGGAAGGGGCGTCGTGGTCTTTTCGAAGATGGTTTGGGCTCATCATTCCATGGAGTGTTTACGGCATTCTATTCAGGTAGGGGAAGTTTGGGGACCCCAGGAGGTAGATGATGAGGCTGCAAGATCCTCTGGTAGCTGTTGGTAGGAGTCTTGGAGAGTTTATTTATGTAATTGGGAATATGTGTGAGGATTTTATTTGGCTTTTTATGGCATTAGGTGGAAGGGAGTTGTTCGTTCCTTTTCTTATGTAATCTGTGCTGTAATTTCTTATTAATGAAATAAGCAAGTTTCAGATCATCCAGCTGTGCCTTTCGATGAATTTTATATTTTTGAATTATTTATACCGATCGCTAAGGCATACATAATCTTTTGTTCAAGAATTTATTAGAATGAAATGTCGTTCTCGGAGATAAGAAAAGAATAGTATTTTGAAAAAGAAAGGGTCGTGCTCCTGTAAGATGTATGAGCTGCCTACGTACCTCTGGGGTTTTTAATTTTTTTCATTTTTCTTGAAAAATGGTTTTTTGCAGAGGATCAGGCCCACGTAGTTCTGGGTAGAGGGAAATGAAGAGAGTTTTTTTGTTCGTTTTTTAGAATATAAGGGAGATGATAAAAGTTGTAGCGCACCGAGATTTCGGACTAGGTGTAGAATTTCTTGAGACGGTACAGGTTGACTGGACGAGCCATCTCTTCCCCATCTTGGTTAGTGAGCATGGCGGCACCGCCGGATAGGATTTTCTTGACAATGTAGGGGCCTCTCCAATTGGGCTTGAATTTCCCTCTGGGGCCTAGATGGGTTCTGTTATCTCCTTGAGGGCTAAATCCCCTTCTCGAGCACCGTGGTCCTTCACTCTTTTGTTGAATGATTGCGCTATTCGACAATGGTACTCCTGTATGTGGTAAAGAGCTTTCAATCTCCTTTCATCTAGGCGGGTCAGCTCGTCGAGACAGTTTTGGCACCAGTTTTTTTCACTAACTTTGCTTTCGAGCATGCCGCGCATCGAGGGTATTTCCAGCTCCACAGGTAGGACTACTTCCATGCCGTAGACCAGAGAGTAAGGGGTAGCCCCAGTAAAGGTTCTGATTGAGGTTCGATAGCCCCAGAGGGCGTATGGGATCCGGTCATCCCAATCCTTACAGCTTCTAGTCATCTTGCTGATGATGGCTTTGAGGTTCTTGTTGGTGACTTCAACTACACCATTGGTCTTGAGGTCAGCAGGGAGAAGATTTGTGTCTCTGAATCCCATACTCGTTGACTACTTCGGTGACTTCTACTCTAAAGTGCAACCCGCTATCTGACACTAACTCGTGCGGGACCCCATATCGGCATATGATATTTTTCTTGAGGAATTTGGCCACTTTCTTGGCATTAAATACTGCGTATGACTCAGCTTCGACCCATTTGGTGAAGTAGTCAATGGCAACCAGGATGAACTCATATCCATTTGAATCCTTTGGTGTAACCTTCCCTATGATGTCGACACCCTAGGTGGAGAACGGCTAGGGAGAGGTCATGTTGTATAATTCTCGGCGAGGTAGGTGTTGAAGATTGGAAAACTGTTGGCATTTGGGGCATCTCCGAACATAGGTGATGCAATCTTGGGCCTTGGTGGTCCAGTATTAGCCCTATCGGATGATCTTCTTGGCAAGCATGTAACCGTTCACGTGGGGCCCACATTCCCCGCTATGGATCTTTTGCATTATCTTTTCAATCTCAGCCCCTGCGATACAGTGTAGATGAGTTCCATCGAAGTTCCTCTTGAGTAGAGCTTTATGAAAGATGATGTACTGGGCGGCTAGTCTTCGAAGGGTTGTTGTGTCTTTATTATTAAAACCATCGCGATACCTACCATGTTTAAGGAGGCACCAGATATCATAGTACCAGTAATCGGCTAGTTCGGGATCTTCGGTGGAAACAAGCTCAATATGGAAGCAGTGGGTTGGTTTGTCTTGCTTTTGAACTAGGAAGGGGGTCATTGTTATTTGTTTGCGCATGTCGACCATGGAGGTCAAGGTAGCGAGAGCATCAGCTAGGTTATTCTTTGCTCGGGGTAGGTAATGGATGGTGATATCCTGGAATCGGGAGGCTAACTCTTCTAGTGGCTATGGAAGGGTTGGAGCTTTTCGTCCTTGACTTTCCACTTTCTGAGTTCTTGACCGATGATGAGGGTAGAATCCTCGTGGACATCAAGGTATTGAATACCTTTCTTGAGAGCAATATTGAGGCCTACCGTGTAGGCCTGATATTTTTCCATGTTGTTAGTGCAAGGGAAATCCAATTTGATAGCGATGGGAGTGTGGGAGTCATCTGGGGCGATCAGAAGAATCCCAATGCCATATCCCTTTTTATTGACAACGGCGTCAAAGAACATTTTCCATCAAAGGTGGTCTTGATCGGTGCAGAGGAAATTTTCATCTGGGAATTCAGAGATCCAAACATCTACTTCTTCTACGGGGTAATCAGCGAGGTAGTTAGAGATGGCTCTTACTTTAATGGCTTTCTGCGTGATGTACACGATATCGAACTCGGTTAGGAGCATCAACCATTAGGCCATTCGACTGGATAAGGCGGGTTTCTTAAGCAGGTATTTGATGGTATCCATTCAGGATAAAAGTTTAATTGGGAAGGAGAGCATGTAGTGTCATAACTTTTGGGTGACCCAGACAAGTGCGACACACCCCTTTTCCAAAGCAGTGTAGTTGACCTCATACTCAGCCAGTTTGTAACTAACGTAATAGATGGATCTTTCCTTGTGGGAGTCTTCAAGGTATTGGGCTAGCAAAGCCCCAGCTGTAGTGTCAGTTATGGTTAGGTATAGGAGCAAAGGGAGACTAGGCTGTGGTGGCATGAGCACTGGAGGTTGGGTCAGATATTATTTGATTTGGTCAAAAGCTTCTTGGCAGGCCTTGTTCCAAACCTTGGTTGAATCCTTTCGGAGGAGCTTGAAGATCGGTTCACAGATGGAGGTTAGCTGGCTGATGAACCGGTTGATATATTGCAATTTCCCAAGAAAACCTTGTACTTCTTTCTCTTTTTGGGGCGATGGCATCTCAAGTATGGCCTTCATCTTTACAGGATCTGCTTCTACACCCTTCTCACTGACTATGAATCCAAGGATTTTTCCCTTTGTAACGCCGAAGAAACATTTCTATGGATTGAGTCTCATCTGATACCGTCGCAATCATTCGAAGAACTTCCGAAGAGCGGGAACATAAACTTCTCTAGTTTTGGACTTGATAATCATATCATCCATATAAACCTCGACTTCTTTGTGAATGAGATCGTGCAAGACGGTTATGGCAGCCCTTTGGTAGGTAGCCCCATCATTCTTGAGACCAAATGAAATAACGGTGTAGCAAAAGGTTCCCCATGGTGTGATGAATGTAGTTTTTTCTTGGTGGTCTGG
The DNA here is from genome assembly GCA_949130495.1 of Sambucus nigra. Classification (NCBI taxonomy): domain Eukaryota; kingdom Viridiplantae; phylum Streptophyta; class Magnoliopsida; order Dipsacales; family Adoxaceae; genus Sambucus; species Sambucus nigra. Next base: position 126,449,189 of record OX422207.1, on the reverse strand, counting down.
GTGCATCTTGATTTGGTTGTATCCGGCAAACTCGTTGACGAATGACTTGAGATCATGAATGGCTGTGTTGTCCACCATCATGTCGATATTGGGTAGCTGATAATCATCCTTTGGAGAAGCTTTGTTTAAATCTCGATAGTCCACACACATTCGAACCTTCCTTCCTGATTTTTGCACAGGTACTATGTTGGGTAGCTATGTGGGATATTCGATCACACGAATGAAACCCACATTCAACTGTTTGACCAACTCTTCTTTGACCTTGAGCGACCATTCGGTGCGGAGCTTTCTCAATTTTTATTTAACCGACTTGTAATATGGGAGAGTGAGGATATCGTGCTGAGCTATTTCAGGATTAATATCGGGCATGTCATCATAGGACCATGCGAACACATCCACGAATTCCTTTAGAAATTCTTCGAGTTGTGCGCGCTCATGCTCGTCAAGGGTGGCCCCTATCCTAATCTCGTGCAGTTGGGTACTAGAACCGAGATTAATAACAATAATCTCTTCTTTATCAACTTGAACGCGGTTATGTTATTTATTATTAACCTTTTTTAGATCAGTTAAGAATTGTTCATTTGCAAAATCATCATCATCAAAAGTTCGATTAGAATCCAAAAAAATTAATGTAAGGCACAGGAAGATACTCAAAATCTTCGTTTATTTCATTGATAGGAAAAACAACATTGAGAACCTCGTCAAAAGAGGTCTTGATAACATTTGAACAAGGATAGACAATAGAAGAGGAAATAGGGTAAACAATGGGGTTAAGGAGGATTTCAAGAGGTAGAACTGGCGCAGCATGCCAGTTGAGGAGGGGTGTATCAACAACTTTAATCAGATGGGATGGATCCATTGATGTAGTACCTGAATGAAACATGCATAATGCCAGCCCTAGTGTCTATAAGTTAAAGGAATCTTCAGAATCATTTTCCTCAGTCTCTTCGATATCTTTGATGAGCAGTTGTACTCGGTGTTGGAAATTTTTAGCCCATAGGTAGCTATCTTGGAAAAAGATCTCCATTCCAGGCTTCATCTTCTTGTCTGTATGGTCATACCATGGTTTTGGAAAACCGTAAAAGGGGAAGTCTTCACCTTCTTTGATAAAACGTCCATTCAAGTAGTCTCTTGGGATAGTTGGGATGCAATCTAATCTTCTCATTAGTGGAGACTTGTGGATCATTCTAAGCTCTTGTTCTGATGGTTGATACCCCAATCCACAAGGAGGGAAAGCTTTCTTTAGTTCGATGGGCTCAAGTATCGCTTACTTCCTTTGCCCTAACCCCAGTCCGGTCATGAAGTGTATGTTTCTGAATATCTGAATCACATTGACATTGCCATGATGGTCATATTCTGGACAACCCCTTTCTTTGAAATCATTAGAGACCGGGAGTAGGAGTGGCTCAACTCGAAATTTTGATAGGAGCATATCATTTGACCCATGCTGTATCTCAAAGATTGGACTGCTGGTGCTTGCACCCTCGACCTTTGTGTCATCGCCCAAAATGGTGATGACTCGCCAGTCGGCGAAGAACTTTAATTTCTGATGGAGAGAGGAAGACACACCCTTGATACTGTGGAGCCAAGGTCATCCGAGTAACAGGTTGAAACAAGCTGGGATGTCTATGACTTGGAATTCAACGACAGGGTTTATAGGTCCAACCCCTATTACAAGTTTTATGGATCCCATCACCTCCCGTCAGGTATTATCGTAGGCACATACAGTGACGGCGGTTGGAGCGAGGTCGGTTTCTTTCAAGAGCAGACATTCAAGGTGTATCCGTTATCGTTAAGAGAGAGTGGCATGACCTTCCCCATAACTTCGATGGAGATGTTGAGAGCATGATTGTGATTTGGTCCAATTATGGGGATTTCTTCTTCAGAAAATAATAACATTCGAGTAGAGGTCAAGGATTCGACCAGATTTACCACCTCTTCTGGTGTGGTAGAAGGAGGAACTATGGGTCCAGTGAGCAACTTGATTAAAGCATTTCTGTGCAGCAGGGAAGACATGAAAATCCCCCATAGAGTGATGTCAACTTGAGTTTTCTTCAGTTGATCGAGGATCTTGCTCTCCCCGATGGTCATCTCTGGCATAGTAAGGTTTTCAACACCCTTCCCTTTGTCATTTACTGGTAGTGATCTTGGAACCTAGTACCATCTCCCTCATTTGTCATGTGATTTACTAAAGAAGGGACGAACATGAATCCCGTTTCCTCATCAATCTCAAGTTGTTTTGTCACTCTATTTATTTGTCTGGGGAGTTATTCAAATGATATCATCCCACATATGTCGGCTACTGGGCCAGTTCTTCTTGAAGCTTGTTCTTCATTCGAATCTTCGAATTCTCCCCCCCATACGGTGGGAACAATTATGTCTTTCCATATAAAGTCAATGAATTCCATAAATTTAACGGCTTCTTCATACAGGTCTTCTCATTCTGTGGGGATATGTATGGTTGAAGGGACCAAGCTCCCTTTTAGCTTCAAAATGTCAAGTAACCCGGTGATACTATAAATGCTGTTGGTTTACCCGAATAATTCTGCCATAATCTGGACGACATCATCTAAGTTGACTTCATCGGTTGGTACCACCCACTTATCTGAGTCTCGAGCCCCTTTCTGTGCTTCCAAGAATAGTGTACTGAACCTTTGGCAATCGATGACCATTTGTGAGGGCAATTTCAGCCCAAGCTCTAGGAGTTGGTTCAACACCTCTGATAATTCCATATTTCCATTTTTAGAACGGGTACGGACAGCGATGTATGCTCTGGTAAGGAGTGACAGTGCCTGATTAGCGAGGCTAGTAGGGTGTAGGAGGAAATATGGGCAACTTTGAAGAGGTTTAGGAGAGTATATGGTGTGATTCGAGTTGAGGGATCAAAATCTGGACTTTCTTCTAAGAATATAACATTGGTATGATTTGGGAGTGGGTTGTGAGTAGTGTTTGGATTAGGATTGGCTGGTGGGGAAATGGTACCCCGGTCAATGAGATCTTGGATTATGTTTCGGAGGTGAAAGCATTGGTCGGTGGTATGGCCAGCAGTTTGATGAAATGCGCAATGAGCATCGACTTTGAAGTTTTCTGGGAGTGGATTTGGCAATGGACAGGGATCCAAGGGTTTGATGAGGTTTAGGCTTAACAAGGCTTGGTAAACGTTCGATAGGGGAGCATGGACCTCAGTGTATTCCCTTCGAATGGGGGCAGGGCGACTTTCTGGTGCCCATGATGTGCTCGGTTGAGAGAAGTTGTTGATGGTTGAGACTGTATCACTGGCAGGTTTGTCATACTTTTTAGGGGTGAACTGTCTGGACACCTTCTTCGGTTCAACCTTTATTTTAACAAGGCTTTCCTCAATTTTTATTCCTGCCTCTCTGAGAGCTCAGAAGTGGGGATAGTATTATCCTCCCATCGTTTCTCGGACACGGGGCAAGAATTTCTTCTTTACTATGTTGACCTGTTCTTCCTCAGATGGCCGATTGGTCATAGTAGCTGCTTATTCCCTCCAACGGGTTATGAAGTTACTGACTGATTCCCTAGGGTTCTGTTTGAGCATCTTTAAATCACGACGGGTGACCTCAAGCTCTTCATTGTATTTGTACTGCGACATGAATTCTCGGGATACATCCTCCCAGCTACGAATTCTAAATTCCTCGAGAGATAAAAACCATCGGAGGGCACTATCCTTCAAAGTTTATTGAAATAATTAGGCCATCACTTCTTTAGAAGCCCCTAGTAGAGTCATGGAATGATGATAACTCCGAAGATGAACAATCGGGGGTCCACTCCCTCCGAACTTCTTGATATTTGGCATCTTGAACTTCTCAGGTAACCTCGCTTTAGGATAAGGAGACATGTGGGTGTAGTCTTTGTAATTCCAAGAGATTTTGACTTTGTCGAACTTCTTGGTGAGCATCTTGAGATCTTCTTTGACTTTATTCAACTCCTCCTCTTTTGGATGAATGACCATAGGCAGGTTAGCCACTGGCTGGGCAATGTTTGGCATCAGAAGATGGGAAGGCGGTGACCCATTGATAGGAGGGGCACGTGGAGCGTGATGATATTTTTTGGGAACCTAGATAGGCTCGGGTGGACCCATAGCACGAGGTAATAGGGCCTCCGGCTCTTGAGGAATAGGAACCTGGTTTCGTTACATCTCTCGAACCTCACTTTGGAGGTTGTCAATCGTGGACACGAGCTGAGCTAGGACTGCCGTCAGATCTGGATGTATGACTAGTACTTGATCTGTATTCTCCATGGAATGTGGATGGATTCCGAAATCAAAAGAAGTAGTAGAGTAACGGATGAAACTCTGGGATGCTTTGACTGAAGACCGAAGCCAATAGGGATCCAGGCCAAGGGCTTGCGATTGACCTGAGAAGGCGTAGAATGGGATTTATTTTTGAGAAAAAGGGAAGAAACTATTTTTAGATTTTTGATAAAGACGGGAGAAATATTTTTGGATTTTTGATAAAGAATGGAGAAATATTTTTGAATTTTTGATAAAGAAGGGAGAAATGTTTTTGGAGACGGAACTCAGGATGATTATTATGATTATTATGTTCTCACCTATATTTAATTCTCCTAAATGTAATGCCGGACGGGACCCGAGCCTGGAAAAGTGGGATTTTTAATATATGAAAAGCTACGGTTTGACTTGTAACCAGGCTCATGGACAGGGTCCCATTTTAAAAATGCTTAAAAATTGGGCGGCAAGCCGACCCGGAATTTTGGCAGAGTTTCGGGTCGAAATCAGCAATCTAAAGTGCATATCCTAGGTTTGACACCTATATGCGGGTATACAGTTGGTTGGGTGAATTTGCATGGGTTCCTCCCTTTGGCGTGACTTCCACGATATACGTCTTGCCATTGTGGGCAATTGGTTCGTGTGGAGAAGCCATTTGATATACCTGAGTGTACGTGAAATGCCTCACTATATACCTCATGGGAACGTTACATGTGAGAGAAAATTTGATATACTCGGCGTACGTGAACGAATTCCCTGCGATATACATCCCGTCATGACTTCAGTCAAGCGGTACGATACGGGGGAATAGTTCAATATACATCGAAGGTACTTAGCCAATGGAAGGTGAGAGTCATATCCCTTAGGCTAACTTTGACCTTCTGGACCAGCACCCATCACGAAGTGACCCTCCAGTTACTGGGTAAAATTTGGTCAATAACAATGCTCTTTGGTGATGTCGTGTGAATCATGCATGATTCTCTTTTTAGTATCTTATGATGAGAAAGGCTTTCTTGATTATGCCAAACAGGGAGAAAAGTACAAGTACCTAAGGTACATCGGGTATGGATGGGTGATGCATGCAACATGTGGATATATCTGATCCTAGGTGTACGTGCTGCGAAGTGTACGTGGAGAATTTTCTACAAGTGTGTGAACAGAAGCATAAGCATGGGATACACATGGAAAAGGGGAACATACAAATATAAAGGAAATATAAACAAATATAACATCCATGCAAATAGAGTCAAGCACTCAAAATATACACTTACCCAGCAGAGTCGCCACTGTGGCCATCCCCGATCCTCACCTGTGGGCGGGCCCATGAGGGAAAGGATCCTCGGGTCCCGTGCATCCCTCTTTGGAGTGCTTCGGCCGGCATCATTTGAGATGAGGTGTGAAAATGTAGAGAGATTCAGAGTCGCCAGTCTATTTTACTCAAAACAAACAAATGAAAAAGGGTAATCCATCCCTAAGGATGGCAACCAAAGACATACTGGTGCATACGAAACCAAATGATTCGAGGAGGGTTTGGAGGCTAAGTTACGAAATGGTAAGGTGTTAGGCACCCATTCCGCCCTTTCGGTCTCTCATGGATATTTGTTATTTTCCTTTATTTTTCCCCGTGATATGTGTGCATGTGTATAAATATAGTGGAGATAGGAATCCTCGACTTGTATCATTGAAGAGAAAAAGCGAGTCATCTGTAGGAATGTATAAAAATAATATTAGAAAGATAAGATTTACGCTATTATCCCTACATTGATCGTTATAATGGAACGATAATGCATACGGAGTAATACGTCACTAAGACCAAGTATATAGAATATAAGAAGATTGGATTTAGAGAAGATAGAAAATGAGAGAAAAGTGAGAAAAAGGACTCGAGTCTCGACTTATACCCAAAGAGACCTACGTAGCCTATAAAGGCATCAAAGTCCAAGTAGTTCGCATACAAAATGATGGGTGGGGTTTATCTCATAATTCCAAATCGGGGATCTCTTATTTGTTAGTGTGTGTATGTGTGTAGAAAAAGTGTTTTATTTGTGAGAAAAGTGTGAGAATAGTATGAGAATCCATATTTGGAATTTATTAGAAAACCCTCTTTTTCCTTTTTTTGGGTTTTATTTATATGGGAGTAGGAGGTGTGCAATAATACTAAATAAAAAGTATATTAGGATGTGTGAGATGAGATAATAAAATTGCTAAGTAATAAAACAAGTTATTGCGAATTTAAGAGAATTTGGAGAGAAAGTTGAGAAAATTGGACCTTCTTGAAGATCTTGAGCTTGATCTTGAATGTTGGAGAGAATCCCTTGCACTTGGATGATCATGGAGAGTGTCTAATTCACCAAGTTTGATGAAAAGGATGATGAAAAGTGGAAGTTAAGAAGGGATTTGGATGTTGAAATCGCGCTGCCTTCGAGAGAGGTTTTTGGGATTTGTTGAGAGCGATTTGTATCCGATCTGGGATCTCTTGCAAATGAGGTGAAGGCCTTCTTTTATAGGCCCAGGTCATTTTTGATCGACATAGACCTGGTCCTGCCTATCAGCACCTGCTGATAGGCAGGGTCGGGAACCTTCCGTTTGGCAGTGTGTTTCAGGCCTTTTCGGAAAATTGGATCTCGAGGGCAAACCATTGGTTAGAATAATGCATGGGGTAGACCATTGAAAAGGTGATTCATAGACCTTTGAAAGTCATTTGGACCACTCCCGGGTTCGAGAGTTGACTTTGGGTCAAATATGGCTCGAAAGCGTTTGTCGATCCATTGGACAGGGAATTGTTCGGATGCAAATGGATCGTTAGTCCACATGGTAAGTTCGAATCGCACATGGGGTAGACCGTTGGAAAGGTTAGGAGATTTATTTTGACATTCCAAAGAGTTTGACTCGGTTTGGGGAGTTGACTTTGGTCAACCGGGCCCTGGAAGAATTTGATGACCTCTTGGAGTAAAACGAATCGTTCGTCCGCATAGTAAGTCAAAATATTGAATGGAGCGGACCATTGGAGAGGGGTTTCAGTGACCTTTGAAGCTTCGTTTAGTCTCGGTCGAGCTAAAGAGTTGACTTAGGTCAAATAGAGCCCGGAAGCGCCCGATGGCCTCTAGATCAAGTTTCGGACGCAAATGAATCGTTCGTCCGCATGGTAAGTCAGAATCGTGCATGGGATAGACCGTTCGAAAGGGAATTCAGTTCCCTACAAAGATTCATTTAGTCTTGATTGAGCTGAAAAGTTTGACTTTTTGGTCTAACGGAGCCTGGGAGTGCCCGATGGCTTCTAGCTCAGTACTCGGGACATGACCTGGGTTTGTAGTGATGAAGATAGGTCCTAAGGACCTTAAGAAAGTTAAGGGGAAACATAATGGGGTGTCTACATGCACCAAAATGATGATGCTGTAATTAGTACCACCAGGTAAGGTATTGACAAGCTCAAACAAGTGATAACAATGGCAGCATAAGAGTGAACATATAATAGAATGAGGTGAGGAGAAGAGGATGAACACTAGTATATAAGTGGTTCATCCAATTTGGCCTACGTTCATTGTGAGTGTGTGAATAATATGACTAGATGAAGGCATTAATGGCCATAGCTATAATCTCTCAAGCTTTCTCTCTCTACTGGGTAAACTAACATAGGTTTAGCTAGGATTGCAATTATGGATGCTTTGACAAGGTAGAGGATGACCTCTATATATAGTCCTTGGGGGTGTAATGTACACCCTAAGCATGCAATGATCATGTGCATGAGGATTGAACTAGTATGAGGATGACACCTGGATGATCTTATGTAGATCATGATGACCTCAATATTCCCTCATGTGAGGGGAATGATTCGGTTATAACTGATTTGCCCACGTGTTCCAAACCTTACACATGCTTGTAAATGCTAGGCCCTGTGTCCTTGACTGGTGAAACCTCGGCCTGTACGAGTACAAGATTGGTGAAGTCCGACAGTTGCTTAGTCTTGTCAATATCTATGATGACCTCGGTCGGGAGGGCTGGTCGAGGTTGGGTATGAGGGAGCTATAACATCATTTTAAGCCTAGTAGGATGTTGACATTAACCTATCCCCATAAGGCACTGCTGACCTCGGCTGTTGCAGAGCCGAGGTTGGTGGTAGAGAGTTGACCTTGCAGAATACGACCCTTGTGATGGCCATTGAGCTTCTTGTCAACTCGGCTGTGAGATAGGCCGAGGTTAGTGACTCAGAGTACGAGGGTGCACTTTGGTCATATCAATACCCTTTTAGGAATTGTTTAACATTTGAAAAAGAAATCCATGTTTTTATAAGAGTCTAATTTGTTTCTTGAATTAAATATTTTGAAGTTGAAAAATGATTTAAACGATTCAAGTAGGTTTGATAGTTATGGTAATGGCTCATCTTGTTCTCATGCTTCTAGTGCTAAAGCCAAAAACATTATTTATTTTAGAGGGTCAATTAATCCCAAGGACGTTAGAAAAGATCACACTTTAGGTAACATTCCTCTCGATTACACATGTTCACATTGTGGTAGGAAAGGTCACATTATGAGATTTTGTTTTGATCTTGGAAGATGTCCTTGGAAGTCGAAGTCTAGTGTTTTTTCATTTCCAAAACCCCGTGTCGACGTCTTACATCCGCTTGGGTTAGGAAATCACTTTTGGATACACTAGATTTTAGAATAGTTGATTCTCATTTTCTTGCACATGACTCTTCTCTTGCCATATCATTTAGATGATTGTGTTCGAATGTTTGTCATATGCTAGTTTTTTATTTCATGATATTTATGTTTGCTAGCGTTGTGACATGTACTTTTTGTATAAATTTTTGCTTTTGATTTTTTTTAAAAATACAAAAACATTTTATTTTGATAAAATTTTGAGAAAATCCAAAAAAAGTTTTGCATTTTGTTTTACACCTTTTATGGATAGACACTTAGGATGACCGAGTCACAACATCATTCCATTTTTCTTGTGACTATTTGGTAGTGTTTTTAGACAATATATCATGTCATCTTTGTGCTTTATAATGTGTGGAGTCATTAAGATGTAATTAAGTGTTACTTCATACATGTTTGACTCATGATTTCCTTTATTTCACACGTGCATGGATTTGTTTGTTTATTGTGCTTGTCTTATCACATGCTGGTTTAGTGTTTTCACTTCAATCCTGTCTTTAAAAAGGAACCAAGCGCGATAAAACTTGACGAGAAAGTAGTGCATGTAAGAACCGTTTGGTGAGGTTGTGTGCTTTATTCAAAAATGAGGAAGGGCTGCTAAAGGTTCATATGGCCTTTGCGAATACTAAGCCAACATTATATCGGACCTAAAATTTGAGGAATTTATTATTCGGGGTCCAAAGAGGTTTAAAAGAGACCGAAAAAATTTAAAGGCAATAAAAAGAAATTCATGCCAAAAGGGGCCAATAGGTTTTTGCACCAATTCTCCAATGTTTTAGAATTTAGATTACCTCTAAAAGAAAATATGCATGAGGGAGTTTGGATGGAATTTAAAATGGGTTTGCTCGTCCCTGAAAGTCTTGAAAAATCTTTAAATAGTTTTGGACGTTATTGGTGTGGAAATCACTTTGACTTTGATTTATTGATTTGCATAAGACGATGACATCTAAATTCATCAATTTTTACACCTAAGGATACTTTTGATGTTCATTCGTTAGGGGTACATGTATTCATCGTGAACATATGATTGAGTGAGTTTATTTAACTATCGAATGTGTCCACACCTATTCATTCCATTTCCATGACTTGGTTGTTTTAGTTAAATCCATGGTGTGATTTTTGTAACATTATTTTTTCTCTGAAAAAAATTGAAAAAATCAAAAATAGTTTGTGGTTGTTTTTTGAGATATACCTTTGCATGCGCGTAGTTTGATTCATGTTTGATATGCATTTTATCGTGACACTCCATTTCTAGTTTGTTTCTTCTTATCTGTGTATTTGGGGACATCATAAAAATGTGGAGAACGAATTATGATTTTATGGGGAGTTTTTGCATTATGAGGGATATTTGATTATATTGATTGATTTATTCTTATATCATTTTAAACTCGATGCGTCAGAAGGTTTTTTCTTTATCACATGTGTGTAGGTACAAAATTGGAGATTGTACACCCTGATGACAAAAGCTTAGAGCTTTGAAATTTGAAGTTGAAGATTTTTGAAGAAAAGTTTGAGATCTTGCAAATTTATTCATGGGAGGGTAGATTTGTATAGGTCATTTGGTATTTGATAATTCAGATGTTTTTATGTATGTACCGGCATTGACATAGGGGGAGATTTGTAAGGACATAATTTTATAAATGTCCGTCATAATTTGAGTATGTCGTATACCGCTACAAGTCGTCGAAGAATTGTAGAAGTTTTCATTTATAAAAGTCGAATCCGAATTACAAGTGGTCTTCAACATTCAAGCCCAACAATATGACATTTGCTAAGATAATGTTTATAGTTTCATTTACATTTCATATTAAAGTGTTGGGATATTTTTATCAAATATTTTCTAAACATTTTGTTCTTGGACACCTTTTCGTAGAAAAATCATAACTAATTAAAAAAAATCAGAAAATATGAAACTAGCGGCCAAGCGTTCGTATCGAAATTATCTACAAGCTAGCATGAAATCTTGTTTGATGAGCCATTCGAATGACCTGCATATATAGTTCAAACGACATAGCTATCTCGTTCAAACGAGATTGTTTTCGTTCAAGCGAGTTGACTTTTTGACTGACATGCTACTGACAGCCTGATCATTTGACCGACTTAAATTTGTTATAAAAGGAATCTCAGGCTATGTGTTTTAGATGTGGAGAACAATTTTTACCTTTAATAGTTTTGCCCATAATCAAATTCAATAACTTTTTGGCAACGTGTTTTATTCTCCAACCATTTGAGGGTTCAAATATTAGTTTTGTTTACAATTCACAAATAATCCCACTTACTTTTGTGTGAGTTATTTTGTGGAACCCAAGAATATATTTTGCCTTTGTTCATAATTTTTGGGGAGAGCTCTGCAACCGATAGCTGCGTGATGTTGTGGAGGGAGTGCTTGTGAAGATTTTAGACTGCATGTGTCGACTGCGCGTCCTAGTAGTATAGCTGCGTACGAACCATTGCTGATTTATTTCTATCCGTTGCTTTGGAGGTTTGACAAAGATACCATGCATTACTCTCATGGGCAAAATCAAGATGGTATGTAAGTCAATGGTCTTGTAAACTTGTCAGAGTTCTAGATATAAAAAGGTTTTGCCCTTCGGGGATTTTTCGTGAAATTTTGTGTCACATGCTATATCTTATTTGGTTTGATACGTAGTTGCATGTTTAGGGGCTTAATTAATTTGGTTTAAAAATAGACTCTAATTAAATAAGGTTTAATTAGAAACTTGCGAATTAATTTAAATCGGTATCACACACTTCATATTTTACAACCTGTTTTTGTGACACATATTTGTCCCGCTTTCAGGGGGTTCTTTGAAATTTTCCCACCCAATTTTTTATTTTAAATACATGTTGCATTTATCATGGTTCCAGCATTATTTTTCCTGGTTAAACAGGAGACACAAATTGAGCAGCTGAATTCAAGGAGGAAATAGGTATTGGAGACAGAAAAAAATCATACAAACCAAAAAAGCATCAATTTAAGTATGGTTCAACTATCAGCATCCATAAAATGAAACGAAGATTGTACAAATTTCGTATCACTCAGAAACAAGCTTCACATATGTTAGGATATGGCACATAAACTTGGAGAGGAATAATCAGTTAGCAACATGACATATGTCCAAAGGAGTTATAAATTCCAATGGCTTCCTCCAGCCAGATAGATTTGTTTTCTAATTGTAATGACACCTGATAGCACACAAACCACATAGAACAAAAGGTCAAGAATGAATTATGAATATCACCAGAATTATAGAGTTATAAGTAGTAAAAGTCATAAATAAATGGTAGGGCTAATTATTAAAGAACATTTTAACAACCACATAGGCAAGAAAAATAAAGCTAAAGAAGAACGACACATTAATCATAACTTGCCTCATCCCATCACCGGGTTCAAACTGTTGCCAATCAGATGACATCTGCTAAGCAGAAACATTCACTGCCTGCAATTTTGGTGAGCAAAATTGGAAAGCTATCACTAAGAGCCATAAAAGATTATCCGAATTACAATTATGTTATCAGCATGTGCATTTGTATTGCAGGCACGGGGCAAAGCACATGCGTACTGTTGACGAACCGAGTGCCATAAGAACGGACATCTACTATTGTGGTTATTGACATCAAGTACACATGTAGAGATTGTTCTATTTGCTATAAACAGAAAGAACACTTCATTCATCTAAGTTTACATCACCATGAACAAACTTTGTAACTAAAAATGAATTTACCACAAGCATACTAAGGTATATATTCATCAAACAAACTTAATGTCTACATGCTAAAATAAATAACAATAACACAATAACACCCTCACAATCTATCCTCATGTGAGGCTCATCATCATTTCTCTTATTATTGTCAGATTTTGATACATCAATCGGCGAATATGATGTGTAACCACTCTCATCATATGTCTCCATCTCATGAAAATCTCGTGGCAATGCCTAGAGAACCACATACCAATTTGATGTTCCACTTTCTCTCAAATAAAATACAGGCCTTGCTGGTGATGCTAGAATAAAAGGTTATTTTTTTTGTTATTTTTGTCCTTGGTGGAGGTTAACCAAAGTGAATCCATCGTCATTTTTAACACCATTCGAAATGCTGGCCCAATCACATTGAAAGATAGGAATTCGAAATTTGTGAATGTCTAATAAAATTTTATCCCTTGTAATCCCATAATATGAAACATTAGCAACGACGTGTGTGGTATCCATTGCACTAGATCTACAAATAGTTTATTCCTAGAGAAAAACTCCACTATCTTGGGTGGACTTTTTAACCATTGATGTCTGAAATCATTTGCCATTTATTATGTAGCCTGAATATGGCATAGCATAAGGTCCCAGCACAACTGATAGCCACTTTAGGATTGTTGATACGTCAGTTGGGTTTTCTTGAACCTTAATTTGTTTAAAAGATCATAAATGAAATTATATGAATTCTTATATACATAACAACATTAGACTCTTATAATGCACAATGTAAAAATTGGTCTACCTTGTTCATAAATCACTAAGCGAATGTCTCGATATGTCTTTTTTGTAGCATAGTTTCATCTTAGGATAAACTTTGATTGGAATGCTTTAGCTCGCTCAAATGCATTATAATATGAAAGTAGAGGAATCTTATTATAAATATTAATGATAACAGAACTTATAAATATATATAACGAGCATCATTTTACTCGCTCTCTATATATGGCTCAACTTCTGAATTGTGAAACAACACATAACGATGGGCAATTTTTAACATGTCATTGGACAATGTAATTGGCTTCCCCTTAGAGACAGGTCGACCTCCCAGTATTGTCTCATCTTTGAACTCTTCATTTTGAGATTGTGCAACACCCATTTATGATGTTTTCTTAGATGCATGCTACAAAACTGTAATACCCCGTACTTTTGGCTATATTTATTTTTGGGATTAATTAATTAAATGCGTATTAATTGGAAATTAATCCGGGTTATAAATACTGATGTGATGCGAATTGGTATTTGATTATGTGCATATATGATTATATATGTACTTGGTATTATAAAATTTGTCGTGGGATTTATATACGGCATTTTAGAAATTTTGTTGAGACGCGTGGGACCGCCGCGTCACGGTATAATATTTTGATATTAAAAGTGAATTTAAAATCTATAATCCGTATGGTCGTTTTGAGTGCGCCGACGCGTCCGGAAGGGTCGAGATAGTCAGAAAACACTAGCCGGGGGTATAGTTTGGGTCCCGGGGTATTTTTAGGCCATTCCGGCACCATAAAGGGTATTTTAGTAATTTGGTATTTTTGGGTAATTAAAAGTGACGAAAATTGAGAGTTGTAATCTGATAAGGATTTGACCCAACCAACCCTTATTAACCCAACAAGCTACGGAGGTTTATTAAATTAGGTTTTCATAAGTTCCCCAAAGCAAACCCTAGCCACCATAGCTTTTTAGAGAAGAAAGCTTGGAGAAGGAGAGAGAGAGAGGAATTCTGCAGAAATTCTACACCGAATCCACACCAAATTCAGAAATCAAACCAAGGCAAGTGACTTTATTTCATTTAAATTCGAAGAATGTCTTTTCCATGTTAGAAATTGAAGAATCTTGATTGTTCTTGAAAGATTAAAAGAAAACCCATGATATTTGAAGTTATTATTGAATATTGGGATAGGTTTGCATGTAGAAACATTGTTGGGAGGTTTAATTTCGGAGATTCATATCTAGGTGATGTATAAACGAACTAAAATCTGGGAATTTATGATGAGAAAAAGTTAGGGTTTATGTTCTTGAAGAAAATTGGGAATTAATGTAGAAATTGCGATTTAATGATGTTTAGAAGATATTAAACCCTTTAATGATGTTAGTATAGCCCCTTAACATGTTTGAGGATGATTAGAGACCTCAATATATTGTGGGAACGAATTTTAGAAGAGGTTTGAGGAGTAAAAATGGTGAAAAATGATTTTTGGGAAGTTCTGGGCCGAAACTGGCATCTCGTTAGAAGCAGCCCCAGGTCGTTCGAACGAACTCGTTCGAACGAGCTTCTAACGAGTTGACCAGTCGTTATTAACGAGTAGGATTTTCGTTCGATATCTCGTTCGAACGAGATATCGTTAGAAGAGTCAGTTCGTTCGAACGAACTGGGACCTCGTTCGAACAGCCTCGTTCGAACGAGACTTCTAACGACCTGACAGTCCAAACTCGTTCGAAGCCTCGTTCGAACGAGACTTCTAACGAGTTGACAGTTTGGTCCTTTTTGGACTGTTTTGACTTTTGGAGTCCCGGAAACTGGTTCAAGGGTAGAGTTAGCATCCCTTTGATGATATAGTGATTGATTTGGGACTTTTGAGTTATTGAGATGAGTAAATCATACACGAGAGTTATATTCAATGAACCGTTTGGGTTGAGACGTGAGTGTCTACTACGATGTGAGGATAAATTATGACACGTATAATTATGAACCGGAATAAAATAAGTTGTGATAATTATAATTAGTACGAGAGTGCAATATGTACTACGAATATAATACGATATTACTAAGATGTGTGTTTACTTAGTATTGATATATGGATTGTATGTATGACATACCTACCATACTTGCTATCACGGGAGGTTTCGTTCGCTTAGGACCCTCTAATCCTTGTGTGCCTACGGGGGGGATATAGACTGGTACCTTGTTGAACATAGGTCATAGAAAGACTTATTGTGATATTAATAAGTCCGCTGACCATGGGAGCGTAGGTATGTGCGTGACCCATGTGATGGTGACTATGTTCGCCTCCACTATTTGTGATTTGTGTTATCTGAACTATTCCTGAGAGATTCAGAATATGTGATCCTTATGTACGTGATGTACCGGGATGGATAGCAGAGTATGTGTGCACCATAGCTTAGATTGCAGGGTGCTTGTATCGTATATTTATGATGTGAATAATATACATTAAATTTATGGAAATCCTCATGTTAATGTTGTAAAAATATTACGGTATTGTTTCGAGATATATAATGAGTTAGCTGATAGTTATATCAATGGCATACTTAATAACTGAGTTTACGTGAAACCTCTATTAAATTACGAGCGTTGTTATGTTAAATTAACCGAGTAAAATGGGTAGAACCTTTGGTTGTCTAGCTAGTTTACGTTGTCACTTAGCTAGTGGAAAGGGTAGTTATAGATGGGTACTTACGTTAGGAGTGCACAGTTAGTCGAGAGGTGAGAATTTAATGTGAGTGCACGTCCTAACATGTACTTTGCATTTAATGTTTTAAATGTTTTTAAAGCACTTGCAGGTTTTTAAAATGACTTCCACTTTCGGGCTCTGACCCATTTGCTTCCAAATATATATTTTTGTAAAACCATTTTAGGTGCCCAGCCACAAGGACACCAAGCATAGGATTCTCATTCAGGTTACGAGCTGTAGCTATTTGTGGAAGCTACAGGGATTTGCATGTAGACGCTTCTCTCATTTGGACTCCAGTCTCAGCATCTATCAGTTGTAGGGCATGTTGCCCAATTCTATTAGACATTTTTACATTTCAGTTTTCAGACTCTAGCATGTATTGCTCAGTATTCAGTTTTAGTTATTTATTTCAGTTTACTTATCAGTTGTGGGATTTGTATTGAGGAGTTTTTCCTCCAGGTTTTATTTACATTTTGTGATGGTTATTCGTTTCACTTCAGTATGGTGAATGGTGTTATTTATTTCTTCATTACTTTTGTTGCATGTTAATCAGATTTAATAAAATTTGGCACTTACTTTTTAAATACTAGGTGGTTAGTAATCTTTAAAATGTTTTCGACAGTGATGCTATTAACTGAGCCAACTTGGCATTTTGAATTAATTTTATAAAGGAGTAGCTACCCGGTGTTTAATTAGTCGGGGTGTCACAGGTGGTATCAGAGCATCAGGTTCTAGTGTCCTTTAGGATCTGTACGGCTATTATGTTTCCGCTACGTTTTCTTTGATAGAGAGCCCTATATTTTAGGACTGTTGTACTCTTATTGTGTACGTTTCGTTCTTCAGCTATATTAAGTTTATAAACTGCGAACTTATAAACTTTGTTCTTATTTCAGATGCCTCCACGACGTGCACGACGAGTTCCCAGGAATGCTACGCCGGAACCACAGCCCGCTCCTGTTCAGGGAATGTTGAACGCCGCTGAGGTTGCTGCTATAGTAGCCCAAGCGGTAAATGCAGCGATTGCCGTAATTCAGCAGGCACCACCTCAGGCGTCGGTTGCCGCGCCAGTTCAGGTTAATGCATTCCCGTTTGCTTGGGAGCGTGTACGTGACGCTTTTCAGAAAGCGCATCCGCCAGAGTTTGCAGGAAGCTCAGATGTAGTGGTCTCGAGCCAATGGAGGAAGGACATACAGAGGCATTTGAGGATGCATGAGTGCACAGATGTTCAGAAGCAGGTGCTAGCTACTTTCAAGCTAGTTGGATCTGCACTGCAGTGGTGGGAGTCCATTACCACCGCTGAGGAGAGGGATACCCTCACCATTCAGGAGTTCTGGGTGAGGTTCGACCGCAAGTACTTTCCGTCCGCAGTTCATACAGAGATGAGGAGGAAGCTGATGAGTCTGAGGCAGGAGAGCAAGACAGTGGCCGAATATGAGGCCGAGTTTACTAACCTGTTGAACATCGTTCCAGACGAGATTCCAACAGAGAAGAAGAAGATAGAGAAGTTCACTGATGGGTTGAATTGGAGGATCCGTCAGCATCTGCTAGGGAACCTATCGTTGGCCACGTATTCTGATGTGGTTAACGCTGCACTATTGCACTGCCAGGACCACCGCTTTCATATGGCCGAGGGCAAGCGGTCAGGGGAGTCTAGCCATCAGGGCAGGACTGGAGGACATGGTGCCAGCGGGGCACAGACCGGTCAGGGGCAGAGACAGACTGAGCAGGGTAACCAGCAGGGGGACAATAAGAGGTTCCGGTCAGGGAACTACAGGCAGGGACAGGGAGGTTTCCGCCAGGGCTATCAGGGTCCAAACGGCCATCAGGGCCAGCAGGGGCAGAATGGGCAGCAGTTCCATCAGGGCCAGCAGGGCCAAGGGAGGAATGGTAACGGCCACCGGGGCCGGGGACAGCAGGGGCAGAGGGGAGGGAACTTCCCAGGGAAGTGCTTTACTTGTGGCAAGACTGGCCATAAGAAGCAGGATTGTCCTGATAGGGGCAGGGCCCCACAGCAGCAGCAGCAGGGTGCTCGCCAGGAGCCACAGAGACCTATGTTTCCCGCCGCTCTTCCTGCACCGCCACAGATGGCAGCATTGCCACCCATTCCAGCAGTCCCAGCTCAACAGGGGCAGCTACAGTATGGACGTGTCTACAACGTTCACCAGGCTGCAGTTCCACAGGCACCGCCCGCGATCGAGGGTACGTTTCCTATCCATGGCACTATGGGTCGGGTGTTATTTGATACGGGTGCTACACATTGTTTTATAGCTACACACTTCGCGAAAGCTTTAGGATTGTTAGCTACGGCAGAGAGCACAGTGACGTGTGTCGACTCACCATTGGGGAGTGGGTCACTTATTTTCTTTATATGCCGGGGAGTGGGGGTAGCGGTTGGTGGTTTGGTATTGCCTGCGACATGTTAGTGTTAGACATGCATGTTCACGATGTGATCATCGGTATGGATTGGCTCGTATCATATAGGGCCATGATTGATTGCTTCAACGGGAGCATTGTTTTTGCCATTCCGGGGCAGGAGATGTTTATAGTGGCGATGCCTCGCCCAGAGGGAGGATCGACCGCTCATCTGTATTACATAGAGGAGGATACCTCTAAGGAGGTTGTGATTCCTTTAGATTCGATCTCGGTTGTCAGGGAGTATTCGGATGTGTTTCAGGAGATACCAGGCTTACCGCCCAGTCGAGAGATAGACTTCGTTATTGATTTGCTATCGGGTACGAGACCTATAGCACGTGCACCGTACCGTATGGCTCCAGCTGAGATGCGAGAGTTATGGGATCAAATAGAGCAGCTGTTAGGGCAGGGCTTTATTCGTAGGAGTACCTCACCTTGGGGCGCTCCAGTCTTGTTTGTTAAGAAGAGGGACGGTTCACTAAGGTTGTGTGTGGACTACCGAGAGTTGAATAAGGTCACGATACGGAATAAGTACCCGTTGCCTCGAATCGATGACTTATTCGACCAGTTGAGAGGAGCTTCTTTCTTCTCAAAGATTGACTTGAGATCGGGTTACCATCAGTTTCGTATCAGGGAGGAGGATGTCTCGAAGACTGCGTTCCTGTCGAGATATGGTTCTTATGAGTTTCGGGTTATGCCTTTCGGCTTGACCAACGCTCCAGCAGTGTTTATGGACTTGATGAACAGAGTGTTCAGAGATTTCCTAGACCAGTTTGTTATTGTCTTCATTGATGACATTCTGGTTTACTCTCAGACAGAGGAGGAGCACGCCGAGCATTTGAGGCAGGTTTTGCAGACACTTCGTCAGAACGAGTTGTATGCAAAATACGAGAAGTGCGGGTTTTGGTTGAAGGAAGTCCAGTTCTTGGGTCATATTATTTCCGATCAGGGAATATCTGTTGATCCGGGGAAGGTGTCAGCGGTGAGGGAGTGGGGACAGCCCACGACACCAACGGAGATTCGTAGTTTCTTGGGTTTAGCAGGATACTACAGGAGGTTTATTCGGGGTTTCTCGGAGATAGCATGTCGTTTGACACATCTTACTCGTAAGGGTGTGCCATATATCTGGAGTGATGCCTGTCAGTTGGAATTCGATGAGTTGAAGGACAAATTGACCTCAACACCTGTGTTAGCATTGCCGAAACCGGGAGTTGAGTATTTGGTTTACACCGATGCGTCTTTGCAAGGGCTTGGAGGTGTTTTGCAGCAGGAGAGACAGGCCATAGCTTATTCTTCCCGTAAGCTTAAGCCTCATGAGAAGAATTACCCCACGCATGATTTGGAGTTGGCAGCAGTAGTATTTGCCTTACGGATTTGGAGGCACTATCTTTTGGGGGAGAAGTTTCAGCTGTTCACGGACCACAAGTCACTACAGTATCTGTTCACACAGAAGGAATTGAATATGCGGCAGCGTAGGTGGCTTGAATTTGTGAAAGACTACCAGTTCGACATTCAGTACCACCCGGGTAAGGCTAACGTGGTAGCAGACGCGTTGAGCCGCAGGCCAGCAGATGAGGTGGCAGAGGTGTGGAAAGCGAAGTGGAAGGAATTGGGACACCAGGATGCAGTGGCCCGATCTTTCATGTCTGTGATGACCGTTACACCGCAGATTGTCACGAAGGTTGTACGGGCACAGGCAAATGATTCGTTCTATCGGGAGCAGATAGTTCGATTACTCGCTGAGGGAGCTGAATTCTATACCGTTAGCTCAGATGGGGGATTACGCTTCAATGGGAGATTGGTAGTTCCGGAAGGAGAGGAACTGTGACACGATGTGATGGCAGAGTCGCACGGCTCACGGTTCGCGGTACATCCCGGAGGGGACAAAATGTACCAAGACATGAGACGGCAGTATTGGTGGAGCGGTATGAAGAGAGATATCGCTGAGTTTGTCTCGAAATGCGCCACTTGTCAGCTTGTAAAAGTGGATCATCAGAGACCAACAGGATTGCTACAGCCATTGGAGGTTCCGGTGTGGATGTGGGAGAGCATATCCATGGACTTTATCACGGGGTTGCCTACGTCGCAGAGGGGTCACGACTCCGTTTGGGTAATTATGGACAGATTGTCCAAGGTCGCTCACTTTTTACCCGTTAGGACTGATTACACTGCGGGTCAGTATGCCCATCTCTTCATTTCAGAGATTGTGAGACTTCACGGTGTGCCCCTGAATATCGTGTCTGACAGAGACAAGATATTTGTTTCGAGGTTTTGGGAGAGTTTCCAGGAGGCCATGGGCACGGAATTGCGGTTGAGTACAGCTTATCATCCGCAGACTGATGGGCAGACCGAGCGCACCAATCAGATGTTGGAAGACATGCTACGCATGTGTATTATTGACTTCGGGGGTGGATGGGAGCAGTACCTTCCACTGGTGGAGTTTTCTTACAACAACTCCTATCAGTTCACGATTGGCATGGCTCCGTTTGAGGCATTGTACGGTAGGCCTTGTCGTTCCCCAGCATGTTGGTTAGAAGTGGGGGACAACAAACTACTTGGGCCGGAAGTGATTCAGGATACTTCGGCAAGGATTGAGTTGATTTGGAGTCGCATTCGGGTAGCTCAAGACAGGCAGAAGAGTTATGCTGATGCGAAGAGGTTCTTCAGGGAGTTCCAAGTGGGGGACCAAGTTTTTCTCAGGGTTTCTCCGATGAAGGGGATTATGCGATTCGGGAAGAAGGGGAAATTGGCACCGAGGTATGTGGGGCCGTTTCCTATTATTGAGCGGATCGGACCCGTTGCGTATAGACTTGGACTACCGGAGCACTTGCATCGGATTCACGACGTGTTCCATATTTCCTCGCTGAGGAAATACCTTAGGGATGATTTGGCTCATTCTCACATTGTTGTGGAGGACATCGATCTCCAGCCGGATAACTCTTATGAGGAAGGGCCGATTGCTATTTTGGACCGAAGCGAGAGGAAACTACGGTCAAAGATAGTCCCGTTAGTGCGTGTTCAGTGGCGACATCACAATGTCGAGGAGTCCACATGGGAGTGCGAGGATGAGATGCGCGAACGTTATCCAGAGCTGTTTTTAGCAGGTACTTTCTAGTTTCGAATTTCGGGACGAAATTCAGTTATTAGGGGGGAAGTATGTAATACCCCGTACTTTTGGCTATATTTATTTTTGGGATTAATTAATTAAATGCGTATTAATTGGAAATTAATCCGGGTTATAAATACTGATGTGATGCGAATTGGTATTTGATTATGTGCATATATGATTATATATGTACTTGGTATTATAAAATTTGTCGTGGGATTTATATACGGCATTTTAGAAATTTTGTTGAGACGCGTGGGACCGCCGCGTCACGGTATAATATTTTGATATTAAAAGTGAATTTAAAATCTATAATCCGTATGGTCGTTTTGAGTGCGCCGACGCGTCCGGAAGGGTCGAGATAGTCAGAAAACACTAGCCGGGGGTATAGTTTGGGTCCCGGGGTATTTTTAGGCCATTCCGGCACCATAAAGGGTATTTTAGTAATTTGGTATTTTTGGGTAATTAAAAGTGACGAAAATTGAGAGTTGTAATCTGATAAGGATTTGACCCAACCAACCCTTATAACCCAAAAAGCTACGGAGGTTTATTAAATTAGGTTTTCATAAGTTCCCCAAAGCAAACCCTAGCCACCATAGCTTTTTAGAGAAGAAAGCTTGGAGAAGGAGAGAGAGAGAGGAATTCTGCAGAAATTCTACACCGAATCCACACCAAATTCAGAAATCAAACCAAGGCAAGTGACTTTATTTCATTTAAATTCGAAGAATGTCTTTTCCATGTTAGAAATTGAAGAATCTTGATTGTTCTTGAAAGATTAAAAGAAAACCCATGATATTTGAAGTTATTATTGAATATTGGGATAGGTTTGCATGTAGAAACATTGTTGGGAGGTTTAATTTCGGAGATTCATATCTAGGTGATGTATAAACGAACTAAAATCTGGGAATTTATGATGAGAAAAAGTTAGGGTTTATGTTCTTGAAGAAAATTGGGAATTAATGTAGAAATTGCGATTTAATGATGTTTAGAAGATATTAAACCCTTTAATGATGTTAGTATAGCCCCTTAACATGTTTGAGGATGATTAGAGACCTCAATATATTGTGGGAACGAATTTTAGAAGAGGTTTGAGGAGTAAAAATGGTGAAAAATGATTTTTGGGAAGTTCTGGGCCGAAACTGGCATCTCGTTAGAAGCAGCCCCAGGTCGTTCGAACGAACTCGTTCGAACGAGCTTCTAACGAGTTGACCAGTCGTTATTAACGAGTAGGATTTTCGTTCGATATCTCGTTCGAACGAGATATCGTTAGAAGAGTCAGTTCGTTCGAACGAACTGGGACCTCGTTCGAACAGCCTCGTTCGAACGAGACTTCTAACGACCTGACAGTCCAAACTCGTTCGAAGCCTCGTTCGAACGAGACTTCTAACGAGTTGACAGTTTGGTCCTTTTTGGACTGTTTTGACTTTTGGAGTCCCGGAAACTGGTTCAAGGGTAGAGTTAGCATCCCTTTGATGATATAGTGATTGATTTGGGACTTTTGAGTTATTGAGATGAGTAAATCATACACGAGAGTTATATTCAATGAACCGTTTGGGTTGAGACGTGAGTGTCTACTACGATGTGAGGATAAATTATGGCACGTATAATTATGAACCGGAATAAAATAAGTTGTGATAATTATAATTAGTACGAGAGTGCAATATGTACTACGAATATAATACGATATTACTAAGATGTGTGTTTACTTAGTATTGATATATGGATTGTATGTATGACATACCTACCATACTTGCTATCACGGGAGGTTTCGTTCGCTTAGGACCCTCTAATCCTTGTGTGCCTACGGGGGGGATATAGACTGGTACCTTGATGAACATAGGTCATAGAAAGACTTATTGTGATATTAATAAGTCCGCTGACCATGGGAGCGTAGGTATGTGCGTGACCCATGTGATGGTGACTATGTTCGCCTCCACTATTTGTGATTTGTGTTATCTGAACTATTCCTGAGAGATTCGAAATATGTGATCCTTATGTACGTGATGTACCGGGATGGATAGCAGAGTATGTGTGCACCATAGCTTAGATTGCGGGGTGCTTGTATCGTATATTTATGATGTGAATAATATACATTAAATTTATGGAAATCCTCATGTTAATGTTGTAAAAATATTACGGTATTGTTTCGAGATATATAATGAGTTAGCTGATAGTTATATCAATGGCATACTTAATAACTGAGTTTACGTGAAACCTCTATTAAATTACGAGCGTTGTTATGTTAAATTAACCGAGTAAAATGGGTAGAACCTTTGGTTGTCTAGCTAGTTTACGTTGTCACTTAGCTAGTGGAAAGGGTAGTTATAGATGGGTACTTACTTTAGGAGTGCACAGTTAGTCGAGAGGTGAGAATTTAATGTGAGTGCACGTCCTAACATGTACTTTGCATTTAATGTTTTAAATGTTTTTAAAGCACTTGCAGGTTTTTAAAATGACTTCCACTTTCGGGCTCTGACCCATTTGCTTCCAAATATATATTTTTGTAAAACCATTTTAGGTGCCCAGCCACAAGGACACCAAGCATAGGATTCTCATTCAGGTGACGAGCTGTAGCTGTTTGTGGAAGCTACAGGGATTTTCATGTAGACGCTTCTCTCATTTGGACTCCAGTCTCAGCATCTATCAGTTGTAGGGCATGTTGCCCAATTCTATTAGACATTTTTACATTTCAGTTTTCAGACTCTAGCATGTATTGCTCAGTATTCAGTTTTAGTTATTTATTTCAGTTTACTTATCAGTTGTGGGATTTGTATTGAGGAGTTTTTCCTCCAGGTTTTATTTACATTTTGTGATGGTTATTCGTTTCACTTCAGTATGGTGAATGGTGTTATTTATTTCTTCATTACTTTTGTTGCATGTTAATCAGATTTAATAAAATTTGGCACTTACTTTTTAAATACTAGGTGGTTAGTAATCTTTAAAATGTTTTCGACAGTGATGCTATTAACTGAGCCAACTTGGCATTTTGAATTAATTTTATAAAGGAGTAGCTACCCGGTGTTTAATTAGTCGGGGTGTCACAAAAACCTTACACACTCATCATCCAAATAATTTTCTGTTATGCATCCTTCTGGTCGTGCATGGTTCCTAACATAACCCTTGAGTACCTTCATAAACCTAATGACAAACCATAATAAACAAATATGAATATAACATCTATTTACTACATATTTAACTTGTTAATAAGAAAAAAGTTAAATGCATTCTAAATTACCTCTCAAATGGGTACATCCATCGAAATTGTACGGGCCCACATAATCGAGCTTCTCGAGCTAAGTGAATTAGAAAGTGAATCATATTTTTAGAAAAAGAGGGAGGGAAGTACCTCTCTAACATGAATATAATATCTACGATATCTTCCTCTAATTTTTCCACTCTCCTTTTATCGATCACTATTTGACATAACTCATTAAAAAATGAAGATAAGCGAGAAATCACTTATCTTGGCCCCTTTGGTAGTAGTCCCCGTATAGCAACTGACAACAATTGTTGCGTTAAATCATGATAATCATGGGATTTCAATCCCAATAACTTACATTCTTCCACTGAAGAACAATGACTAATGTTAGAGCTATAACCATAAAGTAACTTCAAATTATATAGTCTTTGGCAAAAAAAACTTTCTTTTCTTTCTTTGAGAGTGTGTAAGGTGCTACTGGTAGGTAAAATTTATTCCCTTTTGATTGAGGATGCAATTTCTTTCTAATGCCCAATTATTGCAAATCTTTAAAAGTCTCAAGGAGATCTTTTGATTTTCCCTTTAAATCTAACAATATGGAAATGAGGCTACACTTATATTCTTCTCGATCTACATCACGTCCAAATTGTGATTTAAATCTAATGCATAGAGAAAAAAATAAGGGAGGATTAATATGAAAAATAAATTTCCTAAAACTTTTAATAGAATTACATTAAGTTAGTGGCTTAGATTATGAGTTAAAATATACGTACATGCCAATACGGTTAATAAAAAAAATATTGACTTCTTTTTCATAAACACTTTGTTCCTCTTACGCTTCTTCCCTTTACCGAAATCATTTTCAACACCATTTAGAGCATATAAAATTTCCTCTACATTCAAAGGCTTTGGTGGCCACCTCAATTCTTCAAATCCGCCAAGCCAACTCTTTTTGGTGACCCTCCATGGATGGTTCATTGGAAGAAAAATTCTATGACCTATATACACCGATTTCGCACTCTTTAATAACCATAGTGAGGATGTGTTAGGACCACAAACTGGACATGGAAATTCCCCTTTTGTGGTGCATCCGGCTAAATTACCATATGCGTGAAAGTCATTTATTGTCCACATCAAAATAGCTTTCAAATTAAAAGGAGATTGGCTAGATGCATTGTACATCTCCACCCCATTATTCCACAACTCGATTAAGTCATCTATAAGTGGTTGCAGATATACATCTATGCCATTTCTCGATTGCTTTGACCCCGATATAAGCAAAGTCAACATTAAGTTTTTTTATAACATGCATAACCATGGGGGAAGATTGTACACAGTTAGAATTACAGTCCAACAACTATAGCTCGAGCTAAAATTATTAAAGGGATTAAATCCATCCATTGCAAGTCCAATCCTAAGATTTCTTGGATTGGATGCAAAATGAGGTCACTTTTTATTAATTGTGTCCCATGCTAATGAATCAACTAAATGTCACATCTTGTCATCTTTGGTTATGTGAGTTGAGTGCCACTACAATGGTTCTTCTCTATCTGATTATAAAAATGTCCTTCGAATTCTTGGGGTTATTGAAAAGTACCAAAATACTTTTGCAGATACTCCCTTCTTAACCTTCATTGTGCATTCGTCTACTTTCCACTGCGAGGAGCCACATTTAGGGCATTTATCCAAACATTCATACTGTTTTCTAAATAAACAACAATCATTAATTCATGCATCTATCTTCTCATAGCCAAGATCAAATTACTTTAGAAACTTCTTCATTGCATACAAAGATTTAGGAAGAACATTATCCTCGGGCAACATTTCATGTATAGACTCAAGAAGTTTATTAAATCTTTTATTAGATAGTCCGCGTGTAGCTTTATGCTTGTATAAAATTGTAATTACTGACATCTTTGTATACTTTGTACATCGGGAATATAAAGGAGTCTCGACATCTTTTAACATTTGTTTAAAACATTCATCGTCGCTTTCAAAACTATCTTCAACAAAAACTTCATCTTGAACATAAGCATCTCTATACATCATATGTAAATCGGACAATTCAATATCAATATCATTAAAGTATGAATAAGTCAAATTTTCTTAGTGAAATACCCACTTCTTGTACGTAGGATCTAAACCCATGAATGACTAAGTGTTTAAATACTTCTTCCTGATCTTGTTGACATATGTTTTTATATTTTCTACAGGGACATATTATCATATCAGGATTTGTAGCAGCTTTCTTGAAAGATTTAATAAATTTTTATACGCCATTTTGGCACTCCTCGAAATTTCTACATATAATTAAAAAAGCATAAAATCATAATCACTTTTCAATTTTTGAACAATGTTCATTTAGAAAATCACTTTAGGTTTTTCTAACATATGTGAACGTATATGCATGTGTTTAATAATAATAAAAAACCTTGGAAATCTCAACTAATCTTTTTCCATCTTGAGTTGCCCATTTGCTAATTTCTAGCCTGTTTACACCAGCAAACATTAATATGTCAACAATAAATGAATAAAATTTCATGTTCTTTTCAAATATAGTTACATTCTACAAGATCTCATTAGATTAGTCAGATTTTACTAAATCTTATTAGATTATTCACTATCTATAAGGGTACATTGAAATAAATATGTAGTTAGATCATCAGGGCTACAAATTAACATGAATCGACTATAACCATTTTTGTCTTATTCGTGATTTTCTTGAGCATAAATGTGATATAGGCACCCACAGTCAACTATACATATTCATACACTTAAATCCAGTTAACCTATTGTATCACATATTCAGAAATATCAATGTGGGTATATAGACTTAATTATACACAAATGAAGCAAGATAAATATACCTATATTGGATATGATTTGTAGAGTCTGAATACTCCCCAAAACAATCACCAGCAAAATAGAACCATGAAGTATTGAAAATGAAAACATCAGATTCAGTATTAATGAGTTTGCCCGGAAAAAAAAGACTTAACCCAAATGTCGATAAAATAAATAAAAACTCACATAGCCCAGTTAAGAAAAAATAGAAGAATAACATATAAGTTGGCCAGATTTCACACTATATATCCAATGTCAAAGAGTGAAAGAGTTGTTTAGGATGCACACAATTTTATTTTCAGAACTAAAAGCCAATAAACTTTCACATCTAAAAATATGACATCAAAATATCATTTGGTGCATGATTACGTGCCTGTAGAAAAAAGTAACAAAGTCACATGCCAAAACTTAACGAAAATAGAAATAATAAATAAATAGA
Organism: Sambucus nigra; assembly: GCA_949130495.1. Lineage (NCBI taxonomy): Eukaryota > Viridiplantae > Streptophyta > Magnoliopsida > Dipsacales > Adoxaceae > Sambucus > Sambucus nigra. Next base: position 126,421,114 of record OX422207.1, on the reverse strand, counting down.
TTATGAACTTGATTTCAATCAAGTATGTTTTGATGCATAAATAACTTAATAGTATCTACTTTTTTAAACAAAACAAAAAACTTATACATAATCATGTTTTGTTTCCATTTTAAATAGATTATGAACCTTTTTTCAATTAAGTATGCCTTATATATTAGCATCCAACCTTGTTCTTCTTTATTGTGTTTCAATTTTTTATGAACACTAGAAAATCAAGAATAGTTGTATACACAATAATAAGCAAGATACATTTTTATTTCATTTGCATTTTAAACCATCTGAAAGATCCAATATCTTGATACCATCTAAATAAATAACCAAAAAGCATTTCAACCTACAAAAAATAGCCAAAAACTAAAAAAGGACATCACACCTTCTCTTTATTTGGCAAAAAATATCGAAAGTTTGAGAAGTAACCATAACATTACAATTTCAAAGTACTATACTTTAAATACTATAGTTATTAGTATGTTAATTTGTTTTGAGTTCTAAATGGAAAGGATGTTGGAGTGGGTTGTGAGTTAACAATAATTTATATTGCGACATTTTACTTAACATCATGTGTGCATACGTTAAAAACAGTTTGTGTGATTACATTTATTTATTTGATCCCAAATATTCAACAATAATAATTAAACCAATAACAATCTAGTCTAAAGAAACAAATAAATTAAATTATCCATCCCAAATAATCAACACCAACAATTAAATTATCCATTCCTATCCAATTTGCTTTCATCCATTCCCATAGCAAGCATTCATGTTCTCTAACTAAATTTGATTTCTATCTCCCAATGTGGGTGACAATGGGTAATTTAATATCCACGATTAACAAATTTGATTTCCATAAAGGTGTGTTAAACTAACTATCCACAATTAGAAAATTTACTCCTTAATTTTTTTAAAGCTCCTAGATTGCCAATCAAACTCTAGCTTACTTGAAACACAGTTATTAATTTGGAATGACTAAATAGAAAAAAATTACTATTAATTCGGGGAATATGATGATGCTAACTTAAAAATAAATTATCTTTTCCCAAGCTTTTCAAATTTCAATTGTCATAAGTTCTTTTTTATTTTTTCATAGCATCTCTAATAATTTAATCAAAAGATGAAGATTGTTGAAATTGGCTGCATAATTAAAGAAGTCACCTCTAGCGACAAAATTAAAAGTAATGAACCATTAACCAGCAATTAAAATATTGAATGTATCTTCCCCTCCACTCTTTATCACCTTTCATATTAAATGTTAAAGCCTTTCAAACATTATGTGTGGTCTTAATGTTTTTAATGATTCACAGAACAAAATAATAAAAGGGGAAAAATCTTAAATTTGTGGTTTTCAACTTTAGCAACTCAGTAGATAAAGGATTAAAAATTGATGATATCCTTTTTTTGCACACGCCATCAAAAATTCTTTATAGGCAATGCCCATCTAAATCAAATTCTAATTACCGGTCAGGTAAAATGCCATTCACATCATCCACCTCTATACTCACCTCTTTAATGTAGATTAAGGATGATAGAAAGGGCACAAGCATATTAAATGGAAGGAGAGGTTTACCAGAAGATTATTAAGATTGGAAGAATTAAAAACTAGTTGGATCTCTTAGATAAGATTGAGTTATCTAAATAAGGTGGTGTGATTAGTTTTATAATTTTATGTATTGCTTTAACTTTGAGATAAACAATATAGTTAAATCAAATAAAATCGCTCATATAAAATAATGAAAGAAAAAACAAGCATGTGTTTCACCTCGTATCGGACTATATAAACAAGATTAAAATCGATACCATACACCTTCAAATGTAAAATTATAACAATCACCTATAATACACCTCACAAGATGCTTGTTAAATAGTTCATACTATAATGAAAATAAATATTTTGTTTACTTTAACACAATACTAATCTTGAATCTGTGAAATGGAACTTAACCCTAATCGACTTTCTGGCCCCAACCACTTTATCCTATCCTTAGAAGAGCATATCTCTACTCTCTCTCTCTCTCTCTCTCTCACACACAGAGAAAGAGAGATAGTGAGAGAGAGAGAGAAAGAGAAAGAGAGACGAAGGCTCACCTACATCATGATGTATACATCACATCATACATCACAACTAGTTCTAGTCCCTAAATTATTTTTCAAAATTTTAATTTTTCACTTGAATTTAACCTTACAATCAACCCATATTCAAAAAATTCGGTCAAAATACATTTGGTAGCTATTTTTAAAAAAATCAACAAAAAGCTGCTGGCGAAAACCCTAATAAATAAGATATTTTGAGAAATTTTTTGTGGATCTTTTAAAAATACCTACAAAATGTATTTTGACCTAATTTTTTGAACATTGGTTTATTGGAAGGTTAATTTCAAGGGATAAGTAAAAAAATTAAAAAAAATGTTTTTAGAACCTACAACTAGATGTGATGTATGAATGAATATATAGAGCACACACACACACACACACACAAATATATATATATATATAATATTTTTTTCCTTCTCATTAGTTTATTATAATTTGAACCCCTAGACCAGTTCTATTGCTTTGTGGTTTGAACAATCAATTTCAACACATGATTTCCATAAGCTTTCCAATTTATCGCATTGGAATCACTAAGGGTGCGTTTGGAAGTTCAATTTCATGGCTCAGAATTGGATTTGAAATATTTTCAGTTCAAAATTTTCAAAATATCAACTAAAGTTTTTCCAATTCCAATTCCAATTTCATGACATGAATTGGGACTCCCAAAGACACCCTAAGACTTAAATTTTTAACAAATTCGACCACATTAGTTGCAAGTTCGGACAATTTTGTCATAAAAGAAAAGATTGGAAGCTAAAGACTCTTTATTTGCCTCCATAATGGGCGAGTCGGTGTTAATGAAGAAAATTAATCACTAATAATCCCACGTGCAGCTTAAATGGAACATATTCCATACAAATTCCACGATGATAGCTATTTAAAGTTTAAATGGATAATAATATTTGATGTATTAGAATCATTAAATCCTCATGGATCATCAGTTTCTTGGATCAAAACACCCAATTTTCATAAACTCCTATTTCTTCTATTTCCTTCAAGATCTTAATATATTTCAGCATAAATTCACAACAAAATAAAAATAGATTTGGAGGAAAACGGGTTAGGGCCCGAGGTGAAAACAGTTAAAATATATAGCAAGTGTTTAAATTGCAATTAAAAAACACATATTACAAACATGTTAGTTGCGTGCTCCCACATGATTTGCTCACCTCTCAACTAATTTGCATGCCTAACGTATACACTTAACCCATCCTAGTTATGACCCTAACTAACTAGTCTTTACCACTCCTGCTTTCACATTCTAACATCGAGTATCTACTCGTAACACCCAAACAAGTCATATTCACAACCCATATTCACGTTCATTAAATTACTTATCTCAAGTGTTAATTAAATTCTCACATTCGTTGCCTATTCAAATATCTTAGTTATTCACATCTACTAAGTAATGGTGAACCAGTCACAAGTATATACATATAAATCACTCTCAATATATATATATATACATATATGTCACCCAAAGGCTAAGCTGCGCTGAACGCATACTCTACTACCAAATCCAGATATATCATGTACGTAAGGATCATGTGTTCCGAATCACTCATGAACTATCTCAATACAAATCACACATATTGGAGGCAGACATAGTTCACATACCTGTGGGTCATGCACATACCTATGCTCCCATGTGCAGCTTAAACTCGATTGTGAAAAATGAGGCATTTTGGGGTGTTGATTGCTAAAATGGATAGTTGAGGGAGGCAGAATGACACATAATTCATTGTTTGGGGGAGTAAAGTTCAAAGATACCTAAATTTCAGTATGTCCAAGAAAAGAAATACCCAAATGAAAAGGGTTAACTAAAGAATGTATTTGTAGATACTCATGAAGCAACTGTAGAATAAAAACACCTTTTCTTTTCAATTGGAAAGGCTACCCGGGTATGTGCAAGTTAAATCTAGAGTTTCATATAAACAAAATAAGAAGAACAAATGATGTCTTTAAAACACAACTGTACACTAATACATAGCCACTTAGAGCATCCACACCATTGTGGATGCTCATGAAGGGTATCTTTGCGGAACCAAAAGAGCATTCGACTTTCATTAGTAGTAAATTTCCACAAGTGTGGAATAAGAAGAATTTGTAAAAAAAGTTCTTCGATGTATAATTGTTCACAGAAAATAAAAATAATATTTCTTCGGATTAACATTTTTACTGACTAAGCGCACTTTACCATTGTGAATTCTCTTAGAACTAAAAGATAAAGGAGGTGTGTATTATAATATGACGATAACTCCTCTGATGCATCTCCGATGGAAAATGCATTGTAATGACCAGGCCCACTTCACAGTGATGGTACAACTAGGGAGCTTCAATGTAAATGTGTTTTTTATTTATGTGGATGTGTATACGCAATGTTATTTTTATGTGGAAAATAAATTAATTTACACATTATACATATAAAAAAACGTTTCTCCAATCAAATGTCTATACCTTAAACTTTTATTATAGGTGACATGAAAAACTGACTTTTAATAGTTGCATTGAAGAAGTACTCTTTGATTTAATTACTATAGATCCGACATGACATGCTACATTTAGAGTATCTATGTCCCATTTTGGATACTCCTCATTACCACGTAACACTCAAATTTAGAGTCTGAACATTTGGAATAAAGATTCTCTTCAATGATATAGTGCACTGGCCTCATATGACGATATAAACACTAAAACAAACTTGTACTGGTGGCACTATATTTAGGAGTGTAAGGCAGGCAAGCAAGCAATTTTTTCTCACCAATTCTCTAGCAATAGTATAAGAGTACATATTTAGTAGTTCTGAATGAAAAATTTTCATTAGAACACATCTTACTCAAACGTTTAGAGCTTTTAAATAAGCACTTTATGTTTTATGTTTTAGATGGAAACCACATATCAAGATTTTAATTGATGAGAGACCCCATATGAATGGAAAATTGTAACTTTTAGACAATGAGTTAACAAGCCCAAGATAAAAGTAAAAAATGGCATATGGAACTAATGGTGATTTATTTTCATGTGTTTAAATATAGGTATAATATATTGAAGAAGATGTCGAGGAACTTATGAAATCTAATGCAGCAAAGGAGAAAATGATTAGTATATAAGCTATGAGAATAAACATCCACGAACAAATAGATAACATTTTCATCATTTGTTTCTATTTTGTAATATATTTTTTGTAATGGTGAAGTAATCAATATTAAAGACAATAATAATTGATATGTGAGTTAAAAATTAGTGCGTTTTGAGACATCTTAAATAGAAAAGATAGATAAATTGACAAACTCCATGGCAGTTGTATTAGGATTTATCACATAGTGTTATCTAATTTTTATTCATTCGGAGGGAAACTAATGGTGACCTTGTATATGTCCGTTGATAAATATTAAGTCTGCATACCTTCATACTCTTTGATATTTTTTTATGGAGATGATTGGGATGTCTATGGTGGGGGGGGGGGGGGGGGGGGGAATTTCGTATCATGGGTTTTGGTGACCTCAAAGGGGCATAGGCCCAAACACAATTGCGATAATTTTATTAGCGATGTTTTATGGTGTCCGTGGTGGACGTTGTATTATTGTTCTTGGTGATGTTGTGGGGTGTCTATGGTAGAGGATTGATTTTTTTTTTATCATGGAAATTGAATTTTATTGTTATTTATTTTTATTGTATATATGTGATGGGACACGAGTTGCCTCCTGGGGCATGTGACGCTAGGTACGTTCACGATCATTATTAATGCTTCAGTTAAAGATAAAATATTACATTGATTATATATATATATATATATATATATATATATATATATATATATATATATGTGTGTGTGTGTGTGTGTGTGTGTGTGTGTGTGTGTGTGTGTGTGTGTGTGTGTGAGGCATGTTATGCATTGTGAGAGTAAACTTAATAACTGTAGAACTATTATTTATTTACATAACTATCATTGGGTGTTGTAGGTATGTTAGCTTCCGATGGTCTGACCATCACTGTTGAACCCCCCTTCTAGGCACCCGTGAGTTTCCGTCTGAGATTCTCAGTTCTTGTCACATCGAGTTCTATTCCAATTTCATCACCACTGTCATGATGTAGTTGTCATCTTATTTATTTCAGTTTTGTATCGATAGATGCGAGGATTATGACTTGAGTTATAGCATGTAAACTTTTAGTTACTGAGTTGGATTTCTAGTTGGTTAGATTGTGGAAGTTTGTACTTATGATGTCATTCAGATGTTATATAGTGACGAATTATAATTTATTTCTTTATAGTAGATGGTGGTAATATATTTCCTCTGAGTTGTTATCTTGTGAGATTTTCTAATTGCATTATCTATATCGTTTGGTTTCACTCATGCTAAGGATTATATTTAAGTAGGTTTAACTACTGGTAGTATTTTAATAAATAGACTTGATCAACCTAATTATTAAAAATTATAGTGTGTCATGATTGGTATCAGAGCATGCTCCTAGGCAACGTAGATTCCATAGGTCCATTCTTATTTTTCGTGTAGAGTTCTTTGATACGTTCATTTCCTTTGCATTTTCATCGTAAGGTACAATTGTTAAGGAGTCCAGTTATTATGAAGAACAATCTAACTAGGCTGAAGTTTATTGGGTGGATTTCTCTTTTTAATTTAATTTATGAAATGCCCCACATATGGTGTTTAGTTCGGTCGAGAGTTAGGAAATATTAGGCATAAGGCTTTTCGTACGTATCTACTAACATGTTTAGTTATATTCGAAGATTTTGACAAAGTTCAACAACATTTACTTCCCTAACTTTATTCGTTCATAGAATGATACATAACTTCTTATACTTTAATATAGGGACTAGTACTATATTAGAGTGTAATAAAGAGTTACAACTTTGGCATTAGTTACTAAGATGGAAATTAATACGGAGGATAAGAGAATTGAGTGTTTCGATAAGGGTCTCATCTACCCTATACGATGGATTCTAATGGAGAACCCGACATATAATATGTACACAAAAATAGTGGATGTCGTGCCTACGCTTTGTAAAGAGCACAACGAATATGAGACGAAGTTTGAAAAAAGGGGGCCAAGAAAATGGTCCAAAGACTGACGGTGGATCCGACAATAACTAAAAGAGATGTTAGGTCCAATTAGGGAAACTACCGTGGAATAAGTTTCGTTCCAATCATTAATATGCCTAGAAGAATAGGAAAGGTTAGTGGTAGCAGCTGGGGTAGCAACATATACCTGTTTTCCTAACACTGAGACAACACGCACTGGCAGCGCTTACTGCACTAGCCACAACACCTCAACTGTGATTGCATTATGGTCGGGGCTATCGAGTAGGACCTAGGGATGATGTAATACCTCGTATTTTCTTCTAAAATAAATAATAAAATAATATTTTTTGGATTAAATAATTAATTTAAGAAATTGGACCCAATTAAATTTTTATTTAAAAAAAATTTCACTGTTGAAATTTGTTATGTTATTATATTTGTGTGTGTGACGATTTTTATGTGCATGAATATCGTATTTACACATTATGAAGGAAATATGGAAATGAAGGTTTGACACAAATTAAAAGTACCTCCTATTGACATAAATAATTGATCGAGTGGAAAAACCGAGCGTCCGTGTAATACGCTAGTCGTTGTTATCGGCTTCCAACCTCAATACAAAAAAAAACCTAAACTTTTAACTACACTTTTATTGAGTATAATAGTAAGTATGGGTATCGAATCCACAGGGAATGTTTTATAGAATTTAATTGATTTATTACTTCTAAAATAAAAATGAAAAAGATGATGATTGGGAAAATTTCTATAAAAAAATTACTTAAGAAAAACAAACTGAAAAATGCAAAAGAAATTAGATCTGACAAATGGGAGAAAATAGGGTAGGGTACAATCCCTCAATCCTTAACAAATTATCCTTTAGACTACTAGAATTATAAATCAAAATTCTTGATTAAATCCAGTCCTTATCATCACTAAGCATTACAGATATGAGGTTCAAGACCGCATCATATGAAATCAAAGATCAATATAAGGCGGTGAACGACAAATTATACATACAAAGCATTCTTAAACATCCCAAGTACCTAGTGCAAGAGAGATTAAAAGATATGACAATGCATATATGATTTTCATTCACGATTCAACCAATATTTTCATTTATTTTCTAATTTTCCATACAAATAATTTGTATTAGGATTGAGTTCATGTACCCCAACCCTGGAGAATTTAGCTACTCATGATTGGATTAGAAAAAACAAATTCATACACAACATTAAAGATCTACAAGACATTATAAATAAATTGCAAATAATAAAACAAGATAATGGAAATGAGATTACTTGAATTCAGCAACAAGAACGGAATTGGGATTCAGAAATTCTTTCAAAATAGGATTCATGAAAACTCTTGAAGAAATTGGAAATTAACCCTAAAATTCAATCTAGCACTTCTAACCTACTCCTAACCTAGCCTCTCTCTAGCAACTCCCCTTCAAATGGTGTAGGTCATGGGCTTTTATAGCACAAAATCTCGAAATTGACAACCAATAGTGCTTGTGGAACAAGTTTTCCAAGAGTTGCACTGCATTAAATGCATAATTAATGACAGAAATCCGCACATCCAGACTCTTCATTATCCCGCAACTTCAAAACATCGTAACTTCTTCACCGTAGCTCGGATTGAGGTGACGGTTTTTCCAGTATTCTTGTAATTTAGAGCTCTTCAACTTTCTAGTTGGCCCCACCTTCGGACTAAGGCTGAAAAATTACAAAAATGCCCTTGAACTCCCCATTCCTTGGTTACTTTCACTGTTTTGAGTTCTCCTTCGCACTAACTTGCATGAAATACCTGTAAAACACATGAGAAATACACAAAACACGAAATACTTGCCAAAAAAGGTTAGTATCATAAATAAGAGACAAATTCAAGCTAAATACACTGCACTGGATCATAAAAATACCGAAATTAAGGGGATAAATGTGAAGAATATGTGCCTAATCAATAATTCAGATAATATTTCAGGATACGTATGGGCTCGTTTAGGTGATTTAGGCCTTTATAATTGTCCCGGCTCAATAGTATATAGGCTGGGGAGATTTTGGGCTAATTGGATTATGGATTCGGGTCTGTTTGGATATCCAAAAGTTGGGTTTTAGGACCAACTCGGGATTAGCCACTTAATTAGAGTTTAAGTGGGGGTGAACCACTCCCCCACTATCATTAGCGAAAACCTAAAACAAAAGTTATGGGAGAGGAAAGGAGAAATACCAAAAGGGGAGAAAAGGGGAAAGAACAAACGGAAAGTTAAGGGGCTTCCAAGAGGTTTTCATCCACGAATTTGATGGAAAGAATTCTCTTGCTTAACTTATGTTTCCAATATATTTATCGACGCATTTAATTGCCCCTTAAAATTTTTGGGATTTAGGTTTGAATATGTTTGATTTTATAATGAACAATACATGTAGAAGACTGATTTTTATGTAGATATTGTCCCTGGAATTTAGGTATCGTAAATCTAAGAATTTAATGGAAGATTTCTTAAGATTTTAATGGTCATTTGGGTGTACTTCATTAATTGTTGTAGAGTATCTCATGATTAATGGTGGATTGAAGTTTGGTATAAATAACATGATTGTTCATACCAAAAATTATACATCTACGTGGACCAATAAGAAACGTACACGTGTCATCCAACTTGGCAAGAATCTTAGTCATTAGACTAGTCGACCAATATACAGAATGTCGACCAATAATAAGAAGATCGACCAACAGGGTCAGGAAAGCGTCAACAGTCATATACATTTTGAACGCCATGTACTAATGTAAATACCTAATTTATATAGGCATTCCATCATTTTACATTCCACCTCTCTATCTTCTAATGAGACTATATATACATTGTAATCCTTTCATCAAATGCAGGTTCAAGACATTCAAAAGTACGAAATGAAAAACATAATATAAGGCAATAAGAAATACAGTGGATGTAGGCTTTTCCCTTATAGACGAACCACTTTAAAAACCTTTTTGTCTATATTTTATTTACATATATTATCTAGGATTAAATAATTAGACGTGGCTGAGTTTTTTAATAAACAAATTGGAGCCATCCGTGGGAATGTATTACTAAATGTTCTCATTCATTCATTTATCAACATTCTAAATAACTAACATTCCTGAATCCGGTGCTAGAAACGATGGAAGTCTACCTATTCCATCTGTTCCTCCAACAAATAATAATTTGACTAGGATCTACTAGTGTTTCCAGAGGACAATAGGAAATGCAAGATACTATTAGGGAATTGGACCAAACACTACAAGTTAGATCTCCCGCATTGTCTAGTCATATGAATAGAAATATGCCACCACCGCCACGAGGAACCAGCAGGCATGACTAATCTAGGCCTACCAGAGACACATCCTACCCCTAGGAGTAAGTTCTTCTCTTAGGACTTGAGAACCTTATGATAAGAAATCCTTTACTCCTGAAAGATTAAGTGCTTTAGAAAGGTTAATCATAGCATCTCCCTTTGATCGTCCGGGACCTAGAGGGAATAAAAAAGTTCCTAGGGAATTTTCGAGGAATACTCGACGACCAATCGATCAACGTGAGGGCTCAACCCAATCCAGGTCAGATGCCCGATGATCTATCCATGTCGAATAGACCTTACAAGAGGAAGGCTTAACACAAATAGTTGGTTATAACAGCCGAGATGAAATGCATATATATGATTTTGGCAATAATGCATGGAAGGGTTCTATTCAAGGATTAAAAGATTGGTTGGGAGAGATGGTAAAGGCGAAGAACCCTTTGCAATAAAGATTTGTGAAAGGATCTACTTTTGTACAAGCTATTCTGGATTTTTCTACTCCTTCAAAGTTCAAAGCTCACGTGGTTACTCCCAAGTATAACGAAAAGACAGAAGAAACAACTGATATTTATGTTGTTCTTAACGAAATGAGATGTAGGGAATTCTCAAGTACAATCACAGGTCTTGCTCATATTTGGTACAACAACCTTCCTCGGGGAAAAATTTATGGTTTCAATTAGCTTGCCGATCTATTTATTGGAAAATTCTTCTTTGGAGCCAAATCGGTAAAAAAATTATCTCACCTGCTAAGTGTAAGGTAGCGGGTAGGAGAAAGCACCAAGGATTACATCACTCACTTTAACAATGAGAAGTTGAAGGTGATTGATTACGAGGAGAAAATAACTATTATAGCTCTTATGAGAGATTTATTACACTCTTGCAAATGATCCTCCTAAGACTATGACTGAATAATAGACAAAGCATCTTAGATAATGAACACCGAGGATGTCATGGTATCAAAACAAAGCTCGAGCATAATATGTGAGGGAAAAATCGAAAAATAAGGAGCATAAGGAACACAAGGAGCAGAAGGATTCAAGGCAAAAGAAAATTGATGACAGGCTCAGGAAATACAATAATCACACTCCATTAACGATGGGCAATGACCATGTTTTGGAGGAAATTAAGCACATCAAGGTGGTACGTTGGCCCTAGATGCTAAGAGCACCTACTATGAAGAGGGACAAATCCCAATATTGTGAATTTCATAAGGACCTTGGGCATACTACAAATTATTGTATTGCTCTACAAAATGAGATGTAAATCCTCATTCGATGAGGAAAACTGTACAAGTTTATTGATCAACAGGATGACAGAGGAGCTCGACGAATGTTAAAGTCTCTATACATGCCCAGGGAAAAAAGAAAAGAACTTAGGAAGATGATCCCAATTTCCCCAAAAAGCCTAAGAACCAAAACGTGAGGTATTTACACTTAGTTTTGGTTCCTTTGATTGTTATATAATTACAGGTGGAGATGCGGGAGGTGGAGATCAGACTGCAAAGAGAAAATCTTAACGCAATGAGTTTTTAGCTTGTTCTTACATCTAGATGATCAATTTAGTTGAGGAAGATATGCCAAGGAAGGTGAAGAAAGAAAAAAATGGTGATTGGGTTTTCCAAAAACTTCCTCTCAGGAATTTTGTACCGCCATAACGACCCTTTAGTGGTCAATTTCAGATATCAGGATACAATCGTTTTAAGGCTGTTGATTGACAATGGTATCTAAATAGATATCATGTTTTATTCCTGCTTTTAAAAAATAGATTTGAATATCAGTCAGCTAGATCCGCACCACATGCCCTTAGTCAATTTTTCTAGTGAAAAAGTTTATTCTTTGGGAACAATCAAGATGGAGGTGTTTCTCGGCACCTGGCCAACAAGTTGGACCGAGAAAATTCATTTCTTTATGATGGACGAGATCATGTAGTCAGCCTATAACTTCATCATGGGCAGAGTAGGGTTGAAGTAGTTTGAAGCAGTTCCCTTAATAGTCCAATAATGTTTATAGTTTCCAATCACCTTTGGAGTAAGCGTAACGAAGGGTGATTAAAAAGTAGATTGAGAATGTTATTACTCCTCTCCTAAGCAAGAAGATATTGATGAAATAAAGAAGAAGACCACTACTTACAAAGTGGACATTACTGAGCCCAATCGTGAATCTGAGGTTGCAACCTTAGATCTAAAGGAGGAGACAAAGCTAGTGAAGGGACAAATTATGGAAGCAATGTATAATATCTTCTTAGACATTGACAAGTCAGGGTGAACTACACATGTGGGTTCAACGCTAGACCATGTTCTTGAACAGGAGCAAGTGACGTTCATGAGACAGAGAAAACATGTGTTCTCCTAGAGTCATGAGGATATCTTGGGATTAATCCTAATTTCCTCTACCATGAACTCAACATCAATAAGGACATTAAGCCAGTGAAATAAAGGCACATGGTGTTCAGCCCCGAGAAGAATCAAGCTATTCAGGAGAAAGTAGAGAAGCTTAAAAAAGCTTCACTCAGTGAAGATGTGAAATATCCAGATTAGTTGGACAACGTTGTTATGTGAAGAAGAAAAATAATAAGTGGAGAATGTGTGTAGACTTCACTGATTTGAATAAAACATGTCCAATCATTTTCCTTTTCCCAGGATTGACCAGCTTGTGGATGTTACGTCAGGACACAAGCTATTGAGTTTTATGGATGCCTATTCTTGTTAAAACCAGATTAAAATGAAGCCTGGAGATAGTGAAAATACCACTTTTATTACTCCTCGAGGAACTTAATGTTATAATGTGATGACCTTTTGTTTGAAAAATGTAGGTGCCACCTACCAGAGGTTGTAAAGGTCTTTGAAGATCAAATAGGAAAGAACATGGAAATGTATGTGGATAATATGCTGACGAAGAATAAAAAAGCTTATAATCATATTTTTGACCTCAACCAAACCTTTGATCAGTTGGAAAAGAACCAGATGAAGTTGAATCCAACCAAATGTGTGTTTAGTGTGCATGAAGTAATGTTCCTCGGGTACATAGTGAATCAGAGGGGAATTAAAGCTAATCCTAATAAAATAAAGGCACTGATTGAAATGCAGTCTCCGACTTGCAAGAAGGATGTTCAAATGCTCACTAGGCGCGTAGATGATTTAAATAGATTTGTGTCCCGAGCAACAACAGGTATTTTTCATTCTTTAAGTTGTTGAGGAAGACCTTTGAATGGAATAACAAATGTGAGAAATCTTTTTAGGAGTTGAAAAAGTATCTAGGATCACCCCCATTTCTCTCCCGACCAGTTTTGGGAGAAAAATTGTATTCGTACTTATCCATTTCTGAGTCGGCTATAAGTTCTGCTTTGATACGAGAAGATAATGGAGTTTTGAAGCCAGTATACTACACCATCAAAGCGTTTTGATGAGCACAAATCAGATATCCATGACTAGAGAAACTTACTTTGGAATTTATATAGGCATCCGAATACATTAAGCCTTATTTCCAAGCACATAGTATAGTGGTGTACACTGACATGCCTCTTCGGCAAGCTCTTCATAAACCTGATAAGTCTAGGAGATTAATGCGTTTGGAAATAAAATTAGGGGAGTATGACATTGTGTAAGAGACAAGGTACTCATTAAAGGGCAAAACCATGGTAGACTTCATTATATAATTCACTTATTCATATGTCCCTGAGCAATAGAGAGTTCAGATAGAGCAAACCCTAATAAGGGAAAGCTCAATCGGAGTCATCATAGATCAACACTCCGAGAAGACCCCAGCATGGGAGAGCCCAAAAGATATTATTGTTGACCTACCGAAATAGTCAACAAGGATAAATACGATGGCTCAACGATATGATGAGGCAAGAAAGAAGGTATTCCACTATAAGACATTATCAGACCAAGGCTATGACATTGAAATCCCAATATGGAATCTTTACGGGGATGGATCTTCGTGTGCTATAAGAAGTGGAGCAAGTATTATACTCAATACCCCAGACGGGATTAAAATTTAGTATGCGCTTAGATTCCAGTTCCAGGCCTCAAATAATGAAGTGGAGTATGAGGCATTAATTATGGGATTATGTTTGGCTCAAACACTAAACGTTGAGAAAGTTATGGTGCACAGTGATTCTCAATTCCTGGTCAATCAGATCTTATGTTTATACGGAGCCAAAGGAGAATTGATGACAAGGTACCTTGCCAAAGTACTAGAGGTCATAGCAAAATTACCAGTTGTTTACATGAGCTTAATTCCAAGATTAAAGAATACCCGAGCAGACACACTTGCTCGGCTTACATTAGTAACCAAGATTTAACTCAGGAGAACAATCCCCATTGAGATTCTGGCAAGTAGGAGCATTGATGAAGACTGATGGTTAATTTCATTATAGTAGATATGGGACCTTCCTGGATGGATCCCATCAGAATTTATATTGAAGAAGGAACTCTGCCAACAGAGACAATTGATGCCAAAAAGATTAAGTACAAAGAAACGAGGTATGTGTTAGACAAAGGAGTGTTATACAAGAGAGGTTTAACAAAAACTTTATAGCGTTGTGTCCACCCAATGGAAGTTCAAGATATGATAACAGAAGTTCATGAGGGATCTTGTGGAGCTCATGTGGCAGGCAGATCGTTACTATAGCAAATGCACATATGGGGATATTACTGGACAACCATGAGAGTAGGTTGTACAGGTTTTGCAAAGAAATGTGACAAGTGACAAAGTTCTCTAACATTCAAAAAACTCCACATGCTGCTTTAACTATCATTACTTCATCTTGGCCATTTGATATCTGGGGAATAGACTTGGTCCAGCCATTGTCGACCACCAAAGGAAGATTCAGCTTCTTAGTCGTAGCTGTTGATTACTTAACCAAATGGGTTGAAGCAAAGCCATTAGTCGATATGCCCTATGAGAAGGCGTACTATTTCATGTGGAAAAACATCATTTGTATATATGGTTTGCCATATTCCTTCATTATCGATCATTACACATAGTTCAACAACGATGAGTTTGCAGTGTATTGTGCCCGGTCTAAGATTCAGAAGTTGCATTCTGATCCAGGTCATACTCAAAGCAATGGGCGGACCGAGGTAACTAATAAGACTTTGCTCAATGGGTTGAAGAAGAGACTTGATGATGCAAATAGGAACTGGATTCATGAATTTCACTCAGTATTATGGGCCTACCGAATAACTCATAGGGCTGCAATAGGGGAAACACCATACATTCTAACATTTGGGACTGAAGCAGTGGTACTAGATGAGATAGGTTTTCCAACTCATAGAGTGTTAAATTTTGATTATCCCCTTATTGATTTAATGCGAAGGCTATACCTTCATATGTTAGAAGAGGTGAGAGAAAATATAGCTTTGAGGAATGCTGCCTATTAAAAACAAACAGTACTCTTTTATAACAAGAGGGTGAAGTCGACCAACTTAAAAGAGGGGGATTATGTACTTAAAAAGGTGATTCAGAAGACCAAAAATCTTGAAGCTAATTGGCATGGGTCTTATCATGTCTCAACAGTTGTTCTACCAGGAACTTATCGAATTGAAACTTTGGAGGGGGAAGAATTCAAAAATCCTTGGAATACCGAGCATCTTAGTAAGTACTACTAGTAATGTAGCAAACAACATCTTTTGTAAAAAAAATTCTTCAGTATAAATAAAAAGTTAGTTTTTCCCATTTTTCGATTATTTTTTGGGAATATTGGTGATATGCATCCCCCAATACTTGGTCCACCAAAATTCCGTAATTGGATGGACTTGGTCGGAAAAGGAGATACTTGATCGACAAGATAAAATAAATTCAATACTTGATTGGTACAACACAAACCCCATTTAAAACAGGATTTTAAGTCCTCAGTACTTGATCAAGAAAAATCAGGGATAAAACTCTACATAAAATCAACAAGTTTTATCCAAACTGTGCAAAATGGAGGAAGAACATTGTGAAGATTCCTAAACAGGATTGTAGACACATATTTTACATACCGTTGGTCACCACTGGTAACTAATGCTAAACCTAAAAATTTAGGTGCATTAGTATAACTTATGGAAATACCACATGTGACTAGTACTAATCTTGGATTTCAATCTAGGTGCACTAGTGGAACCTATGGCCACGTCAATGGTAAGTGGTATTAAACATAGAAATCTAAGATATCAGTAGAACCTATGATAATCTCATTGATAACTAATACTAAATTTATGCAAATGCCTAATTGTATCAGTAGAACTAATGAAACAACAAAGTCATTCAGGTATCCAAAAATTAACCAGATAAGTTAATAAATTGCATTTGATTTATATTAATGATGATTACATGCAAATATTGTGTATCAATGAAATACATGACAACTATTCTACAGGAAGGTTTTCTTCAGCTTTAGAGGATCTCGACGCTGGTTCCATGCCTGTTGGAGAATCATCCAATGTGTGTGGAGAGTTGATAAAGTTAAAATCATGAAGTATTCTCTTGTTAATGTTGCTCAGTGTATTTAACAAATGAGGGGGGCGAACTATTTCCAGCTAATTGTGCAGGACATAATTCTCTAAATATTTAGAGACCAGGAACTTCCATCCAAACTTCTCTGGGTTTCTTGTGAAACTGGAAGGTTCATCTTTCAACCTGGTGTTGCATCTTCTTCAACGCTCCATATTTAATTTGTAACTGAGAAGACTAGGTGGAAAGTTGGTCGTCTTGAGTTTGGATATTTTGAGACATCTCAGCAATGGCTAAGTTTTTGTCCTTTATCGGTGAAACCTTATTTGCAAGCGTTTGCTAAGTTCTGGCCTCATCAGTTCTAGGTCGTCCAGATATAGATCGTGGTCGGGAAGTAAAAGATGTTTTGGATTTTTTCAGGGCTTCCAGTTCCTCCTTTAGCCTAGCATTCTCAATTTCTAAGAATGATACCCCTTCATTAGTAGCAGAAGTTGAAAAAGGAGACTTCAAGGAGTCCAGTTCACTCATTAACTTATTATTTTATTCCTCCAATAACTTGGTAGTGGATTTAGCTTCATCAACCTCACATTTGATGAGGAGTTCATTCTTCCTAAAAGAAGAAATATGCTTATCTAATTTTTCCTCAAAGCCTCGAGCTCCACTTAAGGCCTTATACTTGGCCTCATAATCAGCGTGAAGGAGAGGCTTAGATTCATTATGATCCTCTTGAAGTACTTCAATCATTTCAAAGTAAGACATGTTATTCTCCACAACCCGATCAAGAAGAAAATTGAGATAAATATACACATCTTTGGCTTGATCGGTGGAATCTATGCCGAGCAAGTTTAATAAATCTTCCTCGTACAAAGTCATATGACCAACCTTTAACAAACTGTTGCAGCGCTTGAGTAGATCAAAATCATTGGAAGATAGTTGTTCCATCTTGGCCATGAATTAAAAAAATAAAGAGATATCCAATCAACAACAAGAAAAGTAATATATGACAACAATCAAGAAATGATGAATAACCAAGAAACAAAAAAAAATATGAAGAAAATATTCCTTTTATTGATATGAAGGGAAATTACAAGTAAAATAGAAAAGATACGAAAGAAATGCAAAAAATAAAGAGGCTAACTGGCGAGCAAATCTACACCTTCTCTCTGTCAGTTTCAACTCCAACGTGGTTGGCAGAGGGGATGACTAGAGTGACTTGCTCGATGGATGGGAGGGATGACTCAATAACATCCTGTGGTGGGTTGACTGAAGACTCAACAACCATAGATGAATCCCCAGAACAAATATCATCTTTAACTTCATCGTCCATATTAGGGGGAGATCTAGGATCATGCCTTTGGAAGAGCTCAAAGTCTTCTGATGTGCCAACCTCCTTTAGTGCAGTCGACTAACCGCACTTAAAAAATTTCTTCTTTGCATTGAGAGGTAGTAGTGATAGCTTTATCCCAGCCTTTATGGAAGTAATTTTCCCTAGCCTTCTTCCTTTTGGCCTTCTCAGCAGCTAGGCCTTTAGCCAGCTCAACCACTTGCTTCTGAGCCTCAACAGCCTTATCTTTATCCTTTTACCGAGCTTCCTCAACATCTTTTATTTTGTTCGCCAAATATTTTTTTTCAGTCTTCAATTCTTGTTGGGAGTTAAGTAAGGAATTTTTTAGACCAACAAAGGACTCCTCAACATCGCTTGAACAAGAAAGAAGAGAATCATCCTTCTCCAATATCTGGTTGAAATCAACCAGGAACTGTAAGGAAGAAAATAAAGATCATTACCAGAATTCAAAGACAAAGTACAAAGTATGAAAAGCAAAAGAATAATTCTCACCATAACAAGGCTTTGAGCAGCCCTTTCAAAAATTTTAAGTCGGGGCATTGAAGCAACAACACCCCTATAGTCTGGAAGAGTACCTGACTTAATTAATTTCCTAGCCAAGCCAAGACCTATGGCTATAGAGGAGCCAACCATAGATGGAGTAACACCGATCAAGCTCTGTTGGTCAGCATCAACAGTTTCTTCAACCTGCTTAGCTGCTGGACCTCTCCTCAATCTTTTTAAAATAAAATCATCTCCCTTAGTGGCTGGGGGCTTCATCCCAGCATCATCCTTCTTTTTAGCCCCACCATCCACATGCTTATGGGTGCCAACAACATCCTCATCTTAAAGAAGTTTGGGAAAATTTCTTTTGACCATGGCTTCAGAGAGAGGAACGTCTAACTCAAGGGAACAAGAAATGCCAACAACACGTTCACCACTGCATGATGAAGTGGACAATGGGTCCTGATCCAAGTCTGTCATAATGGTAGGATCAACAGTAGAATGTCTGGAAATAATGTTAGTGATAGAGATCTTGTATTTCAGCAAGTATTAGGCTGACATAGTATGCTCCTCACCAATTTTTTGATGAAGTCCCCAGAGAAACTTGAGCTCATCAATCTTAATATCACCCTCCTTGGGACACTTTATTTTCCTATAAACTTCAAGTAAACAAACAACTAATGTCAATTAACATTTCAGCAGATAGTTCAACAGTATAAGCATATAAAATATATTTAGTACAACATATGCCTTGACCCTCTTGAGGGCATCTTGGTCCAATATATACTCTTCCCTTTCACGAGGTACATATTGATAATTTTTGGCAATAACTTCATGATTAAGGTAATTCCTATTGGAATCATGAAGAATGACAACTAAAGTTTTATTAACATACCTAGTTTTCAAATAATGTGTACTATTAGTGGTGACCCATTTGTAACACAACATGATCTCAGGGATACCGATATGGGTCTCATGGATTTGGTTAAGACTATGGACACCATTTATTATTCTCTAGGTTTTGGGGGCTACTCTTGAAGGTACAATATCAAAGTATTGACAAAACTCTAAGCAAAATGATTTGCAAGAAAAGTGAAGCCACATTCAGCTATGAATAAGGAAAGAATCCAATGACCTTCAGACAAAGAGAAATCATCTACAGGGGTATTAGGGAACTCTAAGTCTACCCAGTCTAGTGTATTCCATTCCTTTCTAAACTCATCTAGAGAGGAAACACCATAAACCATGATTCGATATGAAGAACAGAAGAAAGAGAAAGAATTATTATAAAAACATAAGGATTCAGTAAGAACTAGAAGACAGGAAGAATGATCACATGAAAACTCAAGAATTTGCAGCAAAAAACATAGAAGGTTTATGGTAAGAGACAACCGAAAATTTACCTCCATTTATAGATTTCCTTGAAAACTGGTGAGCGCAATGATTAAAGAGAAACGATGATTGAAATTTTGGCGGAGAGACAGAAAAAAACGTATTTACCCTAAGACTGTTCGCTAAAGTTTGAAATATTTACAAAAACGCCATCAGCAATACACACTACCAGCCAAACCAATAAAATTTTACAAGTGTAGGAAGTAAACAACTGATCAAGCATCAGGAATATAGCCCAAGATACGATCGAGACTAAATGCTCCATACTTTTAAGCAAGTATCAATCATGGATCATTGGGGGCTTCTGTTGATACCAAAAATTATCCACCTACGTGGAACAATTAGAAATGAGAATGCCTTTATAAATTATCCACCAACATGGCTAGAATCTTAGTCATTACACTCTCTGACCAACATGCAGAATGCCAACCAGCATGCAGAATGCCGACCAACAATAAAAATATCGACCAACAAGGTTAGAAAAGTGTCAACAGTTATGTACATTTTGAACGCCATATACTGATGTAAATGCCTAATTTATAAAGGCATTCCATCCTTTTACATTCCACCTCTCTATCTCGTAATGAGACTATATATACATTGTAATCCTTTCATTAAAGGCAGGTCCAATCCATTAAAAAGTACAAAAGAAAAAATAGAATACAAGGCAATAAGAAATACAGTGGACGTAGGCTTTTCCCTTATAGCCGAACCACTTTAAAAACCTTTTTGTCTCTATTTCATTTACATATATTATCTGTGATTAAATATTTAGACATGGTCTTATGTTTTACAACAACAATTATGAATGCTTCATGTGATAAATTAATTAGGTTACGAATTAGAGAAAATTTCCCCCGTTTAAAAGAATTAATAGATGTAAAAAATTTGGGTTTAAACATACATTGTCCCTACCACATTTTTCTATGTTTCACATACTGTTTTGGGCTTTAGAAATTTGATCTGGAAGAACGAAATTGAGAAAGTGACGTGGGAAGAAGATGAGGGATCATTCGAACGAAGGAGGCCCTCGTTCGAGCGACGTGTTATGTCGAGCGAATGACCCCACATCTCATTCGAGAGACGTGCTAGGAGTTTTGACTTTTTGTTCCTTTTTACGCTTGGGTCTATGATTAACTTTCTTATAGAAATGGATTTGGCTTGGCTGAAATGGGCATTAGCCTTGGTTGGTTTTGTTACTGATATTAGTTTAATTTATGGAATAAGAGTAAAAGAGGAACTAAAAGGGAAATCTTTAATTAACTGATTGGGAAATGATATTATCGCATCTTGATATTAATAATTACAAATAACTAGATGATTAAGTAGTTATTTTGTCGAATGAAATTAATAATTTATTAGATGGTAAATTACTAAAAAATGTAATGTTGTGGACTTTAGTTGGTCTTTTTATAATAATTATGGAGTAATGACCTATACACATTCCATGAGAAAATAATATGTACTATTTTGTATTTATGTGGGCATAACAATATTCGTGGACTGTCCTTTCGTCTCAGCAGTTCACGCGTTCGGATCGGGTACCACACGTCGGCACAGGTGGACTTGACGATGTATAGGTCATATTGGTACTACGTGGAGGCGCCATGTAGGAGAGGTAGGTATTGACGATGACCTTTACCATGTCACTGATGGATATGGGTCGTGTATAGGTGTCTTGCATAGGGACCGCCCCCAATTTATGTGTGTTTTGTGAAGTCCGGTTGTGCCCCCCAATTTATGTGTGTTTCGAGTACGAATTAGAGACCAACGGTAGATGCCCCTGTGTGTCAAATATATGAAAGGACATATTAATAATTACCCGGACTTTAATGTAATAAATTTAATTATATAAGAATGTGGACAATAATTATATTCTTGACCCTATAATGCATAATAGAGGTTTATGCCTTAAATGTGATACTTATGAGACTGGAATGAATGGGTATGGGAAATTAAATGTATGGATTACATTTCAATAATTAATTATTGATACATCCTCTTAATAAATTTGAGATGATGTCATAATTCATTATTTGGGACGTATTACGGTGCAAATGATATCACACTTAGCTAAGCGGTGAGGTGTTATACGCATGTGAGTGACAAAGGGGGAATACTTATTTTTGCATCGACTCCACTATTGCATTATAAATTAATTAAGTTAATTCTTGCACACCTCGGGATCTGGCCCAAAACTTAAATGTCCCCCCCCCCCAGGTGCTCCTAGACAGGGATATCTAGATTGTGTTGTATCAGTCCTACAGTCTTACTTCTGCTTCAGTTTTCCAGACTCTTCGATTCTAGCATAGGTGCTTATTCTTCCGTACTTATTTTATTTATTTGGAAACAATTGTAAGGGCTTAAGTCCGAGACATTTACTTTGTGTTAGTTGAGACTTATTTTACTCTCGTTGGATTTATTATTTTATTGGTGGTGGTTTGGATGAATTTATTTGTTGTGGATGCATTCGTGAGATCTTAAACTTGGGCCTTAAATAATAATTATTTTTTTTTCGCATTTGTGCTAAGGATGGAATTACTTGAAAAGAAATTCCAATCTTCGGCGTATCATGCTTGTCTAACCTTTACGTGATAAAATAGGGGTTGTTACAGTTCGTATCAAAGCACGGTTCTAGTGTCCTTAGGATCAGTGCTTCCGTTCATTACGTTCTGCGTTGCGCTATTTGATAGGTATATCCTATACTTAGGACTCATTGTATTCTTACGATTGTACTAAGTAGAACCCTGTTTGCTTTAAGATGTTAAATGGACATAGGGCAGACCGAGGCGAGTAGTTCCATTGGTTGAGGAGGAGGAGGCTAACACGGAGCCACCATAGGACCCACAACCTATTACCCACGCTGAGATATCCACCATTGTGTCTCAGGTGGTATCTATGTCTATATAAGACATGCTTCAACACTTTACACTGCCACAGGCACCTTAATAGCCACCACCACAGTAGGTGGCTATACCAGCACAGGCACCAGGTTACATGTTCGATCGAGTGAGGGAGGCCTTTGTTATGGGCCAGCCACCAGAGTTTGAAGGATCATCCAATATATTTGATGCGAGTCGGTGGAAGAAGGACATTGAGAGGCACTTGCAGATAGTTGAGTGCACGTCGGTTCAGAAGCAATTGTTAGGTTCATTCAAATTGGTGGAGGCTGCTCTTTAGTGTGGGACATGATTACGACTGTTGAGGAGAAGGACAACCTCACTATTGTTTAGTTTTGGGAGATGTTTGAGGGGAAATACTTTTCCCTAGACATCCAGTCTGAGGTGGGGACCAAGTTCACAGAGATTAAACGAGAGGGACATACGGTCACCGAGTATAAAGAGGGGTTCATCGCTCTCTCGTACTTCGTCAAGGAGGATGTTCGTACTGAGTAGATGAGGATGGATATAATTATTGCGGGGTCATCATGGTATATCAGGAAGGATATTCTAGGGAATATGGACTTCATGACATATAACCAGTTGGTTAATGCACTTCTCCACTACCAGGATCACAAGGATTTTCTAAAAAAGTAAGGGGGAGAAGAGTCATGGTGGAGAGTCATTGAGCTAGCAGGGCAAGGCGAGTGGGGGAGGTGGATCTAGGGCCCAGCAACACAGGGTCACCCCATCCACTGATCTTAATAAGAAGTTCAGAGGTACAGATGATCGTCAGAGGCAGGGCTAGGGTGAGATAGGATAGGGCCATCAGGGATAGCAGTAAAGAGGTCAGCAGGGCCAACAGTACATAGGCCGTCAGGGCCAAGGACAGTAGGGCCTACGGGTTGAGGGGGGTCCATTTTAGGGAAATTTCTATACCTATGGTGAGAGGGACCCCACCCCAGGCATAGGCAGTGGCACCACCCCAGGCTCTAGTTGGGCATTTCTGTTAGCCCGTGATGCACATCTAGGAGGCATCTGAAATGAGAAAAAAAATTCATGAGTCCTCAGTTCTATAAATCTCAAATAGATGAAGAGGTAAATGCATAATCATGAATACAAAAATCCTGATAATAGGGCTCTATATCAAAGAACGTTGTGCTGAAGACATAATAAGCCGCACAGACCCTAAAGGACTCTAGAACCTAATTCTCTGATAACAGGTGTGACACCCCACTCAATTAAATACCGAGTGATTAGTCCTTTATTGAATTAAATCAGAATATGCAGTTGGTTCATTATTTACATCACTATCGAAAAACATTTATTTTATTTATCACCTACTAATTAATTAAGCTAGTTCCAAGACCATTTAATCATTTAAATATTATCCAACAATTTAAACCATTAACCACATTCACCATTCTAATGAATAAAATAATAATAAATGAGAAACAATCTGACTGAATAAATAATAGTGGAATAGACATTCCAGTTAAAAGTCTCAATACAAATAACCAAATAATAAATCGAAATCCCATCAACTAAAATAAAAGAGTACAATATCTCATAAATGAATGGTAACTAGAAATGGACAACATGCCTATTGATGTAAAAAATTAGATCACTCTAATAATTCAATCACAGATAAATAAGTGAGACAAAAGATTTTAAAGTGGTTCAGCCTTATAAGAATGGCCTACATCCACTGTTGTTTTATTGTTGTTTGTATGTGAATTCTCGATTATGAGTGATCTCAAGAAATCCCGGTCTGGGACCCTTACAATGAGGATTGTACAATGTATTTATATCCCTGAGGCTGTAATGTGAAAGGGTAATACATTAAATGATATGCATATGAAAGGGTAATACATTTAATGTCCTCTTTGCGTGCGCGTCCAAATGAGAAGCATTTAATGAATCAGTTGAACTGTTGGTTATCCAGCTATTAATTCTTTGTTCGAGATGCAGCTCGAACCGCTTGAGTTGCTCGGACCGCCTAAGCTTCTTGGTATTCAAGAGTTCCTCGGAGAGGTTTGTTCCTCGAAGTGTAGGAGTTCCTCGGAGAGTATGAGTTCCTCGGAGCATGTGAGTTCCTCGAGTAAGCAGTGTTCCTCGGGTAATAAGTTTTTTTCCTCGGAGCGTGGGAGTTCCTCGAAAGTGTTTGTAGTTGCCATGTAGATAGCTATGTGTCTTCATATGAATTGTCCACGTCAGCAAATTAAATTTGGTATCAACAGAAGCCCCCAATGTTTCATAGTTCGAAATTTGAGGAGTATGGAACATTCTTTCTCGGAATATGGTAGCTTTAAATAGTCTTCCTGATTTTTAGGAGCATTTCCCTTGTATTTATTTTCTCCTTCCAAATTCGTAGAATCATGATTTATTGGACTTTTCTGCGTGCTTCGATTCCCGCATTACTTTTCGTCTTTTGGGCCGCTGTTGCCCGCTTTGGTTCCCGCGCCACTTTTCATCTTTTTAGCCACCGGTAACGTAATCATCCTTTTTGTAATCATTACTTCGCCAGTTCCCAAGCTAAGGTATTTAAACTTCATAGACTCTCCCATCGTCTTCTACCTTTTCAAATTTTCATCTTCGAGTTTTTCATCGTCTTCTACTCTCTTGTGTATTCATCTCTTCCATCGTCTGTCGTCATCAGCTCTACTCTTTTCCTGTAAGATCTTCTTCCTTAATTTTTATTTATTTATTCACCATGGTTTATCCTGTTGAGTCTCTTGAGAAATTTCGTTCTGATTTTTCCATTCCCTCTTGGGTCGTCTTGGAAGAGCTTTCTGAGCCTTCTAATTATTTCAATTTGGCTGAGGGACATTGGTTCCCCAGTCTCTTTTTTACTGAGTGTGGATTTTATTTTCCACCAAATCCTCTGTGTCTGGCATTCTGTCAGTACTTTGATGTTGTTCCTGCACGAATATCCCCCAACACATGGAGAATAGTTAATGGGGTGCATAAATTAAATCAAGTGCATGGAACTCGTATAGAAATTCCAGAAATCATGTACTGCTATAGATGGGCAGTTAATGATAATATTTATTATTTAAAAACTAGGTTTATAAATAGAGCCTTAGTAGTCAATCTCCCTGATGCCAATAGGGATTATTTTGAACACGGGGTTGTCGTAAAAAATTGGCAACACCCTCCATTAACCGGAGATGAGGTTTACCAGGGTCCCAGATGCCCTCCTTATGGCAATGTGATAGGTTATTTTTATTTTATTTTATTTATTTTAAAATCATGTTTGTTTTGTGTTTGATAAAATGTGTCACTGATAACAATGTTTATTTATTTGCAGTTGATAGTAAGAGAAAGTACCCAAAAGAAAGAGATGTCAATATAAGGCATTTGGGACTTATCTGGGGTCTACATCAAAGGGTTGCCGACGAGCATATCAGGTCGGCTTTGTATCTGCTCCAGTACAAGAGCTACACAACCTCCTTAACTGCTCGTTTAGTGATCAGTGAAGCAGAGCCAGTACCATCCTCTGCAAGTTCTTCGCCTGAATCTCATATTCCATTGAGAAAAAGGATGAAGAAGAGAAGAACTCCTTCTTTGTTTGAGAAAACCGCCTCCGGTTCTGGGGAGGTAAAAAGGATTAAGATTGATGTCCCAAAGGAGGGGACAAAGAATACTGATGCAGCTCCTCCATCTGTTCCTGCTAAAGTCTCCGAGAAGGTTGCTGATAAGCCTAAAGTGGCTCCGAGAAGCTCTGCTGCTCCTGGAAAGGTGATTGTGATATCACCGACCAAGGATTCATCCTTGGTTGAATCTGTAATTGTTGCCTCGAGGAAGCTGAAGAAAAGCTCCTCGATCAATTTGGCTGACACCACTACTCAGCCCCCACCTGCTGGGACTGTAGTTCCCACTTTTGTCCCTCCGAGTTCTGCCATGAGCTCGGTGAAGTCCCGGACCATTCCCGAGGTCCAGGGTAATGAAGATAATCTTACTCGGGATATGGTTACTTCTTTGGCTGCTCGTCATCTTGCTTCAGTAAGTTTATTTACTTTGAAATTTTCATAGTTTCCTTTGTCATTTTTGTTTCTAACTTGCTTTCTTTTTCTGTATACAGTTGACAAGCTACTTTAACATAATCCTGAAAAAGGATGAAGCCAGTAAAGCCTCATGCTCCTCATCCAGTGTGGAGGGAGCTATGGAAGAGGCTATCAAATCTTTGGAAGACTCCCGCCAGAAATATGCCACTGATAAGGCTATCTGGGAGAAAAACCTTTCCTCCTCCGAGAAAGAAAAACCTCGAGTTGCTGATGCCCCCAAAGAGTTGGAGAAGAGAAAGAATGCCTTGGAGAAGGCAAATAAAGAGCTTAAGGAAAAGCTCAAAGCCGCTGGAGAGCTGCAAAATAAACTCAAAGTTGCTGAGGAGAGGTTGGACCAGCTCCAGGAAGTAGGTCGGCAGAAGGAGGAGGTCGAGATCAAACTGAAGAATGCTGAGAACCTTCTGTCCGAGACGCTTTCCTCGGAGAAGGTGAAGAGGAAAGCTGCTATGAAAAAATCCTTCAGCTCTGGCCGGGACAAGGGGTGGAACAAGGGGTGTGCTGCCATGGTATCTCAAGTAGACTATGGCAGTCTAAAGTACTTTAGGTATGGATGGGTCGCTGCTCTTCAGGAAATGAAGGTCGATGAGTCCTCCGAGCTCTTCTAGAGGCATATCCCTGGTCCTCCTCCTACTCCAGAAGAATTAGAAGAGGATGAAGCTACCTCTGACGAGTCTTCAATGGTGATGGGATATCACCCCCCAGCCATCCAGTCTGCTGTCGAGCAAGTCATTTCTTCATCCGAGCAACAACTGGTGCTCTTCAAATAGCCCGCAGTTCCCTCCGAGCAACCTTCTTCCTCTTCCCAACCTCTTGAGAAGGTTTTGGAAGATAAGGAAAAGGTGTAGTGTTGTTCGGGCTTACTTTTATATTTTCTTTTTTTGTCAAATGTAATCCAACACTTGTAATTCTGATTTTTACGATCTAATAAAACTTGAATTTTCTTTCATATTGTTGTTCATCTTCTATTCATACTCTGCTTATTCTTCTTATTGATGATTGCTTTTCTTTCTCTGCTAGTTTCTGGCCAGGATGGATCTGTTATCTGTCTGTTCATACCAAATTTAATCTGCTGACGTGGACCAATCATATGAAGACACGTAGCTATCTACATGGCAACTACAAACACTTCTAAGGAACTCCCACGCTCCGAGGAACAAAACTGATTACCCGAGGAACACTTCTTACTCGAGGAACTCACATGCTCTGAAGAACTCATACTCTCCGAGGAACTCCTACGCTCCGAGGAACAAACCTCTCCGAGGAACTCTTGAATACCAAGAAGCTTAGGCGGTCTGAGCAACTCAGGCAGTCCGAGCTGCATCTCGAACAAAGCATTAATAGCTGGATAACCAACAGTTCAACTGATTCATTAAATGCTTATCATTTAGACGCGCACGCAAAGAGGGCATTAAATTTATTACCCTTTCATATGCATATCATTTAATGTATTACCCTTTCACATTACAGCCTCAGGGCTATAAATACATTGTACAATCCTCATTGTAAGGGGCCCAGACCGGGATTTCTTGAGATCAATCATAATCGAGAATTCCCATACAAACAGCAATAAAATAACACTTGTAATCCAGCACTTGTAATTCTGAATTTTACGATCTAATAAAACTTGAATTTTCTTGCATATTGTTGTTCATCTTCTATTCATATTGTGCTTATTCTTCTTATTGATGATTGCTTTTCTTTCTCTGCTAGTTTCTGTCCAGGATGGATCTACTATCTGTACATGATACAAAGTTGCTGCAACAGTGCAATGAGTACTTTAAGGCTGGTCACACAGACTTGACTACTGCACAAGTTTCCGACATCCTTGGCCAGGATGCTTCAGAACAGGCAGTGGAAGCATATCAGTACCTGAAGTGTCTGCTTGATCGAGCGGTAGCCAATAATGTGGCTTACTATGAAATGATCGAGGATCTCCAGTGCACCCTCGAAGACCTTCAGAATCAATACAAGGAATCAACTGCCTTGTTGCATGAGAGTTACGAGAAGAAGTATAAGTTGATCGTTGCTGACAAGGGCTACGAGAAGCTTTTTACTGGTTATGATGTAAGGGAGAGAACCCTGAGGGGCGAGGTCGAGGAATGCAGACAGATTTCTGAGCTGCTGGAAAAGGAAAACAACAACTTCCAGAAAGAGCTATCACATTTGAAGTCTGCAGCCGCTTCTTCAACAGCTATAATCCCAGTGACTGACGAGGGATTTTCATTCCTAGAAGTGGAGAATGCCAAGTTGAGGGAAGAATTGGATACCTTGAGGAGGTCGGGCTCTTCCACGTCTCCTTGGGGACGAGGAAGAGCTCCTTGGGGACGAGCAAGAGCAGCTCGGGTCCTTGTCGAGGAACAGAGGACAGCATCTACCTTAGAGAACCAGGCCTTCCAACTAATGGCGAAGAACCAAGCTTTGTCTGACATGTCAAAGAAAATTAGGGACCTGAAAAATCAGCTCTCCACGCAGAAGTCAGTCTTGGAGAATAAGGATCTTTTCATCAAGAATCTCCACGACCAGTTAGAAAGGCTAACATACTAATTCCACAAATAGCCCAGGGAATTATGGATGGCTGGATACAACGAAGCACTATTCCACTTGGATGATCGTATCCAGAATGCCAACAATGAGGGATACAAACAAGGCTGGATGAATGCCTTAGGTGTGTTGAAGCTCGAACAAGGACACTATCTGTGGTACTACCATGATCCCGGGTTGCTCAACTTGCCTGTGCCACCGTACTATTTGGAGATGTAATGGATCCCTGCTAGTGCCATTCCTCGGAGCTTAATTTCGAAGTATCTCGGTGACTATAGTTTAAATTCTCAAATCGAAGTATCTCGTCCCGAGCATCTTTTAGATCGACCTTCTGTGATGAACGTCAGGATGCTGAAGGATTTGAACTTCATCAATTCTCCTCAGTCTTTAAATGATCCGCCTACTGGCGAGGAACCTATATCGAAAGCTGAGGGGAAAAGACCAATAGAATAGGAATTTTTAATGTAACAGTTAGTATACATATCAATGTAATTTTCATTTTATTATCAATGTAACTTGTAATTTATTTCGAATTTAATGAAAAACTTTCATTATTGCTTGCAAATCTTAATTGCTATTGTCTTGTAAATATCAAACAATTTACATTTATGCATATCTGTTAAAAAGATAATAATAGTGTTGTTCATCGACCAACTTAGTAAAAAAGTTACAAGTATCAGTAATGTTGCTCGATCACTTAATAATAAAGTAATGAGTATAAAAATGTTTAAAATTTTTCCAACCAACCAAGGTTGTTAAATTGTGCTCGTCGACCAATTATAGTTAGTGATAGTTTATCCCTGACTAACCATATTTGGTAAATTTTTGTCTTTTTCATAAAATGTGTCTGACCAACCAAGGTTGTTAAATTCTCCTCGTAGACCAACTGTAGTTAGTGGGTTTTTATCCCCGACCAACCATACTTGGTACAGTTTGGAATATTTTCTCCTCGTCGACCAACTACGTTGGTACAGTTTGGAATATTTTCTCCTCGTCGACCAACTATGTTGGTACAGTTTGGAATATTTTCTCCTCGTCGACCAACTATGTTGGTACAGTTTGGAATATTTTCTCCTCGTCAACCAACTAGGTTGGTACAGTTTGGAATGTTTTCTCCTCGTCGACCAACTACGTTGGTACAGTTTGGAATATTTTCTCCTCGTCGACTAACTATGTTGGTACAGTTTGGAATATTTTCTTGAGTAGTCTGCCGAGTTGTGCCAAGTAGTGCGTAGCACTAGTATTCCCCGAAAAATTTTCAATAAACAGAGAGACTTGCAGAATATTTTTATTTTATTCATACTGATGGAACTGTGTTACATATACATCACTGATAATACTTGCGCAGGTGCTCTGCGTTCCATGCATTCTTAAAGTCCTCGCCTTCTAGAGTTGCTATTCGGTAAGTCCCTGGTCGAACAACTTCTGTAACTCGGTATGGTCCATGCCAGTTTGCCTCCAGTTTGTTATGCTTTTGAATTACTTTCTTTAGCACATAGTCTCCTTCTTTCAGGTCACACTTCTTCACCCTCTTGTTGCAAAACAAAGTTGTTCGCTGCTGGTAAGCAGCATTTCTAATGGCTGCTTCTTCTCTGACATCCTCGAGCATGTCTAAATCCAGTCTTCTCATTAAATCGATGACAGGGGAATTGAAATTCAGTACCCTGTGTGTTGGGAGGCCCAACTCGGTAGGTATGACAACTTCACTTCCAAATGCCAGCATATATGGTGATTCTTCAGTTGCTACTCGGGGAGTAGTTCGGTAAGCCCAGAGTACTGATTGTAACTCGTTGATCCAGTTTTCTTTTGCATCATCCAATCGTTTCTTCAAACCGTTCAGCAACGTTCTGTTTGTCACTTCAGTTTGTCCATTGCTTTGAGGATGACCTGGTGCTGAATGAACCTTCAAAACGTTTGACTGGTGACAATAGGTGGCAAACTCCTCTTTATCAAATTGTGTCCCATGGTCTGTGATGAAGGCATGAGGGAGACCATATCGGCAAATGATGTTCTTCTAAACAAATTGGTATACCTTCTCGTACGTCATATCATTGAGTGGCTCAGCTTCTACCCACTTAGTAAAATAATCCACTGCGACGACGAGGTACTTGAACCTTCCTCGAGTCGTTGGCAGTGGTCCAACCAAATCAATTCCCCACATGGAAAATGGCCAAGGGGAAGTTATGGGTGTCAACAATGCTTGTGGAGTTCTTCGGATGGAGGAAAAGTGCTGGCACTTGTCACATTTCTTGGCGTAGGCTATGCAATCAGCCCTCATCGTCGGCCAGTAGTATCCTTGTGTCATCACCCTTTGTAAAAGCGTCCGACCTGCTACATGTGCTCCACAAGACCCTTCATGGATTTCTTCGATTAATTCTTTCACCTCGGAGGGTTGTACACATCTCTGCAAACTTGCCATAATTCCTTTTCTATATAAAACACCATTAGTTAGTACATACCGAGCAGCTTTAAACTTCAACTTTTTGGCAGCGAGCTTATCAATTGGCAATTCTTCCTCCTCGATATATGCCCTGATGGGATCCATCCAAGATGGACCTAAATCAAGGGTGATAAGGTTCATCGTCAGATCTTCATCTATACTCCGACCAGCTAACACTTCAATTGGGATTGTTTATCGTAGCTCGGTGCGAGTTGCTGATGCTAGTCGAGCTAGGGCGTCTGCTCTCGCATTCTCCATTTTTGGTATTCTGGCCAGCTGAATAGCGGCAAATTTTGACACCAGCTCCTTTGCCTTTGCATGATATCTGATCATTAATTCTCCTCTAAATGCATATACTCCCATCATTTGGTTTACAATCAGTTGAGAGTCACTGAAGATCATAACTTGTTGCGCCACCATAACTTTTGCCAAATTAAGCCCTGCAATCATGGCCTCATATTCAGCCTCATTGGTGGAAGCTTTGAATTGGAAACGCAAGGCGTATTCCATGTCGACCTCGTCCGGAGTGCTCAAAACTATTTCCCGCGCCACATCCTGCAGTGCAAGATGAGCCATCTACATATAGTCTCCATATAGGTAACTCATCTTCAAATTTGAATCAGTCAGAGTTCCTCAGTGAAATATTTGATGCTTCTTTTCATCCTCCCCAGATTTTTCTCGCTCCTCGTCGATCATTTCTTCTTGCCCTTTTACCAACCGGAGTTGGTTTGGGCTCGAATTTAATGATTTTGTAACATCCACTTGCCCTTTTACCAACCGGAGTTGGTCTGAGATAGTGTTTGTCGATCCTGTAACATCCACATGTTGATTAGCGAGCAACTCCTACTCCTCGTCCGGAGTCCTCCCAACTATCTCTGCATCACATCCTATAACATCCACACGTCCTTTTACCAATCGGAATTGGTCTGGGCTTGTGTTTGTTAATCCTGTAACATCCACAGGGTGATCAGCGAGCAACTTCTGCTCCTCGAGGGTATCAGGATAATGAACTCCACTATGAAATCTGCTATAACCTGCCCTTTTAGTGATGATCTGGGTTCATAAATTATATCGTATTCACCGAGTTTTATTGCCCAGTACATCAATCTTCCTGATTTTTCTGGCTTATGCAGGGCTTGCCTCAATGGCATATCAGTATATACCACTATGGTATGAGTCTGGAAATATGGCCTCATTCTCCTACTCGCCTCAATCAGCGCCAGTGCCAATTTCTCCAGCCTTGGATATCTGATCTCTGCTCCTCGGAAGGCCTTACTTGTGTAGTAAATTGGCTTTTGTACTCCATTATCCACTCTGATCAACGCCGAGCTAACTGCATTCTCGGACACTGCAAGGTACAAGTACAATTTTTCTCCCATTACTGGTCTGGACAACAATGGAGGTGCTCCCAAGTATCTTTTCAAGTCTTGAAAAGCCTTCTCGCATTCATCATTCCACTCAAAAGTCTTTCTGAGTGTCTTGAAGAATGGGAGACATCTATCAGTTGCTCGTGACACAAATCTGTTCAGTTCCGTTACTCGTCCTGTAAGACTCTGTACTTCCTTCTTCGTCATTGGAGATCGTAGCCCTAATAGAGCTTTGATCTTTTCAGGATTTGCCTCAATGCCTCGTTGATTGACAATGTACCCGAGGAACATGCCTTCTCGTACTCCAAAGATGCACTTCGTCGGGTTCAGCTTCATTTGATAATTATCTAGTTGATCAAAAGTCTGGCTTAAGTCAACTAGATGAGCGGCAGCTTTCTTGCTTTTTGTTAGCATATCGTCAACATAGACTTCCATGTTGTCACTGATTTGTTCATCGAAGACCTTTTTCATCAGCCTCTGATATGTCGCACCTGTATTTTTCAAACCAAAAGGCATAACATTATAACAATAAGTTCCCCTAGGGGTAATAAAAGAAGTACTTTACCTGTCTTCAAGTTTCATTTTAATTTGATTGTAGCTAGAATAAGCATCCATGAAGCGCAGCAACTCGTGTCACGAGGTAGCATCCACCAGTTGATCAATTCCGGGCAATGGAAAGTGATCCTTTGGGCATGATTTGTTGAGGTCGGTGAAGTCCACACACATCCTCCATTTGTTGTTTTTCTTCTTTACCATCACCACATAGGCTAACCAATCTAGATATTTAACATCTTCAATAAAGCAAGCTTTCTGGAGCTTCTCGACTTCCTCCTGTATAGCTTGATTCTTCTCGGGACTGAATACTCTTCTTCTCTGTTTCACAGGTTTGATCTCCTTATTCACATTGAGCTCGTGACATAAGAAGTTTGGGTCTATCTCAGGCATATCTTCATGACTCCACGCAAAAGTTTGTCTTCTGATTCTAAGGAAAGTTATCAATTCTTGTTTTAATGAGGCTTCCAACGATGAACCTATTTGAGTAGTTCGCTCAGGGTGCTCGTCGTCCAGAATGATGTTTTCAGTAGCTTCCACCACTTGACCCTTCACGAGTTGTGACTCATCTCGAGGATCCAATGTTTCAATTTTTGCACCTTCATCCACTTGATAGGTAGTAGTCTTTTTCTTTGATTCTTCCAGTTCTTCTTGCTCGGCAGATGAATAATTGCATTCCCGAGCTACTTTCTGATCACCTTTCACAACTCCTACTCCAAAGTTTGTTGGAAATTTTAGGCATTGATGCACTGTAGACGGTACAGCCTTGAACTTCTTCAATCCCACTCTTCCCATGATGATATTGTATGATGATTGGACATTCTTATCCATCACGAAGAAACATATTCTTTCTGTTCGACAAGCAGGCCACGTACCAATGAATATATCCAACTTGATCGTCCCAAGTGGAAATACTTTCTCGCCAGCAAAACCGATGAGGGGTCTGTGGTAAGGCTCCAATTGAGATAGATTTAGGTTTAAACTATCGAAACACGAGTAGAACATGATGTCTGCCGAGCTACCATTGTCGACCAGTACTCTTGATATCATAACCTCCTTCATCCTCATTTTGATCACCAGCGGGTCATCATGAGGATATAGAACACCTGCAAGGTCATTCTTTGAGAACCCAATGACCAATTTCTCCTTGTTCACCTTTCTCGGGCGATCTTCCTTAACTAAATTTATTCGCTGAATGTACGAGCAAGCTTGAGCCTCTTCGAGATAAGCTTTTCTTTCTGCAGTAAGGTCTCCTCCTCCTGCATCTCCTCATGTAATAACATTACAATCAAATGACCCAAAGCGTATTGAAAATACCTCTCGTTCTGGCTGCCTTGGTTTCTTGGGAAGATCGGGGTCATCCTCTGGATCAACTTCATGGTTTCTCTTCTTTTTCTCCTCTGCTCGACGAGGAGAACTAGATCTCTCTCTAGTTCGATCGGTGTTTCTTCTTTCGCCTCCCCGATCAACATACTTCGATATCTTTCCTCGTCGGATGAGTGTTTAAATCTCATTCTGAAGAGCTATGCAATTTTTAGCCATATGGCCATGATCCTTGTGAAACTCGCAATATTTCTCCCTATTCCTTGTGTCAGGGTCTGATTTCATTTTCTTTGGCCAGTTTAACTCCTCGCTGTTCTTAATTTCTTACAACACGTGGTTGATATTTGCCTTCAAAGGTGTGTAATTATCAAATTTTCTCAAGACTTCCCATGACGACCTATTTTTGGAATGTTTGTCACCACCATTGTTCTGATGCTCTTTTTTCTTAGCTTTATCACCTTCCACCTTGGTTTCTTTGGCGTCCATATTCTTCTTCGCAGACATAGCCTCCTCGGCATTCATAATCTTGGATGCTTTTCCCATCAGGTCCGACATGGTTTGAGGTGGATCTTTGGACAAAGTGTAGTACAATTTGTTCGGCAGTAGTCCACTCATCAAAGAAGTAATAGTTGTCTTCTCCTTGTAATCAATTACCTCTAGTTTCTCGTTATTAAAACGAGTTATATAATCTCTGATACTCTCCCCAGCTTTTTGTCTAACACTTAACAAATGTGCTACTCACTTAACTGGATTTGCTCCAAAGCCAAAATTCCCAATGAATAACTCGGACAATTGAAGAAAAGTTGAAATCTTACCCCGAGGAAGTTATTATACCATATTTGAGTAGATCCGGTAAGAGTTCCAGATAATGCCCTGCATCTCATCTCGTCTGGGACAGCATAGATGTCGGCAGCAGCTTGATATTGTTCTATATGAAGGACAGGGTCAGTTTTCCCATCATACTTGGGAGTCACAACATGTGCTTTGAACTTCGAAGGTGTTGGAAAATCAACAATGTCCTGGACAAAAGGTGTTCCTCCAACCTCTGAATAGATCCTTTCCATGCATCATTTCCTTCCTCGGGCCTATCAGTTCGAGCAACTGATCGTGTTGAAGTGGCTTCTTGGGATTTATCTCGACGAGCAGCTGGTCGGTCATAGGATCCATCTTGACGAGCAACTGGTCGCGACTGGGCAGATCATTCCCTTAAATTTGATGGTCGTCGAAAGCTCCTCGACGCTGCATTAAGAGTACTTTTGGTCCTCCTAGGGCCTAATCGATCGAAAGGAGAGGCCCTACTTAATCTTTCCAAAGCGGTGGCCCTTTCTGGGGAGAGGGTGACATGTTGTTCAGTATCTGTGGCTCGCACAGATGAAGTTCGTCCAGGTTGATAAGAAAAATCTTGAGATTCATCATTGTTGTATGAATCATCACGCCTAGTACGCGAAGAAGGCGCACGGGTATTTATTTGGATGCTTCGTGGTCCGGAATGGGTTGATGCACTGCCATGGAGGGTTTGGATGAGTTGTCGCATTATTTCTTGCATGACGGTCTGGCCCTGAGCCAGATTCGCTATTATTTCTGTCAGATCTGGAACAATTGGTGGAGCAGATGGATTTGGAGGGATTCCATCATTTCGATTGTTGGATTCAGGAATATCATCCATTGATAATGGATTATTTTTTATGAGAAAATGATTTTACCAGTCGTTTCCCACAGACGGCGCCAATCTGTTGATATAAAAAATTAGATCACTCTAATAATTCAATCACAGATAAATAAATGAGGCAAAATATTTTAAAGTGGTTCAGTCTTATAAAAATGGCCTACGCCCACTGTTGTTTTATTGTTGTTTGTATGGGAATTCTCGATTATGAGTGATCTCAAGAAATCCGGGTCTGGGCCCCTTACAATGAGGATTGTACAATGTATTTATAGCCCTGAGGCTGTAATGTGAAAGGGTAATACATTAAATGATATGCATATGAAAGGGTAATACATTTAATTCCCTCTCTGCGTGCGCGTCCAAATGATAAGAATTTAATGAATCAGTTGAACTGTTGGTTATCCAGCTATTAATGCTTTGTTCGAGATGCAGCTCGGACCACCTAAGCTTCTTGGTATTCAAGAGTTCCTCGGAGAGGTTTGTTCCTTGGAGCGTTGGAGTTCCTCGGAGAGTATGAGTTCCTCAAAGCATGTGAGTTCCTCGAGTAAGCAGTGTTCCTCGGGTAAGCAGTTTTGTTCCTCGGAGCGTGGGAGTTCCTCGGAAGTGTTTGTAGTTGCCATGTAGATAGCTACGTGCCTACATATGATTGGTCCACGTCAGGAGATTAAATTTGGTATCAACAATGCCCTAACTGAAATTACTACATCAGAAAGTGAATGGATAGATGTATAGGCATCTAATATTGAGGACCGGCAACTTCCATAACAACTGCAACACGTTAAATCAACTGACTCATATGCCTGGCAACCCTGTGGCTGGACATCTAAAATAGTAGAACAAAG
The DNA here is from genome assembly GCA_949130495.1 of Sambucus nigra. NCBI lineage: Eukaryota > Viridiplantae > Streptophyta > Magnoliopsida > Dipsacales > Adoxaceae > Sambucus > Sambucus nigra. The sequence continues at coordinate 126,383,324 of OX422207.1, read as the reverse complement.
AAAATAGATTTGCAAGAAATGGTCAGAGCTCAAGTGAAAATATTTTAAAAATAGTTTAGAAATCATTTAAAGATGCTTTAAAGAAAATACTATATACATGTTAGCTTTTCGGGTTCTCTCTTGAGATCCTCGCCTCTCATCTAATGTGCATGCCTAATGTACCTCTAAACTCCCCTAGTTACTGTCACAACACCTAACTAGTTTGTAATTATAAGTCTTCTAACTCTAACTCATAATGTCCACCCACATTTCCCACGCAATCCATTTATTAAATATATCTATTCCTTTTCTTATCACACACATGACTTTTTTCAATTAATGGTTAAGTTTTCACATAGTAAATTATTTCAAATTCTACGATCTTATTTATCTACTAAGTCCACATAATAGAATAATCACAAGCATATATATATATATGGATAGTAAACTGTGCGCACCAGGTGCGGACTTTGTCCTGTTCCTCACGTGGTCCCCTTGTGGTCCCTAAAAACATTTTGTTTTTTTCTTTAGATGGTTGCCCGCTTGTCTTATATTACGACCTTATTCTAAGACCAGATATTTAAAAGATTTATATTTTAATCCCTAATTGGTATCAGGACCTTAAAGATTTTAGAAACTCACCGAATTCTGACCAAACCCCTAATTCTGGTATCATAGCCATAAGACGCTCCTTTTAGACTTATGGTAAAAAGACTTTAATGCCCTTGGAATTTATCCCTCACATTTACCAAGATATTTTTGGAACCAACCCAGACTACCATCCCATACCTATAAATGATTTAGACCCAGTAGGTTGCTTAACCTCACACATAGACGGTTGTTCTCACACTGAGCACATGCTAGCCAAACACGCAGACAGTAGACAAGTTACTGCTAGTGCTATCAGTAGCATAATAGACCAAAATAAGTGTATACTCCTTATATTAAGACACTTAATACAAGATACTCAAACCCTAGAAACTGAGATAAAAAATATCTCTAAAATACTTTTAGAAATAGATAATCAAATCCCAATAGACCTTGTAAAAGTTTTACAAGAAATAAATATTAATACTAATCATATAGAAGTCCTTAACAAAGACATCTTAGAAATTAAAACTTTAACTAAAAATCAAGACAGTTAGTTAATTAAACTTACTAAAGAACAAGCTAAGGTTATTCCTAGATTAGATAGTTATCTTCCTAATGGAGATAGTTAGATCAGACTGGAATGAGGTACCAAGAGACCTCTCCATTCAGAACTTATCAGACTTTTATCAAAGAATTTTAGAAAAGATAAATGATGATAGATTTTATTATACGATAAATGAAAATGAGATTGCCAACGCGGCTAAAACAACTAAACTTATATTAGAAAGACTAAATTTAATTTCTACATCCATAGAAGCTACCCAAGACTATAAGAGTAGCTTTGTTAAAGACTTGGATTTAGATTTAAAGGCTAAGACATAAAGATTAACTGCCTTCTACACAAACTTTGTTAAATTCCAACAATATTTAACAAATTACCTTAATAATATGGAAAACCATAATCCAAAATGGATAGTATTATTAATGAACATAGAATAGACATGGCCCAAGTAGAAGAAAAATACGAAGAAATTATAAATGGAATTAAGGCTATATATAATAAGCCTTCCCAAGTAGAAATAAACTCACCTTTTATTCTAACTCGTTTAGATAAAATAAAATAAAACTGTAGAATCTATAGAAGTTCGAACCATGCAACAACAAGAAAAAGATAATGAAATAAAAGACTATATTACAAATGTTGCAAAATCCCTAGATAATTCTCTAGCTAGACATAGTGAAGAAACTTCTGAAAAGACTAGAAAAGAGAATAAGAATTTTAAAGAAGAAATCCTTAGTCAGATAAAAAGATAAAAAGATTATTTAGACTTCTTAGAATGAATTGAAAAAAGACTTGAATAAAAATAGGTAACCACTTGTAAATTTAGAGAATCCCCTCCTATAGAAACTAGAGAAAGGAATACCATAGGTAGGCGAATCATAAATGACGAATTAGGTAAGACTAGCAAGATAGTTACCTATATCCCAAATATTGGACAAAGTAATCATATGCTACAAAAGACTTAATTATTCATCCTCCAATGTTAGGACATGGTGGAAAGAAAGAAATTTTACCAATCCTCTCTAATGGAAAGAATGGGGTGAAGTTGACTGGAAGATTGTTGAAGACTCCATTCATAATGGACAACTTCCAGCTGTTAAAAGCATAGACTTGTTTAAAGAAGGTGCCACTCCTAAGACTACTAATTATAACATGACTTACCATTGTAGGAATCATGTGTTAGACAAATCCTATACTGCGCTCCAAGTGTTTGACTCAGAATGGCTTAGATCTAGAGGAACTGATAGGAAGTTCCAATTCCTAACCTTTGGACTCTTTCAAGCAAGAATCCAAGGATTACATAGACCTCAGAATAATATCAACATATTATGTTGTGTACTTGAGAAAATATGGAAATTTTTTTAGAAAATCCTTATTGGGATAGCCCAATTAGAAATGTCAGACAACATAGGATACTTTAGTGTCATTGCGACATTTATAGTAACCGCAGACACAACCAAACATTTTAAGTTAATCTTATATGCTAGTGGATATGAAGACTATATTATCCCAGACGCTAATATAAATATATAATTCCAACGCTATGTGAAGTTCTCCCAATTTTCTTATAAAGGAATGCAATCGCGAATTCCTAGTGGTAGACTCAATGAAGAAATCTTAGTGAGAACCAATATTTTAGACTACAATCATACTTACAGTATTAGGAATAATGGACCTATGAAAGAAAAAGATAAGACCCTTTGGCAATTGCCAGAATTTAAAGAAACTAATATTATACAAAATAAACCTTTGTTTATTAACAAAGATAATGTCACTGGAAATGTTACCATCCAGTTTGGACCCCCAAAGATTGTCAATAAGAATATCCAGATCGAAGAAATTAGATTTAGCCATATGGGAGAAGCCATAATCAATAATCCTTCAGAAGGAGAATGTAGTAGTAAGACTAGTGTCAGTTTACTAAGACAAGCCCCGATAATTAGACCTAGAAGATCATTTGAACAAAAAAACTTAGTAAAGAAAAAGACAGGATCCAAAACATTGGACATGAACCCTGAGAATTGGACATGAAGACATTCAAAGATCACATAAAGAAAAGTCATTATGTTAGATTTCAAGAAAGAGAAAGATTTAATATGATAGCTCAAGAGCGTATATTAAAATTAAAAAAAATCTAAGAATACTAAGGAACTTCTTAGAAACCTAAGACTAATAGAAGAAGGAGAACAAAGACTAATTCAAACTACACAAGTAGAGCCTAGTAAAGAAGAGATAGGAAGTAGTAGTAGGCTAGAAGAGGCTCCTAGAATTTTTAGTAAACCAATAGGAATAAATATTCCTATATACTGAAGCATCGTAGTTAAGAATAACCCTGATTATAGAAAAGACTTTCCAACTAGTGACTAGAGTTTCACTCCTGTTAAGACTATAGTAAGCCAAGCCATAAATCCAGTAGGTATATACCTTAACCTAAACAATGTGCAAGATAGGAAGAAGGCCTTAGACGAATGGTGTAATCAAATGAACATGTGATTTGCATCTAATGAACAATGAGATGAAAGTTCATGTAAGCAGTATGCGAGCTATCCATTAGAGGTATTGCAAATGATTACTTAGACAGTTTAAGAAAGTCTTCAGATGAAGACTCCTTAGTTAAGATTGAAAAGATGAAAGAAAACTTAGAAGAAAGATCGATTAAAGAATATATTCAATTGTTCACATCAGAATTCATTGGAGCTGGACATCTAGCTCAAATCAATGAATATGACCTAGAAAAAACTAAGTTAGCCGTCCTTAGCATTTTTAAATTAGATAAGATAAATGAATATAACAATAATTATGAACAACGATATTGCCAAATTAAAGAATTTGGGGAGACGTTAAAAGATGAATACTTTAGAAAGATACCAGCTATATGACAAATCCTAATTAATGAATATAGGAATTGGCCAGGAGTAGAGAGAGTTAAGAACAACTCCCTTGGAGAAAGAATCAATTTCACCAAAGACTACATCATATTAAAGAGAAGTGATATAACTCAAGGAACTTTAATAGAAGAAACTTTAGAACAGATCCCTCCAATCAAAGACGAAAGAGATATCTCTCCAATCCAATGGTGATGTGGAAGTGAATCTAAGAAATTCAAAAAGAAATTAGAATGGAAACACAGGAAGTTTAAGACTAAACCTTTAGGATTTCCAAAGAAATATAGATTTAGACCATCTAATACCTTTAGGGAAAAGAACTCTAAGACTAAGAAAAATAGATTTAACCAAAGAAGATACTTTAAGAAGAATACTAGTAAATATAAGAAGGTTCCTAATTATAGGAAAGAAAAAGATGTTGCTCAATCTAAGACTGCCACCAAAGAATGTTGGACTTGCGATAAAGAAGGACACTTTGCTAAAAACTGCCCTAATAATAAAGAAAAAGATATTATTAAGATTATTAATACAATATTAGACTATACAAATCAAGAAGAGTTAAATATCCTATATGCTATAGAAATATCAGACATAGAAGATGATGAAAATACTAGTATATATAATGCATATACAGATAGTGACTTGGAAGACTATAATAGTGATACTAACGAGTAAAAAGACTCTCAGGATGCCTTAGACTTGTATATGATATAGGCTAATCAAGACGATTTAGATAATGAATACATAGACTCTGAAGAAGCTTGGTATAAGTGTATATTAATCCCATTTTTAAAGAAAAGATGGATAGTTAGTAATCCTGAGTTACTAACCTATATACCTAGATGCTACTTTGATGAAAGAAATTATTGCATATTTTAAATGAAATGTAGCAAGAAAAACTTTAGATGTGTAGAATGCTTTGAGACTATACAAACATAATTATTTATGGTTTGCGTTATTTTTCAACTACACTACCATGAAGACTGTTGGAGAACTAAATTTAGAGAAATTTATAGTAGCCAATATGATGCTCAAATAGACTTGGATATTAAAACATATTATCAAGACATTGATTGAAATATAGCCAAAAGATTGCTAGAAAATGAAGACTTCAAAGGAAAGGGAATTTCCTATGATTTAGAAGAATACCATTCTGATAATAGTTCAGAAGACCAAATAGCCTTAGATTTTATAGATAAACCTTAGAAAGGAATATCTATTTTAGAAAAGAACAATCTAGGAATTTCTACTAAACCACATGCTTGTTTTGTAGAATTATTTATTCAACACAAAGACTATCCTAAAAGACTTTCAGCTTTTATAGATACAGGATGCTCTTAGAGTATTTGCAAGGCTAATGCCTTCCCTGAAGATTATTTTTTAGAAAGTACTCAAGAAATCTATGGTAAAGTGGCTAATGGAGATCCATTTACCTTATATTTCTAGAATATTCCTATTTATTTTAAATTAGGAAATCAGACCAACGAAACCGCTAATCATCGGTTTTGGATAATGGATCCTCGTCCTTATTTCATAGGAAACATTATTTTAGGACAAGACTTTATTAACAAATATCATCCTTATACTCAGTATAATGATAAGATATTAATTAGTGACAAATAGGAATTTCATATTAAAGCCCCTCTAATAGATCACAAGACAACCTTTGACCTTATGCATGTCAAACCAAATTATAAACCCATCAAACATCAGGGTTCTTCAGCTGAGCATGGTGGACCTAGACCTACAACCCAACAAGAAGCATTAGAAATTACTAAGCCCTTACAAAAAGAATGTAAGTGTCCAGACCAAAAGTGTTATAAGAAAATAACGCTTATACAACAAGACATTTTAGATTAAGCCCACATACCTTATTACAGTTCAAGCTATATCCAAACAAAAAAAAATGGATATAGAAGTAGAAAAGGAAAAGATTAGGCAGCTAGCAGAGCCTACTTTAGGAGAAAATCCCATCGCTAAGTGGGATAAAGACCAAAGCTATTATGAAATCATCCATATTAACCCAGACGCCACTATTAATGGTGGAACTTATAAAAAAGTATATTCACAAGAAGACAGAGAAAAATTCAAGAAAGACGTAGATGAAATGTTTAAATTAGACATTATTAGAGAAAGTAAAAGTAGACATAATAGCCTATCCTTCTATGTTCAAAATCTGAATGTAAAAGAGGAAAAAGACGTATGGTTATAGATTATAGACAATTAAATAAGAATTGTGAATTCGATTCTTATAAGATACCAGACAAGAATAATTTAATCAATTTGATTGAAGATAGAATTATATTCAGTAAGTTTGATTGCAAATAAGGCTTCTGGCAATTTAAGATGCATCCAGACAGTGTTACTTGGACAACATTTAGTGTGCCCCAAGGAAAATACGAATGGAATGTAATGCCATTTGGATACTTGAATGCTCCTCAAGTTTTCCAAAGAATAATGGATAATATATTTAGACCTTATTAATAATTTTGTCTTGTTTACATAGATTATATTCTTATAGCTAGTAACACTGAGATAGAGCATGTAGATCATTTTAAAAAGATTATTTTAGAATTAGACGGACATGGTATTGTTATTTCCGAAAGAAAAATGCAATTATTTTAGACTGAAATAGACTTTGTGGGAATGCATATTAATAAAGGAAAATTATCCTTGGCAGAACATATAACCAAAACGATTCTTGAGTTTCCAAACCAACTTAAAGATATGAAATAATTACAATCATTTTTAGGATTGCTTATTGTGCTGTAGACTTTATTAAAAACCTTGCTTCAAAAAGATAAAGCTTAACTGCCAAATTAAAAGGAACAGACAAAACCAATCCCTTTTATTGGACTAAAGATGATTTTGAAGTCATAAGACAAATTAAAGATGCAGTTAATAATATTTCTTTACTTGAACTGCCTAATGCAGAAGACCAGTTTATGTTAGAAACATATGCCTCTGATAAATAATGGGGAGCAGTATACTTTGCCATTGATCATCAGACAAAAGAGAAGAAACTTTGTAGACATAGTTCTGGAACCTTTACTGACCCAGAAATAAGATACACTGACCATGAAAAAGAAGTTTTAGTCATAGTAAGGGCAATAAAAAAATATATGCTATTCCTTAAACCTAAACATTTTACTGTTTATATGAAGTAAAATTTAGAGATTTAGACTTGTCCAAATCAAGGACTATTAGATTAATTAGATGTCAACAATTTCTTAATGGTTATGACTTCTCTGTTATACATATTAAGGGAAGTAAAACTACCATTCCAGACATTATATCAAGAGAGCCAATGTTTGCTAACACTAATATGATTTCATGTTTTATGTTGCAAATAGAAGACCTAGAAGACATGAGTTCCTCTGGAACGAATAGACTGAATAGGGAAGACGTTGTAGACTATCTTAGATGCGTAAGACCAAATGCTGGTGTAACGCAAAGACAGACTCATATTCAAGACTCTCAAGAAAGACCAATCCTAGAGAACTTTGATGATATCTTGGTTCCTCCAGGAAAATTTAGACAAGAGATTATTGCTCAAAATAGACTCATTGGGAAGATGTATTTTCCCCAATATAGACCCGATCAAAGATACCCAGACTTAATAAAATTTTGATGAGAATTTCCAGAAGATGAAAATACTCTTATAGACGCCATATAGTGGAATGTGAAGAATAGACTATGGATCGAGTTCAAACAAATTCGGTAGCCATTGCCACATTCGTGAGGACTCAAAGACTTGCAGTTACCCAGCTCAGTGGTACTGCTGTGCCTAGACCTTAGACTCGGAATTATGCTCAGACTCTTGGAGAAACCTCCAAAACTAGACCTACTGATTTCTGTTATCAGAAAAAGACTTTCAAGACTAAGATTATTATACCATTTGGTCATAATAATCTCCTATTAGCAGAAGACTTTAAAAAAGAAACTAATAAGATTATTGATCGTTTTAATATGTTATTATCATAAATAAATGGAGATGACCTAATGATCAAAGGTTTCTTCAAAGACGTTCCAAAAATATATCTTTTTGGAAAATCAGACATGGCTCATATAACTCTTGCAGACCACTGGTTGATTGGACTCGTTCAGATAAAAGATATTGAAGACTCTGTTGATCTTGGTAAAATAGTCCATGAGTACGTCAAGAAGGTAGAAGATTTACTTCCTCTATTTACTAGAATCTATCATATTTCTCCAAGTTCCTGTAGAGGAATGAAAGTTGAAGGATTTAGACTTATTACATTTCCCAATTACATATTCGAAAACATTGAGATTTTATCAGAAGATGAGACTAAAGAATTAATTGTTGATAAGTACAAGCTCCAGATTGCTCAAGCCATGGAGATAATTAAAATCATGGAGTTATTGTTAGAAGAAGATAGGTGGTACACTACCTACCACAAAGAAGGCCTGATAATCTAAGATGACGAGCCATTCAATGGAAGGATCAAGAAAGAATCCAAAGAAATGGTAGAGATAGCTTTGCCAGCCAGCCTTAGAACTGTGGGCCACATTGATGAAATTTTCAACAATGCCCTACCAAACCAAGATAAGGAAGAAGAAAACGCGGATGGGACAAGGACGAGCCCCTCGTTAGCGAAAGAATTATTAAAGAGAGAAGATGCCCTGCACTAGACCTATGCATTATTGTAAGAAGACAAGAAGACTCCATTATTTAGACTGATGATTCCCTTGCAGAATAAAATAGCTCAGACCTTCCCCATACCGGCCCAGACATCCTCCTTTCATAAAGATAAAGGAAGATAGTGGAAGATGTTAGGTGCAAGATAATTACAAAATGCCAAGATTTCTTTTGAAAAAGCAGAAAAGTGAAGACTCGAAAGAATCCAAGGCTACAGACTTTTAATATATTCAATAAATATAGCTTTCAACCGGATCGCTTTTGATAGTCGGTTACCAGTCATTTGTAGTGCCCTTGTGCTGTAAAAGGGAGCGTCCATTTGAGTTTTAAATATCAATAGTAAGAGAGTGATCAGTTGTTAGACTTCCAGTTAGAGAGAGAGTATGCTTGTAGAGAGTAATATGTATATAAGTGAGTAAACCTCTCATAGTTAGGGGAGAGGAGAGAGTTGTATTTAATTATGCAAAGTAATAAAAGTATTTTCTTTTCCAGATATTTCTTATGTTAAGTTGTTATTATTTTCCAAATTGTCTCCAACTTTCTGTTCATAGAGGACTATTGTGTGGAACCTCTGGTGTAGCACACAAGGTGTTATACTGGTGAACCACTGTAAGGTGTCGATTATCCGCGAGCCGTTATCCAGGTGGGCGTTAGGCATGAAGGCGTACAGACAGGAAATGGGTTCAACGCCAAAATAGTGGATTGAGGTGCGACACATAAAGAGGGAGTTGTAGGAGGCCGAGACCGGAGAAGAATAGTAGCAAGGCTGAAGAGAAGAAGGAAGGAGGATAAAGATATTGCATACTATAAGGAAGGTATAACTCGAACCAAACCCTTAACTATTTTACATATTATTATTTTAAAAGAATCTCGTATGAGCCTACAAATCACTGCAGACTATTTAGAATTTGTTAATCAAACAAGTTTAGACTTAACTAGAGAAATTCAAGACTGGACTCTTACAGACACTAAAGATAAAGAACTTATAGAATCTTCTTTTAATATACGCAGGTGGTACTTTTAAATATATAGACTAGATTATTGAGTGGTTAGGAAGAGAAGTACCTAGAATAAAAATAATTAGAACAGGGATCTGTGATCTCTTTAGATAAAAATTAATAACTAAAGATTTTGCAAAAGAACTATCAAGACCTGAAAAATATCAAGAATACACTAGGATGCTTGAAGACAGTATAGACGTATTAAAATTTATTAGACAAAAAAGGTTAGCTGAAACAAAGGCTATTTTAATTAGATCCGGTGGAATCCTCCCACTTCTTAAAAACGTAGAGACAACTACCCCTAGAACATACCGTAGATTTTTGGCATCTTATGGTGATAATAGTTTAAACGAATTTATAGATAACAATATAATTGATATTATTAATAAAATATATAAAAAAACTAGACAGATAAACCCACGATACCGTATAAGGTATTTAAGACTAGAATATTTTCCATCAAGACCTCTTTCAATTTCTAGACTCCCTAAAGAAACCATTTATATAGATAATCCCCGCTATTCAGAACTCTATTACGATAGTGACAGAAGAAGCTTAAGAAGTAGCAGTAGCCCTGGAACTTCTACACATAGACTTCTAGATTAATTAAGCGTTAAAATAAGGTTAAAAGACTTTAGAAAGCATTTGGGTAGAAATCTATATTCCCAGATAACTTAGAAAAAGAAGGTGGTCCCTAGGCGGTACATAAAATACAAATGCGGTCCTAAGACTTATTGGACGTTCACTACTCCGCATACTAATCCTCATAGAATTATCCACATGAGAGATGCACTCACTCTCTCTCTATGTATATAGTATTATATTATATATATACTAATAGGGCACCCCGAGGCACAGCTGCGGTGCATGCATTCTCTACTATCAAGTCCTAATACATCACGTACTAAATAAGGACACTGAGTTCGGTATCACCCTCGAACCATAAATAAAAATCACACATATTAGGAGGCAAACATAATCCCTAGCCAAATAGGTCACGCATATACTTACGCACCCATTCAACCATCGAAACTATCATATTTAATAATTTATAACTTTACTTATTATCGTACGCTCCCGAGTATTTATCACCACTCGAAGGGTATTCTTCATCCTACACATAATATTAGTAGGTAAACTCCCTATACCCTATAGGTCTAAGTCATCATTTCCCTCGAATTCATAAGACTCGAATTATTCTCCAAATTAGGTATTTTCCTTGACCAATCCTAATTAACTTTGGCCCTTCATTCCCCTTCTTAGGACTAAGCCCGAAACCCCACCTAGGCGTAATAGTGTCTCAATATATTCCCATTATGTTTAAAAATAAGTCCCACGATTGAATCCCGAACGTTCCCTCAAAGATACTAAACAAAAGGGTAAAATTGGCCAAAACTGGGCTACCGAATCGATTCACCCTGGTCCGAATTGATTCTCTTGCCGAATCGATTCGGTCAGGAGTCGAATCGATTTGCTAACTACAAGTCTCGAATTCCGTATAGTTTTTGCTACAGGTTTCCCCTTTTTTGATCATCAGAACCATTATCAAACATTACCAAACTCTCAAATAATTACTCCAATCATTATACCAACGTATATGATTGATTTCTAACGTACAAGAATCATGAATTCATCAATAATCATCAATTAATCAATTTAATCCCAATTAAATTCTAAAAAACCCTACTTTAACACATTCATTCAGGAATAAATTGAAAAATCATATTTCTTCATCAAGATTCAACTTAATTTCATGGCTTTCATGCTACATACATGGAGGGTTCAATCTTATATCAATTTCAAAAAATAAGATTATGATTTAAGTCTTCCAATTTAACCCAAAGTTTACAAATTTCTTATATGATACATCTTACACTAACATAGATATCATACATGCTATAGTTTTGTAAAATTAAACACTTGCCTCAATATGAAGGCATGATCCTCTAAAGAAAATGGGTATATTGATGTTCCTCTCATTCCGATCTACACAACGGCGGTGTCAATGGTGTAAAAGGTGTATGAATGGTGGTTTTAGCCTTTGGAACTCCTATCATTTTCCTTAGATGTCTTCTTTGTAACTTATCTTCATTTCTCCCATCTCTCACCCAATTTTCATTCTCCTATCAGATATATTTTACTTAGAAAATTCGTAGGTTAAATTACCCCAAAAATATAAATGACCAAAATGTCCTCCTGGGATGGCGGTTTGGTCCTAAATTGACTCAGAACCCAAATTGAACTCTCAGGTAGACTCTTCTAGCTATTCCGATCCTTTTGAAAACTTTAGCGGACTCGAAATGATCAATTGGATGACTTAAGAATAAATTACTTTTTATCCCATTAAATTAGATCCTGGCATGACTAACACGTGCATCCCGACTAAATCAACGTAATATTGTATTTTTCAATTGCGATAATTTTAATATTTCCGTAATCACATTTTACTTAACTCACTAAGTAATATTCAATATTATTCACCTTAATAAATACTAACCCTTATGTAGCTAGTTAACATTTATTTTATTCTAGATTAATTATGAATTAATTTCCCTTATTTAATTTAATTAATCCAACATTGAAAAATTATTAAAAATACGGGGTGTTAAGCTTTTTATAGGTTTTGCATACTGTTTCTGGGCGTTAGAAATTTGATCTGGAAGAACAAAATTGATAAAGTGACGTGAGAAGAAGATGAGGGATCGCTTGAATGATGTGGGTCCTCGTTCGAGTGATGTGTTATGTCGTGCGAACGACCCCACGTCTGATTCGAGCGACGCACTGGGGATTTTGACTTTTTGTTCCTTTTTATGCTTCGGTTTGGGATTAACTTTCTTACATAAATGGATTTGGCTTGGCTGAAATGGGTAATTGGCGTGGGTTGGTTTGGTTACTGATATCAATTTAATTTATGGAATAAGAGTAAAAGAGGAATTGAAGGGGAAAACTTTAATTAACTGATTGGGAAATGATATGCTCATATTTTGATATTAATAATTACAAATAACTAAATGGTTAAGTAATTATTTTAAGGGATGAAATTATTAATTTATTAGATGGTAAATTACTAATAAATGAAATGTTGTGGGCTTTAGTTGGGATTTTTATGGTAATTATGGAGTAAATACCTATACATATTATATGAGAAAATAATATGTACTATTATATATTTGTGTGGACATACCAATATTCATGGACTTTCCTATGGACTCGAGGGTTCGTACATTCAGATCTGGTACCACACGTTGGCACGAGTTGTCTTGATTATGTGTAGGTCATATAGGTACTACGTGTAGGCGTCATCTACGAGAGGTTGGTGTTGACGCTGACCCAAACAAAGAACAAAATTGGAAAACTACATCCCATGATGGAGTTGGAAGATTTACCCTTTGTGCTTTGGATATTTACCCTCTTTGCTAAAAAATAACAAAGTAAAACCAATTAGAAGATTATAAAAATACCATTCTAACCCATGATAAGTAAATGAAATGACATTACAAATTGAAAGACAATTTATTATAACGAATTTGGAATAGAATTTTCAACACCTATTATCCTTATCGAAAATAAAAAAACCTAGTATAGCTCCCAAGCTCGTATGGGTATTGTTATTACTATTTCTGATGTGCACATTAAAAGTATACTGTTAGTACTATTTTTGATATGCTAGTGAGTGTACCATGAATTCACTATAAAAATTTCTAATGATTACATGTATGTTTAGTTTGCAAAGCAATATAACCTTATCCCCAAATCAATCATTTAGCTCTGCTCATAGATATAAAACATCCAACGGTATCATAAATCGTGAATTAAATCAAGTAACACTTTACTCAAGATACAAAAAACATATACGAAGAACATATCAACAAATAGGGAATAAGTACTATTTTTAAGCATGTGGTACAAAATTTAGACACTACATAGAAGGAAGAATCTAAAGCAAGAAAAACTAAATTTAGCACTTGTAAAGATTGATAGAAACACCCGATGTCTACTTTATAAATGAAATCACAAATTTAAATGTTTAAAGATGACATATAATGAGAGTGCCGAATCCACCAAAATTAAATTTTTAGCATATAATATGATGAAAATTGAACATAAATCATCGAAGAACAAAATGAAAACAAAAGCATAAATATATGAGGGACCAACTTTAACTCTATCGGAGGTTTCTGACGATTAACCCTAATCGTTTATCTATAACAGAATATAACTCAACTTATATTATCCCATTTACAACTTTTATATATCTGGTTAGCTTAAATAAAAGCGCAACATATGCTCATATATCAAGTTAACTAAAAGTCGTGCACCAGTGATTAGTTAAAGAGAAACAATTACACGAAATAAATCTTAGAAATAATCTGGAAAAAAACTTTTAAAAAAATACATATGCATACTAAAAAAAACTAAAAAAAGTAGCTTTTGCCCAAATTAATTAGGGACAATTCAAGTAAAACATAATTAAGCAACTCCAATTCCTTAAGCATCTTTACACATATATAAACAACATAGTCTCTCTGCTAATTCATTGAACACCTTATCTAAACTGTGTAACAAACATACACTTCAAGTCATCAAACACAATTTATGATTGAATCTAAGAAAAAAGAGCATAAATGGTAAGCCTAATTACAACCAAAGTGTTATAAATAAGAGTGAGATCTGCAAACAAACAATAAAAACATAATTTGAACCATGAAACCCCATAAATTAAACATATAGATATCAAATAGTGAGATACATCTTCCAGTTTTGTGTTAAAAAAACACCATAAAGTACCAAACATATAAATATCAAAGAGTGAGATACACCTTTATGCTTAGTGGTTTCTTGAAAAATGATCGTATAAATTATCACAAAAGAAACCATGAAAATACATAGATTTAAACAAATGGGGGGAATATCACATGAAAATACAAGAAACCATCACTGGAATCGTCGGCTTGATACAAAATTTTTTGGCTGGTTATATCACTCCCACTGTTTTCTATCTATGAGCGGTGCACGAGGAGACTACTTACTATTCCCTAATTAACACCAACTTTTACTTATAATTCTTCCCATTAAATGGTACTTAATGATCCTCTTGTTCCCTCGGCATATACCAAAAGTTTTGACCCGTTCACTTTTCTCCACGATGTGCACTTCTGGACTCTTTATACCTTATTGACATCATCATTTTATTTATGCGCAAGTCACCCTCAATATTCTATTGGGTAGAACTCCCTCCAATTTGTCCATAATAGTTAAATATTTGTCTTCTCAAGGGATACCCACCCTTTTAAATGGCTTCCCACTGCCTTTCAACCAAGTTCGGACATGCTACTCTGATTGCACATGAATATATAGATTATCGTCCTTCTCACGATGCTTAATCCACTATACCACTTCCATTTTGTCATATTAGTCCCACAAGCATAAATTTCACCCATCTATTTCCATGTCTCTTCCTCTGGCGATTTTGACACTAGCAACCCAAGGTGTCCATACACCTTATAAATCATGCAAACAGGTTTAAACATCATACACACTCATACATACACCTAATTACTTACAGCCCCTATATTCGTAACGTGGCTAAACCCTTTAGGCATTCTAAATCACCCCAGAATTTGAAATTGGAAATCCTCTTTAACATCATTTCATCCTTCAACCAGCCATAATAAAACAAAATTTTCAGTACTTCCTCACCACACAACTGACTCTACTGGACTTATATCGTAATTTACCTTTTAACTTAAATTTAAAACTACATAAGTTTATAACGTTATAGGTACCGAACTCATGAACGAATGTCCAAACATCTCCCTACTATCAACCTTACGCGAAGTTTCATACCTGGGATGTCTCGCAAATCGAAATCCAAACACGAAACCCCCCCGATACACTACTACCTAGAATTGTCAGTCATCGAAATCCGTTAGGCCCTCAGTCCATAACATGTACCCCTATATTCCCATCTCTTGATACAAAGGTTACATCTCCTTCCGCAGATACAGTTAAACAAGGAACTTCCTCCAAAAGACACTGTCACTTAACATTGGTGATAGTCACATTCCATAAACATCGTGAACATATAATTGGGTCTCTCGAAATACTGTACCTAGACATACAACTATGAGTATTAACTTCCACGTATCTAAAGGGTGATATAACAATGCACTCTTCCTATTACCATGTCCTGAGCGTTAAACATAATAACAAGCTAAATTTTTCAGCTGAACAGTAAACCTAGTACACTCCGAATTATATCAATAAAGTCCCTACACATACCGGGATCGAATATATCTAGACCATTATGACCTTTAGAAATATGTTAAAAATATATATATAAACACGAGCCCGACCCTCTCGTAGGTGAGTTCTCGCCAAAACAAAATATCCTACACTAAGGTAGTAACCCCGATAGACTTGTGACAGTCCCCCACTATCGGTCTAAGCATCACTATAAAACCATAATCAGGATAATATCATACTCGTATAACACATCACTAAAATGAGTAATCTCAATAAAGTATATAACACTATCGATACACCCATTCATCCTTCGCGGATACACTAAAGGTAACCACGCTATACTAGGAAAATATTCACGTAATAATAATGTGTTCGATATAAGAACTAAACTCGTCTTACATGTGAACCTAGCAATAATCAAAATGTAGTGACTCGCTCGTGTCACATAAAATGTACCTCATCCCCTGAAGGTAAAACTCATTCTTCTACCTTGCCAATTGACCTGGACGCTCAAATGATTATTGGACATAACATGCCTGTCCGAACTAAAATGAAAATTTATATTAACCACTGTCCTTTCTAGGCACCATATGCCTATCCTTTCACTCACTTCGAGAAAATTTAACACATGAAGTTTTACTCTCCCCAAAATACCTCTACACATAATCCACTTATATCCAGTCATATTGACCATATTAGGGTTGTCCTTCTCTCGGACATTGGTAGTAGTGACTCTGATGGCTACCTCCGTTGTTCCCTTAGCTTTGATGGCCCTATGGAACACGCTACTGGCTTCAACAGACCTTACTGAATGCACCATCGATCGGTAAAAAATTGGCTATCCGAATCATTTAAATGGGTCCCCTGATGGGTATCTCCCTTGTGGTGCTTCACCAACACCGTTTCCCCTGATCTTACTCTCTGACTAAATTCCTCGATTCTTATAGCTCCCCACACAAGGAAGCGTTTACCTCCATATTAACAAAACGCGACATTGTTACCATCTTCATTGACCGTCCAAGCAGAATTCTCCGAAAGTGCTAACAATTCTTCTTGTAAGTTAATTTTTTTCCCTTAAAGTCCTATGCTCCATTGTACCTACTTCATCCGGTGCAAGTTTCACTAATTTATTAAATTCCTTTTCACAATGTGACCTCTGTCAAACCCTCTTGTGTGAGTTCAGAACAACGTTTTCATCTTATCATGAACATCTGATGAAGGAACTTGAGGTTAAATTGTATCTAAGATCCTTCTGTTAACACAACATTCCACTTATAAATGTGGTGATTTTCTCTCAACATTGTAACTCTTCTCTTCCGATCCAAGAAAAAAAATTACCCTAAATTTTCACTCCCGGTTAGCCACACTTCGATATATGCCAAAGCCTCTAGATATTTTACCTTCATTGACTAACATATGCCATTTCTGCATTTCTAGAGTTTCCACTACTATCTCTCCTCAATGTTTCGTCTGACTCTCTCCCAATCCAACCTTATTGGGTGAGTCTAATTTGACCCCACTTTCTTCTCTGGCGGTACCTGGAAGTCATACCTTGTGCCCTATCCGTCTTCACCATCCTGTCTTTTCGTGCCGTAATAGAGGTGACCTCAACTACGGTCATCATTCTTGAATATACCCTATAACTTTAACTGAGCTTTGCCTCCTGTTGTCCGCGCAACTGCCCTCGCCTGACGTACTGTATTGTTTGACACGCGAACATACCCGAATGTAATTTAGATTTACTATTATATGGATTATAGCAGGAGAACGAAATCTCACCAAAGAAGTCAACAATCCTAAACATAGGGCTCTATATCAAAGAAAGCTACGCTGGAAGCATAATAGGTCGCACAGATCCTAAAGGACACTAGAACCTGATGCTCTGATACAACTTGTGACACATCGACTAATTAAATACTGGGTAGCTACTCCTTTATTAAATTAATAAAAAATATCAAGTTGGTTTAGTCTTAGCATTACTATCGAAAACATTTAGTTAATTACTATCCACCTAATATTTAAAATAGAGAGATGCCAAATTTTATTAATTAAGTTAATAATTAACCAAGTAATTGAATCATCATCCATCAATCATATAAATAATCTCATATGAATAACCAACGAAATGAAATAACTGAATCCGGAGTGAACACTCCACTAATAATAATAATAATAATAATAATAATAATAATAATAATAATAATAATAATAATAATAATAATAATAATAATAATAATAATAATAATAATAATAATAATAATAATAATAATAATAATAATAATAATAATAATAATAATAATAATAATAATAATAATAATATCGGAGTAAATAAAATCCCAATACAAGAGTCTGAATAAATAAACCAACATCTGAAATAATAAAAGCCTATAACTACAATCTCTAAATAAGAATGGGCAACATGCCGTAACTGATATGAATGACTCTGAAGGAACTAAGGATCAATGTGGTTCCATCTAATACCGAGATCCTGTAGCATCCATAGCAGCTACAACACGTCATAAAAATGGAACTCCTATGCTTGGTGTCCCTGTGGATCAGCACCTAAAATGTTTTTACAAAGAAAAATAGATTTGGAGGAAAATGGGTCAGATCCCAAGGTCAAAACAGTTTAAAAATAGCAAGTGTTTAATTGCATGAAATAGTAAATATTATATACATGTTAGTCGCGTACTCTCACATGAGTCTCGCAACCCTCAATAATGTGCACGCCTAACGTATACCGTTAACCCATCCTAGTTATGCCACTAACTAACTAATCTGCACTAACTCCTTCTTTCACATTCTAATATAGGGTGCCTACTCATATTACCCAAACAAGTCATATTTATAACCCATATTCACATTCATTAAATTACTTATCTCAAGTGTTATTTAAATTCTCACATTCTTAACCCATTCAAATGTCTTAGTTACTCACATCTACTAAGAAACAATGAACAAGTCACAAGTACATATAAATCACTCTCAGTACATATATACATATATAACACCCCTAGGCTAAGCTGTAGTGAACACATACGCTACTATCAAATCCACGTACATCACGTACATGAGGATCACGCATTTCGAATTACTCAGGAATCGTCTCAATACAAATCACACATATTGGAGGTGAACATAGTTCACATACCCATGAGTCACGCACATTCCTATGCTCCCATGGTCAGCGGACTTATCAACTTACAAATAAGTCATTCATATTCCTATGTCCTTAAGGTACCAATCCAAATCCCCCCGAAGGCGCAAAAAGATAAGAGGGTCCTTTTTCAAAAATCAACCTCCCGTGATAGCAAGTATGGTAGGTATGTCATACACACAATAATCTAGATACTAAGTAATCACACAACTTAGGTAGTCATCACATTGATATAGGGTCATCAGTCCTTTATAAAATTTTAAAATAGAATGTTCGGTTGGTTCATTCTTAGCATCACCGTCGAAAAATTAACTTTATTAATCACCTAATATAAATTAAGCTAGAGCCAAAATATCTTCCTTTTTAAAATTGTAACGAAAAATCATATTTATAAAGTCCAAGAATTTAAATATAAACCATTCACCATTCAACTGAATAAAAAAAAATATTAAATAAGAATCACGTACCGAAATAAATACGACATGATAAAACATTCCAGTTAAGAACACTAAACCACAGATCCATAGTAAACTAAATCTAACTGAAGTAATAGAAGTAAATTAAATACAATCTCTGATAAAATGTCTAAGGAATGGGAGACAGAAGCCTTAAATGACAAGTCTAGATGAACTGAGATGAATGATAGGAGTGTCTAATGCAATGATCTACAACTTCCACACTAACCGTAGCACGCTAAGCAATCCAAGTCTCTAAATCTGGTGTCCCTGTGGCTGAGCACCTGATATAATATATATGTATATAGCAAGAGAGAAAAGAGATGCAAGAGACAGGTTAGAGCCCGATGTGTAAAAATATGTTTTAGCAAGTATTTAAAACTGCCTTAAAGCAAGTATTATGTGCATGTTAGATTCGTGCTCTCACATCACATGAAGTTCTCACCTCTCTTCTATTGTGCACTCTTATCGCATCTTCTATATAGTACTAGTAATTCTCGCCATGTTAACTAGTTCAATGTCACGTAACACTATCTACATTCAACGGTACTATTTCTATATCACCCATACAATACCCCATAAGTAGTTTATCATATTTTACTCCCTTTCATGTTCACTCTTAGAGTATTTAAATCTTTATCTCATTAAGATTGTTTCATATGTCATTGTTGCCATAACTACTAGCTTCTCTTAGTAGAATTTCTCATAAATACACACACACACACATATATAGATATATACATAGTCACAACATCCCTATACATATATATTCCAATCCGTCACCCCCGGTTTGAATTCCCATTAGTGCTATAAATAGAAAGATCCTTCACCCCCGGATTATCACCCATTAGTGCACTTAATAAAATATCCTTGCACCCCCGAGTTATCATCCATTAGTGCACCAAATAAAAAAGCTTACACCCCCGGGTTATCACCCTTTAGTGTATTAAAAAGCATAACCTTGCACCCCCGAGTTATTACCCATTACTGCACTTTAACAAAATAGTAAATAATAGGCATAGACACATCCTATTAAAATTCATAGGTATTCTCCCAACCTAGTTGCATACTTACTATACGCATTTTACTCCCATTGTTACGTATTGTATAATATTGTTAGATTACCATAACTCTCTCATAATCGTCAAAGTAAGTCTTCTTCCCAAAATATTTAAAGTATAAATCTCATACACTTTCTCGTAAACCTCTCTCATTTTAAATTTATTAACTCGCAGTTCCTCTCACTCTAATAAACTAAAATTTCGAAAACTGGATTATAAGAAAATTCCCATAATTTAGCTCATCACTCAAACCAGATGGCAACGTCATTTGAACGACTCCCACTTTTTTCTCGAGCGACTTCCCGCGACATTCCTATCTCGCTCGAACGAATACGTGCGACATCGCACAAGATACACTCGTCTTCATGCCCAGATTTCAGCATTTTTCCACAATTAAGACCTCTAAAACCTCTACTGTTCATTCCCAAACACCCAAACAACAAACCCAATTGATATTCTAACATATTTAGATGATTTATAACAACCTAGAATCACTAATTCTTCACAATACATCAATTAAATACTAAATCCCTAAATTAAACCATTAAAACCCTAGTTCTTTCAAATATCAAATCAAGAACTACTCTAACAAAAATTTGTTCATGGAAATTATTATAAATTCGTGGATGATATCCTATCTACATCAAGGAATTTAATCTCTTATAATCCCAGACGTAATATGAATCAAATCATCATGTTTTCATCAAAATTAAATCTCATAAATTGATGGGTTATCACCTACTCTAATCATGAACATAATTTTTACTGAATCACGAAAGTAATAAACACTTTCCTCGAATATGAAAGTCTGATCCTTTGGTGATGTTGGTACAGGTGGGTTCCTCATCTTCCGATTTATACGATGGTGGTCACGGTGGTGGAAGATGATGCCCAAAAGCTTTGGCTCTTTGGGATTTGCTCTCCCTCACTCTCTGTGACTCTCTCTTGAGTTATGTGAATGTGATACCTAATTTCTCCCACGTAATTGATATAATAAACTCCCAATTTTCGTCCATTTAATTTCTCCAAAAATTAAAATTACAAAATTACCCCTATGGGGTGTCCGTTTGGCCTAAAATCTCTCAGAGTCTAAATAAACTACTTGGGTAGTGTTTTCTGACTATCTTAACCCTCCCGGACTCACCGGCGCACTCGAAATTACTATACGAGTTACAAAATGATAAATTACCGTTATATTCCATTCAATTACTCTCGACACGACTCACACGTGTGTCCCGACTTAATATACCAAACTGTCATATATTTCACTCTCGATAATTTATCAGGTTCAAGAATTCCATATTACTTATTCACTCGGTAATATTCAATAATTCTCATTAATAAGTATTAACCCTTGTCACACTAGTTAATATTTATTTTTAAATTCGGATTTATCACCAATTAATTCTCACATATTAATTTAATTAATCCGACAATAATAATTAATCACATAATTTTAATTATTTAAGTTCTAAAAAATACGGGTGTTATATACTTCCCCCAAATAACTAAATTTTGTCACGAAATTCAGAAAGTAAGGCATATCTGGTACAAATAGATCTGGATACTTCTCAGGCATATTCACCTCTCGCTCCCAAGTGGACTCCTCCACATTGTGATACTGCCACTGAACCCGCACAAGTGGAACTACCTTTGACCTCAGTATCCTCTCACCGTGATCTAGGATAGACACTGGCCTCTCCTCATAAGAACTGTCGAGCTACACATAGATATCCTCTATCGCGATGTGAGTGTGGGCCAACTCATCCCAAAGATACCGCCTCAGTGACGATATGTGAAACATACCATGAATACCGTGTAAGTGCACTGGCAACCTAAGTCTATTAGCCACTAGTCCGATCCTCTCGATAATATGAAATGGTCCTACGTATCTTGGAGCCAATTTCTCCTTTTTACCAAACCTCATCACCCCCTTCATTGGAGATACCCTCAAAAATACATGGTCCCTCACTATGAACTCTCTAAAGGACCTCTTAGTATCGGTGTAGCTTTTCTTCCTGTCCTGGGTTACTCGTATGAGACTTCGAATCATCTCGATCATGCTCGATGTATCCTGAATTAACCAAGTAACTTGTTGTCTCCCACCTCTAGACAACATGCTTGATAACGACAAGGTCTCCCATATAATGCCTCGAATGGGACCATGCCAATCGTGAACTGATAGGAGTTGTTGTGAGCAAACTCCACCAATGGAAGGTACTGCTCCAAACTTCCCCCAAAGTCAAGGATACACATGCGCAATATGTCCTCAAGCATCTGATTAGTATGTCCAGTCTGGCCATCAGTCTGCGAATGATACGTCGTACTCAACCGCAACTCGGTACCCACAGTCTCCTGGAAATACTCCCAAAAATGAGACACAAATGTATTATCTCTATCTGAAACGATATTAAGAGGCACACCATGCAGTCTTACTATCTATGGAATAAATATCTGAGCATATTGTCCCACTGTATAGTTTGTCCTTACTAGCAGAAAATGGGCTACTTTTGTCAACCGGTCCACAATAACCCATATAGAATCATGCCCCTCTGCGAAGTAGGCAACCCAGTAATAAAATCCATAGAAATTCCCTCCCATTTTCACATAGGGATCTCTAACGGCTGAAGTAAACTTGGTGGTCTCTCATGGTCCACTTTCAATAGCTGGAAAGTGGTACACTTGGATATGAACTCTCCGATATCCCTCTTCTTCCCACTCCACCAGTAGTGCCGCCTCATATACTGGTACATCTTATTCCCACCGGGATGTACCATAAATCTCGACCCATGCAACTCCGCCATTACTGCAGGTCGAAGGTACTCCCCTTTTGAACCACTAGTCTCCCATTAAAATGCAAGCCTCCCTCAAAACTTATCGAATAAGACTCATCTCCACTGGCTAAGAGCTGTTTAATCCTATCCTGCAAAAAGGGTCTTCCGCCTGTGCCTAGACCACCCTCGTCACTATCTGTGGTATGACGGTCATAACTAAAATGAATGATCTGGCCACAAGATCCTGGTGCCCTAGATCCTTCCATTTTGAATTCCACACCTCCACCGTCTCATCTATGGGCCTATGGCTCAACGCATCTGCAACTACATTAACCTTTCCTGCGTGATAGTTTATCTCAAACTGATAATCTTTTACAAATTCTAGCGACCTGCGTTGATGCATATTTATCTCCTTCTGCGTGAACAAGTATTGTAGTGACTTCTGGTTTGTAAATAGGCAAAACTGTTCACCTAAAAGGTAATATCTCCAAATCCTGAGTGCAAACATGACTGCCACCAACTCTAAGTCATGTGTGGGGTCGTTCTTATCATGAGGTTTAAGATTTTGGGAAGCAAAAGCTATAGACTGGTCCTCTTATTGAATCACATCCCAAAGTGCTAGTAAGGATGCATCGGTGTAGACTCTATACTCCACTCCCGACCTGGGCAGTGCCAACACTGGTGCTGAAGTCATATTGTTCTTCAGCTCATCAAAAGCCAATTGAGAGTCATCATTCCAGATAAATGGCCCTCCTTTATGAGTCAAATACGTCAATGGACCCGCTATCTTTGAGAATCCCTGAATAAACCTCCTATAGTATCCTACCAGGCCCAAGAAACTATGTATCTCTATTGGTATCATGGGTTGGCCCCACTCCCTCACTGCTGGCACTTTCCCCGAATCTACGGATATCACTCTATCCGAAATAATGTACCCCAAAAATTGAACTTCCTTCAGCCAAAATCCACATTTCTCATATTTTGCATACAACTCGTGCTAACGTAGTGTTTGCAAAACTTGCCTCAAATGTTCGGCATGCTCCTCTTTCGGCTGACAGTAAATTAAGATGTCATCTATGAAGATAATGACAAACTGATCCAGGAACACTCTGAACACCCTGTTCATCAAGTCCATAAACAAAGCTGGGGCATTGGTTACCTCAAAAGGCATAACCCTAAACTCATAAGAACCATATCTCGTTAAGAAGGCAGTCTTCGACACATCCTGCTCCCAGATCCGTAAGTGATGGTATCCCAACCTCAAGTCAATCTTTGAGAAGAAATCAACTCCTCTCAACTCGTCAAATAAGTCATCGATTTGGGGAAGTGGATACTTATTTCGTATCGTGACCTTATTTAACTCACGATAATCGACACACAATCGTAATGATCCATCTTTCTTTTTAATGAACATTATTAGGGCACCCCAAGGTGAAGTACTCCAATGAATAAACCCCTGACCCAATAGCTATTCTATCTGATCTCGTAACTCCCTCATCTCCGCTTGAGCCATACGGTACGGTACGTGGGCTATCGGTCGAGTGCCCGGTGTCTAATCTATAACAAAGTCTATCTCTATGCTAGGTGGTAATCTTGGAATGTGCTGGAACACATTAGTGGACTCCCGAACCACCGATATCAAATCAAGAGGTATCACCACCTCCTTAGAGGTCTCCTCCTCTATATAATACAAATGCATGGAAGATCCTCCCTCAAAAAGAGGCATCGCCACCAGGAACATCTCTTGACCAGGTATAACAACATTAATACTCCTACTAAAACAATTGATCATGGCCCTATATGCAACAAGCCAATCCATACCGATAATCGCATCATACTCAGACATCTCTAATATAAGAATGTCGACAGGGAAAGTAAGTCTCCCAATATCCATACCCACCCCTCGACATTTAAAGAAAATCAGTGATCCACTACCCAAAGGCGAATCTACACATGTAAAAATACTCTCTGTTGTATCTAATAATCCCAAAGCACGTGCAAAACTCGTGGAAATAAAATAATATGTGGTCCCCGTATCAAATAAAGTACGACCCAAAGTCACCTGAATAGAAAACATACGCTCTATCGCGGGTGGAGCCTATGGGACCATGGCCTGATGGAGGTTGTAGACCCGTCCATATTGAAGTTACCCCTATTGCACCAGAGCTACGGGCAAGGCTGGAACTGGCACTGGAGCTGGTAGGGCGGCGGGAAAGATGGGTCTCTAGGGCTCCTGGTGAGCACCTTGCTGCCGAGGGAACCTATCCCTATTGGGGCAATCCTGCTTCTTATGTCCAGTCTTGCCACAAGTATAACATCTATCGACGAACTTTCCTCCCCTTTATCCCTGGTAACCTCGGCCCTGCTGGCCGTTACCACCCTTACTTTGGCCCTGATGGCCCTGCTGTCCTCCCTGTTGCTAACCCTGTTAGTGGCCCTGGTGGACCTGTCTGAAGCCCCCATGACCATGCCTAAAACCCCCTGCTGGGAACTCTGCCTTTGACTCTGATCAGTTGGGGACCCACAAGCACTACATATCCCTGTCTTGCCCAACTGGCCGGTCTCTCCTCCTTGCTTACTTCCCTTAGCATGGAAGTGATTGTCCTAACAATGCAATAATGTTTCATTTAGGATATCTATGTAGGAATGTAGGGAAAGGTTACCCAATAGGTGCTACCGTATCCTCCAAGTCAAACCATCCATGAACATCTGGATTCGTTTCTCCTCAGTAGGAACCTCGTCCGGTACCATATTAGTCAATCGCATGAACTCCTCCTCATATTTCGCAATTGTCTTCCCTTCCTGGGTGAGGTCTAAAAGTTTTTGCCTCATCTCAGTCTTGACGGCAGAAGGAAAATACTTGTGGTCGAACCGCACTTAAAAATTGACAATCTGCATCAAATCTCGGTTCTCTGAAGTAGTAGTGGACTCCCACCACTGTAAGGCTTCCCATGTCAGCTTAAAGGTAGCCAAAACATGCCTCTGTAGCTTAGTGCACTCGTACATGCGAAGGTGTCTTTGTATATCCTTTTTCCATGGAATCGACAGTAATACATTAGAACCGCTTGAGAAATCTGGAGGATGCGCCTTCTTAAAGGCATCCCTGACTCTCTCCCATGCTGTAGGGATAATGGGAACAGGTACTAGTGCCACTACTGGTGCCTGTGGTGGTGCTTGCTGTAGCACTGCCAGTGCTGCATTTACTGCCTGTGCAATGATGGCAGCAACCTCTATAGCATTCATCATGCCCTGAGCTGGAGCTGGCTGTGGCTCTGGATGAGCATTCATGTCCCTTGGTGCACGTTGAGGAGGCATCTTAGACGAGAAAGAAGTTTATTAGTCCACAGTTATCATTAAATCTCAAATACCTGAAGACGTGATCGTATAAACAAGAATACAGTAGTCCTAAAGATAAGGCTCTATATCAAAGGATGATAAACTAAAAGCACAATAAGCCGCACAAATCCTAAAGGACTCTAGAACCTGATGCTCTGATACGACCTGTGACATCTCACCTAATTTAATATCGGGTGATGAGTCCTTTATAAAATTTTAAAACAGAATGTTCGGTTGGTTCATTCTTAGCATCACTGTCAAAAATATTAACTTTATTAATCACCTAATATAAATTAAGTTATTGCCAAAATATTTTCCTTAATTGTAACCTAAAATCATATTTATAAAGTCCAAGAATTTAAATATAAACCATTCACCATTTAACTGAATAAAATAAATAATAAATCTGAATCATGTACTAAAATAAATACAACTGGATAAAACATTCCAGTTCACAACTCTAAACCACAGATCTATAGTTAAACTAAATCCAACTGAATTAATAGAAATAAATTAAATACAATCTCTCATAAAATGTCTAAGAAATGGGCGATACATGCCCTAAATGAAAAGTCTAGATGAACTGAGAGAAATGATAGGAGCGTCTAATGCAAAGACAAATAACTTCCACATTATCCGTAGCACGCCAAGAAATTCAAGTCTCTAAATTTGGTGTCCCTGTGGCTGAGCACCTCATATAATACATATGTATATAGAAAGGGAGAAAAAAGATACAAGAGACAGGTCATAGCTCGATGCGTAAAAATATATTTTAGCAAGTATTTAAAAATTCCTTAAAACAAGTATTATATGCATGTTAGATTCGTGCTCTCACTTGAAGTTCTCACCTCTCTTCTATTGTGCACTCCTATCACATCTTCTATTCAGTACTAGTAATTCTACCCAAGTTAACTAGTTCAAAGTCATGTAACACTATCTACATTCAACAGTAGTATTTGAGTATTGCCTATACAATACCCCATAACTAGTTTATCACATTTTACTACCTTTAATGTTCACTGTTAGAGTATTTAGATCTTTACCGCATTAAGATTGTTTCATATGTCATTGTTTCCATAACTACTAGTTTCTCTTAGTAGAATTTCTCATAAATACACACACACACACACATAAAAACATATATATATATATATATATATATATATATATATATAGTCACAAGATCCCTATATATGTATATTCCAGTCCTACACCCCCGGTTCGAATTCCCATTAGTGCTATAAATAGAAAGATCCTACACCCCTGGATTATCACCCATTAGTCCACTTAATACAATATCCTTACACCCTCGGGTTATCACCCATTAGTGCACCAAATAAAAAACTTTACACCCCCAATTTATCACCCTTTAGTGTATTAAACAGCATAACCTTGCACCCTCGGGTTATCACCCATTAGTGCACTTTAACAAAATAACAAATAATAGACATGCACATGTCCTATTAAAATTCATAGGTATTCTCCCAACCTAGTTGCATACATACCACACATATTTTATTCTCATTGTTACGTATTGTATAATATTATTAGATTACCATAACTCTCCCGTAATATTCAAGGTAAGTCTTCTTCCAGAAATATTTAAAGTATAAATCTCACACACTTTCTCATAAAACCTGTCTTGTTTTAAATTTATTAACTGGCAGTTCCTCTCACTCCAATAAACTGAAAATTCCAAAACTAGATTCTAAGAATATTCCTAGAATTTACCTCGTCGTTTGAACCAAATGGCAACGTCGTTTGAATGAATTCCACGTGTCGCTCGAGCGACTTAGCGCAACATACCTATCTCGCTCGAATGACTACACACGACATCGCGTGAGATACACTGTTTCATTTTCTTGCCCAGATTTCAGCATTTTTCCACCATTAACACCTCTAAAACTTGTACTACTCATTCCCAAACACCCAAAAAGCAAACCCAGTTGATGTTCTAACATATTTAGATGGTTTCTAACAACCTATAATCACTAATTTTTTCATGGAAATTATTATAAATGCGTGGATGATATCCTATCTACATGAAGGAATTTAATCTCTTACAATCTCACACCCAATATGAATCAAATCATCAAGTTTTCATCAAAATTAAATCTCATAAATTGATGGATTATCACCTACTCTAATCATTAACATAATTATTACTAAATCACGCAAGTAATAAACACTTTCCTCAAATATGATAGTCTGATCCGTTGGTGATGTTGGTACAGGTGGGTTCCTCATCTTTCGATCTATACGATGGTCGTCACGGTGGTTGAAGATGATGCCCAAAAACTTTGGCTCTTTGTGATTTGGTCTCCCTTACTCTCCGTGACTCTCTCTTGAGTTATGTGAATGTGAGCCTTAATTTCTCCCACATAATTGATATAATAAACTCCCAATTTTCGTCCATTTAATTTCTCCAAAAATTAAAATTACAAAATTACCCCTACGGGGTGTCGGTTTGGCCTAAAATCTCCTTGAGTCTAAATAAAATACTCGGGTAGTGTTTTCTGACTACTTCGACCCTCTTGGACTCACCGGTGCACTAGAAATTACCATACGAGTTACTAAAAAAAAAAGTACCTTTATATTTCATTCAATTAGTCCCGACACAACTCACACATGTGTCCTAACTTAATATACCAAACTGTCGTATATTTCACTCTCGACAATTTATCACACTCAAGAATTCCATATTACTTGTTCACTCAGTAATATTCAATAATTCTTATTAATAAGTATTAACCTCGTCATGCTAGTTAATATTTATTTTAAAATTCGGATTTATCACCAATTAATTATCGCATATTAATTTAATTAATCCCACAATAATAATTAATCACATAATTATAATTATTTAAGTTATGAAAAATACGGGGTGTTACTACTAAACCTATATCTCAAGTCTCATACATATAATGTTTAGCGCAATGTAATGAAATATTCATCCCGAATATTTATCCCGAATATAATGAAATATTCATCCTGAATATTTCACGTTATATGTTTAGCGCAACAACTCTCGTCGTATAAGTCCGAATACTTAAACCTACCTCATAAGGTTACTAAGACACCCACTAATCTCTAAGGTTATCTCAATAATTCCAAGTTCCTCTTCTACTGGTCCTAACCTCAAATTAACATTCATCCACTTTAATTCAAATTTATATGAAACTTCTAACCGTACCTCACTCGTTAAACACTCGTAATTATTCCATTCGATCCCATAATGTGTAATATATTTTGGCAATAATTACGATCCTACTGACCTCAAACAAGTCCCACAATTTTTTATAAGTCACACTACAATTTCTTACAAGCTTGGGATTCGACGAACCTTAAAGGGAACAATTTGACAAAAATTCGAAAGGGTCGATCGATCGATCGAACATGTATTTGCTCAGAATTTCCATTAACAGTTAAGGTTTCTCTATATTTTACATCTAAATCCTCCATTAAAATGTACCAAATTCCAGAAAAAGTATTTTAATCATCAAACCAACATATATGCATAAACTTTAACGTATTAGAATGAATAAATCGACAAGGATTAACCGTTTTTGGGATCAAATCACATATTTTTCATAAAACCCCTATTTCTCCTATTTTCATCAAGATCTTCATATAACACAATATAAATTTGTGATTCTTTACACATGGATCATAATTTCGTGGCTTCAATATTCCCAGAAGATAGACTACATGCAAAAACTACCCAAATTACGATTTTAAATTCCTCAAATCCACTCATTCATTATTTTTCAAGGTTATTCTTCAATCCTGAACTAACATGGATGATATATGCACTGAATTATTGCAAGTTAAATCACTTTCCTGGTATTGGAGATTTTGATCCTCTGAAGTAGATAGTATGGGAATGATTCTCTCTTTCCGATGTATCTGGTGGTGGTGACGGTGGTGCAAAAGCCTCTAAGAGTGGTTCCTCCTTTGGGAACTTTCCTCTGTTCCTCTCTAACTTTCGTTGGTGGTTTTTGGTTGTGATAACCCAAGAGTTCTGGTGTTGGCTAATGATATAGTCTAAAATTCGTGGGGTATAATTCCTCAAAAAGTCAAAATGACTAAAATACCCTCCAGGATTGTCGGTTAGGCCTAAAATGTCTCGGAACCCAAACTAAACTTCCGACTAGTGTTTTCTAACTATCTCGACCCTTTCGGACACATTGGCGAACTCAAAATGATAATAAGAATTACATAAAAATAATTTACTTTTAAATCCATTAAATTGGGTCCTGACACGACTAGCATGCGCGTCCCAACTTAATTATCGAAACTGCCGTATTTTTAACTCACGACAATTTTAGTCAATTTTAATAATCATATATTACCATAATCACTCGATAATATTCAACATTATCATCATAATCAAATACTAACTCTCGTCTCGCTAGTTATTTAAATCTGATTAATTTCCAATTAATTATCCCAAATTGATGTAATTAATCCTATAATTAAAAGCAATTTCATTTAATTAATCTCATAATTAAAATCCATAAAAATATGAGGTATTATACAAACAAAAAACTCTCCAATCTCGATACAAAACAATGTAATCTGAAGCGCAAACACATACTAAAATCATAACCAAAATCTAGGAAATCATAAAAATCCCTAAATTTCTAATTTAAAACCCACGAATGGGTATAAACCAAACCTAATTTGAAGAAAGAAAATAAAATAAAAATATATATTTGTAAATAAAAATTGAATCAAAACTAACATTAATCGTAAGCCCAAAATTGGGGTATACCATATTAGTGAGAGATGGAGGCGATAATAAGAGTCTTGGAGTCAAGTGAGAGATGGAGGAGGCATATGAGCTAGAGTGGTGGTAGAGTTCCATGTGTCATTGGCATGGGAACTAAAGGGAAGGTTTTTGAGGTGGAAACATGGGAGGCAGTGTCTTAGGAGCTGAAGATAGGTAGGGTTTGTGTTGCGTTGTGTTGTCTTGTGTTGTGATAGAGAGGGTGTATGTTGTGGGAGGTAGGGTTTTTGTAATACGAGCTTATGACATGGAAAAGACATCTTATGACATGGAAAATACATTTGAAAACATGGCGCGACTCTAAATGTGTCTCTAGTGCGTGTAAATATGGCTCAAGTGTAAGTTGGTCGTGCAAGTAATAATCCGAGCAAGTTGGGTATCAAACACAGGGACTAAGACGAATATCGTGACGACTAATAAGAAAGATGTCTAAAACCTAATGATCCACTCATGAAAAAGGAAAAGAAAAGGTGATGATGTTATGGGAAAGTCTAACTAAATAATGTGACCTAATTAATAAATATGAATTAACTAAAGTATACTAACATGAAAACTTTTGATTTTAACTATAAGAGAAAAGTGGGATTGGGATACAATCCTCCGAACCATCGGCTACTATGTCAGATATAAAACATTAAAGAATCAAATATATAGTGAAGAGAAGACCTTAAATTCATCTAAGCACTATATTTATATATGGGGATTTTACTCGGCACAACGTATAGGTAAAAATAAATCTAAAGCGAATGATAAAATTTCCAACACGCATAACGCACCCTTAAACACTCCGGTTACCTTCAACAAACAAAGTTAAAAGGCTTACAATATTCGTACTGACAAAATATTAAGCCTCTAATTATTTATTTAATTCAATCATGTTTTATATTTATCCATAATACCTAAGTTGGGTTTATGTATCCCAACTCGCTAAAAACCTAGCCAAACATGGAAAATCTAATATTAAGCATGAATTCTATGTTTCATCGAAGCATTGTGACGTAAGGAATGCAAGAACACATGTAAATAATTAGATCTTGAAATCACAAACATAACAAAGAAATATTTGATCTTGAAAGCAAGTAAAGGAAGAAATACTTATATTGATGAATAAAGTGCAAAATAATGCCAAAACATTAATTTCTTGATGATCTTCTTACCTCCTACCTTCCTTTCCTCTAAAGCTCTCTAAAACAAGGTCAAAATTTGTGTAACTAAAGTTTAATTACGAGCTAAACACCTTGGGTACGTTTTTTTGAAGTGTTTTATCAAAATAAAACTCTCATTAAAAATATGATAAGTGACAAATTCTTGAATAGGTATTTTGAAATGGTTTGCATGGTCCCCGGAGCGGTTTTCTTTACGAAATGATTACCTCAACCTCCAAACCAGTTTGTATGCTGAATTAATTACAATTTTGCCCCTGGATTCTTCTGAACTTCAAATGTTCGTAACTTGTCAATCGTAGCTCAAAATTGGGTGTTATTTCTTTAGGTGTTCTCGCAGAGTCAAGCTCCTCAACTTTTCTTAGGCTCTACATCTATGTTCAGGCTATAAAATTATATTTTTACTCCTACACTTCCTTTCCTTCTTTTGTTTAGTTATTTCAGTTTCTCTCATGTATTTTCTTGCATGAAATACCTGTAAAATACACGAGATATACACCAAACAAGAACAACTTGTTGAGTAGGGTCAGTAGCATGACTGAGAGATAAATCCATCCTAATTACACCACACGGGACCATAAAAGTATCTAAATTAATGAAAAAAAATATGAAATATCTATGCCCAATGTTAACCCGTAACTTAGGACGTTGCTCGCTCCGAGCAACGTAAAAGAATAAAAGTCCGGTCTAAACACTTTTAAAACAATTTATTGTGATAGAACAACTTTTTCACAGGCAATCGATTGCATTTAGCTTATGTAACAAGCCTTTAAACTCCTAGTCTACCCTAATAAGGTGGGTGGTGTCTCGTGAGGATTTGCAGTGAATTTACCCACAAAATTCATTTTTCGAATTAAGAAAAATATCAAAATAATTAAAAAATATACAATTCAAATCTTTAAAAATGATCACTTTAATTTTTATTCAATAATATCAATTCACAGATGTGTCTATCGGTGAGTACAAAGCCGAAAATTAAACCGCTAATTTCCAGCAATTGATCATTACATTACTTTTCGAAAATTCGCTTTGATTCAAATTCTCATGGGATGCTCTCACAAATGAATCTCTTGGAATATGGATATTTTCTCTCGGTGTGCATTATATAAAGAGTAAATATAATATACACGAGTTAATGTACACAATCTAGAAGATGGAATTTTTATAGGTGAAAAGATCTGATCAACGGATTACAGTCATTGAAAAATGGGAAACATAATCGTTTATTCACACCATTTAATATTTTTTATTATTGTGACATCCTGCCTAATAACATACCGGATGATCAGTCCTATACCAAATTGAAACAGAAATCCCAGTTGGATCATCCTTAACATCACTGTCGAAAACTTTTTAAAACTTACTAACAACTTAGTATTCCAAAAGTTGGTGCCAATTTTTAACTTTTTAATTAAACAAAACAGTACATGCAGAATTAAAAATAAACCATTCACACAACAGGATGAAAATAAACTGAATCATTAATTAAACAATTTTTTCGAATAAACCATCGACCACTAAAGCGAAATAATCCAAGACAGAAAGTCAACACCTGAATAAATTACACCTGAAAACTGTACCGAGAAGTCTGGGCGACAATCCCTAAATAAAACTGAAACTGATACAAGATTCCTACTCTAGGAATGAATGAATGAATGATGCGTCTAATCCAAACTCCTGCTAGCATCCACATGTGTCGCAGCTCCGTGTCCCTGGAATAGAATATCAATCATGGCGTCCCTGTGGCTGGACACCTAAAAGGTTTTGAAAATAGTTTTATAGCAAGGGTTAGAACCCAATATATTTTGAAAATATTTATCAAGTGAATTAACTGCAGTAATTTAAAATGCATGAATGCCCTTCATATTTAAGTTAGTGTCGCACTCTCTTGTGGACATTATCACCCCTCCACTATTGCGCACACCTATTGGTTACCTTAACCCCGCCTAGTTGTACTACCCCGTCCAACTAGTCCTGGTATAACCTTACCTTGCCATACTACTCTAACCCGAGTATAATGATTCTTGAATTATAAGTTATCTCACAATTAACTTAATTAATTCCTCTTAAATAGTATCATATAATCGTGTCACAAGTTACATAAAGTAAATACATCACACATTGTATTATTACCCGCATATAATATTTACTACCATTACATACGTACCTTTACTACAACATCCATACATATAACATACATATATCCATCCCTTCGATTATACCCTCACCAGATGATTCCCTCTAAAATGTTATCTCACTAGGTGTGCTCACGAAACCTAGTTTTCCCAAATTGGAATCGCTCACCAACTTGGCCCAAAATATAAACGTAGTGGAGGCGGTCATATTCCTTCCCTAGAAGTGAGATAAATCCCTCACCCATATATACCGGACGCTATGAACTGGGGATATACTCGCCCTACTCCTCAAGCTAGGTGATTCACCCACAACGCGCAACCTCCCTTGATAGTATTAGAGTATATTAATTTGAATAAATATCTAGTCATTGATATTTAATATCACACACAATATACACACGTATATATATACTATCATTACACCGTTTATATATAATATAACCCCCGCTTTATCGTGTACTAATATCCCGTACACTACCTGTAATTCCCTGAGTCTGTGGCCCGACTCAACGTAATTAATTTTTACATAATAATTTATCATCATCCCGAGTCTATGGTCTGACTCTACTATAATTAATTCACACCTCAATTAATATAATACTTTCCTTGAGTCTATGGTCCGACTCCAATTAAATTAACTAACACGCATTTTAATTAAACACCTCTCCGAGTCTACAATCCGACTCTAATTAAATTAATTATCACACCTATTAATTTAATCCTACACGAGTCTACAATCCGACTCTAATTAAATTAACTATCCCATTTATTAATTTAACCCTACCCGACTCTACAATCCGACTCTAATTAAATTAATTATCCCA
Source organism: Sambucus nigra (assembly GCA_949130495.1). Taxonomy (NCBI): domain Eukaryota; kingdom Viridiplantae; phylum Streptophyta; class Magnoliopsida; order Dipsacales; family Adoxaceae; genus Sambucus; species Sambucus nigra. The sequence goes on along the minus strand of OX422207.1, from coordinate 126,347,706 downwards.
CTTATTAATTTAATCCTACACAAGTCTACAATCTGACTCTAATTAAATTAATTATCCCACTTATTAATTTAATGCTACCTGAGTCTACAGTCCGACTCTAATTAAATTAATTATCAGACTTATTAATTTAATCCTACCCGAGCCTATAATCCGACTCTAATTAAATTATTTATCACACTCTAATTTAATCCTACCCGAGTCTACAATCCGACTCTAATTAAATTAGTTATCACACTTATTAATTTAATCCTACCCGAGTCTATATTTAATCCTACCCGAGTCTATAATCCGACTCTAATTAAATTAATTATCACGCTTATTAATTTAATACTACCCGAGTCTATAATCCGACTCTAAATTAATTACTCTCTCTCAATAATTAATTAAATACTTTGGTGTCACTTAACCAACATACCCGAACTCGCTCACTTGGTCCATTTTACCTCTCATAATTTCATCACCACATTTTCACCCACAATGTGTCACACATGCATCTCCATAAATTTTCCAATTATATTTACCTATAATCACCAACATACCCGGACTCGATCACTTGGCCCGAAATTAAATATTTCCCGAGTCTGCATCCCGACTCTAAATTAATTAGTTTATCTCCAAACTTAATTCACTACCTTGGCGTCACTTACCCAATATACTCGGACTCACTCACTTAATCCATATCTCCCTACTTCAGAATAACATTCATCAAATTCATCCATAAAGTGCTCCAAATAAATTGCCCCTAGTCCCAATTACCTTTTCCCATAATTACTAGTAATATGTGTTTCATAAATTTTTTTTCACTAATTAATGTATGGGAATTAATTTAATTATTTAATTTCCCCCCTTATCTCCCAAACTGGATGAACTGCCCATATTTTCCCATCGTCGATCGATCGATGCCCCCCGATCGATCGATCGACCCCTTCGTGACAGATCTTCTTCCCCACTGATTTCCACCATTAACGAAATTCAAGGTTTTTGACCCATAATCTAAACCTCTAATTACATCATCCCACCACAAAAACATCGTTATTACATATCCAACACATCATAGGTACCTTAATATAATCAATTTCTCAACTTGTATCTACTTTTCGAAATGGGTTTTTCTCCAAAAAAATTCAATTATCTCGTGTGGGCCCGGCTATGCCCAAAAATGCCCCGAGACCTAATTACTACCCCCGGGTACTCTTTTCTGACTATCTCGACCCATCCGGATACAACTGCGCACTCATAATTGGCATCCAAATTAATTTATAAAAATCCTTATCTCACACCCAATTTAGTCTATACCGACTCCTGGCTGGGATAAGTGCATACCCCGTCATTAATACCCGAAATGACGTAATTAAATTATTACTATTCACTTAGTAAATAAATTTCCCTAAACATTAACCATTCACTCCCCAATTAATATTTAAATATATATATTGCCATAATTAATTCAATTAAAATTACAACACATAAGTAATTTAAAATTCCCGAATTAATTAAATATTAAATGCACAAAAATATAGGGTGTTACATAATTCCCCCCTTACAAAGGAATTTCGTCCTCGAAATTATGATGAGCGTAATGTTCCATGCTTCACATATTACTCTATAGTCATGTGCCTCCAAGCCCGTTATATCTATCTCATCCGCTTCTAACCATACGTTACACAAGCATGCATTTAGAGTACCCAGGGCACCCATACACCCTATACTTGTGATTAACATCACAAAATTTGCCTTAATTAACCCGGGTGCCCATACACCCTATCCCCGCGCTCTATCGGACGAAATTTACCCGACTCTGCTAGTCGTAACCCGTAATATAGCTTCGAACCCGTAGACATATCACATATATAAATATATATACATATATATCTACTGTCCGGGTACCCAACTCATGTGCTAACGTCCAAACATCTCCCCATAAATACTTGTCTCTCAAAACAAAAGTATATACGCTTACCCTTATGCTATTAAAGAAAACATAAAATACCGCGCCCTTACTATCACTAGTCCTAGCGCAAAATAAACCGCGAGCTATCTCTCTTTGCTCGAAAATAAATCTAACCACCCTGATTCACTTCAGTAAACATCTCCACTTACCGGGATAAATTGTGAGAACACAAAACTTCACTATGTGCTATCGTACCACACAATACAACATATATATCCACATATATATAGGCTATGCGCACTCTCCGGTGATACCTATTACCAAGCACACCCTGGTGTCGCGAACACTAAAATTTTGTACCACTATCCACCATAGTTAAATTTCATCGTTATCCAGCCGATATTTTGAAAATATTATTAACCCTACTCCCATAATTCTCGATAGTAGAAATTCCTCGCATAATTCAAACCTTTCCTCAGCGTACACAGTCACTCTCCCGTGAAGAACACCAAGGAAACTCCGCTACCCTACGAAAAGTTTATCTACATACTATGGCTGCTACACCCAACGCACCCACTAAGTTTTGACTCACCCCCAAACTCTAGTGAAAAATAAGTCTTATATTGTGACATCCTCCTATTCACTCAAAAATATACCCCATGCCCCTAGGGTAAAAATAATTACCTCTATATTCCAGCTGCAACGGCTGATTATCGGGTTCCGGAGCATCTTCTCCTTGCCCGAATGCGCCCATGACTTGCTGTAGTGGCTGCACATCCAGGACCTCGTCCTGTAATTGACCCCTGCCTTATTTAAGATAATTTCTCTTCAAGTGTATCACTTTCCCCCACAAACGAAACACCTTCTCATACATTCACCCTGCCACTGGTCCCTTTTATGCCGACCTTGTTGAAATTACTGGCCATCCTGCCGATAGCCTCCAGTTCTAAATCGTTTGGCATGATTTCCCTGCTGGAAATCCTGCCCCTGACCTCCCCCAGTCTGCTATTGGGATACCCTACTGGTATTGTTCCCTCCTGCCTTATCCGACTGGCTAGTTTCCACTCCCCTCTCGCTTCCTTTCACGTGGAAGCGATATCCCTAATAGTGTCGGAGTGTTGCATTAATGACATCAGCATAATCTACTAATGCGTATTTACCAATTCAATGTTGTCTGATTCCCCAGACTAACCCGTCCACAAACCTTTACTTTCTTTCTCTTTTCCCTGCTTACCTTATCCAGTACAAAATTTAGTCAATGAGTGAATTCTTCCTCGTAATCGGCCACTTAACGGTCTCCTTGAGTCATCTCACAAAATTTTCTCCTCGTTTCGGTCTCAACCACTGGAGGAAAATACTTGTGGTCAAACCACACCTAAAACTCTGTAATAGCTAGTGTGTACTTTTCCTCACTGTGGTGATCGACTCTCACCACTGTAGCGCTGCTCCCACTAAACTAAAAGTAGTTAGCATTTTCTTCCGCACCTCATCGCAATCTCTCATGCGTAGGTGACGCTGGATATCCCTCTTCCTTGACATGTTAGCACTACATCTGAACCCACCCGCAATTCTGGTGGGTTCCCACAAAAAAATAACATTTCTCTCTTACTTCCACCCTGACGACTCCGCGTGAGTCTGATCATCCGGCACCACTAACACTTGTGGCTGACCCCGTGGAAAGTACCATGCCGTTGCGAACACCGCCGCTTCAACTGCCTGCGCCACTAGTTCCGTTACTTGTGCTGCCAAAATCATCTCTGGCAGTTGCTGTGGTAGCTTTTGCCCCTGAAGAGCCTCTCTCATCTCCCCCTGCTTCCCTAGCTGCTTTCTCTCTCCTGGGCGTCATCCGGAATGAGAATCGAATTTTTATAAGTTCACTCTCAAATATAAATTTCGCAGAAGAACGTATGTGTCCATACGTTTGAGAATACAACATTCCTATAATAGGGCTCTATATCAAAGATTGCTAAGCTGAAACGTGAAAAGCCGCACAGATCCTAAGGACACTAGAACCTGATGCTCTGATATCATCTGTGACACCCCACCTAATAAAATATCGGGTGATCAGTCCTATACCAAATTAAAACAGGAATCCCAGTTGGATCATCCTTAGCATCACTGTCGAAAACTTTTTAAAACTCACTAACCACCTAGTATTCCAAAAGCTGGTGCCAATTTTTAACTTTTTGATTAAACAAAACAGTACATGTGGAATTAAAAATAAACCATTCACAAACTAAATGAAAATAAACTGAATCATTAATTAAACAATTTATCGAATAAACCATTGACCACTAAAGCGAAATAATCCAATACAGAAAGTCAACACCTGAATAAATTACACCTGAAAACTGTACCGAGAAGTCTGGGCGACATCCCCTAAATAAAACTGAAACTGATACAAGATTCCTACTCTAGGAATGAATGAATGATGTGTATAATCCAAACACCTTCTAGCATCCACATGTGTCGCAGCTCCGTGTCCCTGGAATAGAATATCAATCATGGCGTCCCTGTGGATGGACACCTAAAAGGTTTTGAAAATAGTTTTATAGCAAGGGTTAGAACCCAATACATTTTGAAAATATTTAGCAAGTGAATTAACTGCAGTAATTTAAAATGCATGAATGTGCTTCATATATAAGTTAGTGTCGCACTCTCTTGTGGTCATTCTCACCCCTCCACTATTGTGCACACCTACCGGTTACCTTAACCCCACCTAGTTGTACTACCCCGTCTAACTAGTCCTGGTATAACCTTCCCTTGCCATACTACTCTAACCCGAGTATAAAAATTCTTGAATTATAAGTTATCTAACAATTAACTTAATTAATTCCTCTTAAATAGTATCATATAACCGTGTCACAAGTTATATAAAATAAATACATCACACATTGTATTATTACCCGCATATAATATTTACTACCATTACATACGTACCTTTACTACAACATCCACAAATATAACATACATATATCCATCCCTTTGAGTATACCCTCGCCGGATGATCCCCTCTAAAATGCTATCTCACTAGGTGTGCTCACGAAACCTAGTTTTCCCAAATTGGAATCGCTCACCAACTTGGCCCAAAATATAAACGTAGTGGAGGCGGTCATATTCCATCTCTAAAAGTGAGATAAATCCCTAACCCATATATACCATACGCTATGACCTGGGGATATACTTGCCCTACTCCTCAAGCTAGGGGATTCACCCACAACGCGCAACCTCCCTTGATAGCATTAGAGTATATTAATTTGAATAAATATTTAGTCACTGATATTTAATATCACACACAATATATATACTATCACTATACCGTATATATATAATATAACCCCGGCTTTACCGTGTACTAATATCCCGTACACTACCTGTAATTCTCGGTGTCTGTGGCCCGACTCAACGTAATTAATTTTCACTTAATAATTTATCATCATCCCGAGTCTATGGTCCGACTCTACTATAATTAATTCACACCTCAATTAATATAATACTTTTCTCGAGTCTATGGTTCGACTCCAATTAAATTAACTAACACACATTTTAATTAAATACCTCTCCGAGTCTACAATCCGACTCAATTAAATTAATTGTCATACCTATTAATTTAATCCTACACGAGTCTACAATCCGACTCTAATTAAATTAACTATCCCACTTATTAATTTAATCCTACCTGAGTCTACAATCCGACTCTAATTAAATTAATTATCCCACTTATCCCACTTATTAATTTAATCCTGCCCGAGTCTACAATCCGACTCTAATTAAATAATTATCCCACTCATTAATTTAATCCTACCCGAGTCTACAATCTGACTCTAATTAAATTAATTATCACACTTATTAATTTAATTCTACCCGAGTCTATAATCCGACTATAATTAAATTAATTATCACACTTATTAATTTAATCCTACCCGAGTCTATAATCCGACTCTAATTAAATTAATTATCACACTTATTAATTTAATCCTACCCGAGTCTATAATCCGACTCTAAATTAATTACTCTCTCTCAATAATTAATTAAATACTTTGGTGTCACTTAACCAACATACCCGGACTCGCTCACTTGGTCCATTTTACCTCTCATAATTCCAGTCCCACATTTTCGCCTACAATGTGTCACACATGCATCTCCATAAATTTTCCAATTATATTTACCTATAATCACCAACATACCCGGACTCGATTGTGACAACCCGCTCTCCGAAATAAGGGGAGGCCAGCCCGATACCTCGACATAACGGAATCATGGATGGATATCATCCTCAACATCATAACAATAATTAGGTATATGGGTAGGCCACTCCATGAATCAGAAAGCAGGTTGTCAAAATGTTGATTCAAAAAAAGATTTAAGATATAAATTAAACAACCCAAATCTGACAAAAATGGAATGTCCATGGAACAGATAGATAATTAACCAAAATAATATATCATAAAAGAACTGAATAATCTGTCGGTCCACAGATACATCGCAGAGTTTCACAATATGATATATGTTACGTACACATCCATTAACAATTACAAAATATGGGCCACTAGCCCGAATGTAAGACCCGATCATAACTAGATTCCAAAAATGAGGGCGTCTAACAACATCCTGTAATCATCCGCAAGGTCCTACAACTCGTCAAAATCATAAGAATGGAAATTCATAACGGGCGCCCTTGCGGAGGAGCACTTGAGCGGATACCACAATATGCACAACATAGAAAGATGAACGGGTCAGGGCCCGATTTATATATGATTCCCAGAAGAGTAAGAAACATGATAGATACGGACAATGAATTATAAAATCACGTGAATGAAAAATCTAACAACATAAACATAAAATGTAATAATGCAATTATATAAGTTTCTAACGATTAAAAAATTAGGGAAGAGATTAAATAAATTCTCATTTCTTCCCATATCTTATCATTTTCCATTCCTTAATAGGAATATAATTACCATCACATATCTTATAGCAATTTACATACCTCAAGTCCCACTTGAGTTAGAAAGGTTATATTCATATACATATAACGTTTCTAAGACCGCCCCTCCGAGTTTCCCCACTGGGCGCACCCCTAAATGACTATCTTCTTCCAGGGCCTATCTATACAAGACAACCTGGGCACCTAACGCACGTCGGGAAGTGGCCATATGCCTGCGAGTGAGTCATAACCACACCCGAAATTACCTCATTAGCGCAGAATAACATCCACTAAACCCGCATATGGCCGAGGACTATAGTCAGCCTGCATTCAATAGCCAGGGGACATCACCTCATGCGCGAGCTTTCCTTATGATAGCATTTAGAGAGGTGTGTTTAAGTAATTTAACAATTACCAAATTATCCCATTTTCATTATCATGAATCTCATGTATTTCATTTTATTTGAAACATTTATCTTTGAATATTTCTTATTCAATTTCATCAAATCATTAGGTCCCAAAGCATTTTCTAAACCATTTCTCGAATTCTCAAAAGACCCAAGGTTTTATATTCTACCAAAGGGCTTCTGACATCTCCCCATATGGGCTTAGAACTCTGACTTTAACTAATTACCCAAAAGAGAAGTGATACCTAAGCATCACTTCAACTACCCCTGAATTAACCCCAAGTGATCCAATTCAACTATAGGGTAACGACCAAACTCAACTAAAACTCTAAGTTTACTTCATGCAAGAAGGACCCTATTCCCAATGAAAAAGGAAAACCTAGGAAATAAAAATAAAGTTTCAAGAGTGAAAAATAGGGAACCGGTCGACTGGTACTAAGGTCGCGGTCGACCGCGTCTCAAATCTTTTGCCTTCGTAGGAAAGCAGAAAGTCTAGGAAGAGGGGGCCGGTCGACCGGTCACTGACCGCGATCGACCGCACGCCAAAATCAGGCCTTAGTGAGAAAGCAGTGTGCCCTCCCCCGAAGGCCTGATCGACCGGTCCTGGATACGCGGTCGACCGGTCATAGCAGACCCAAAAACCCTTCTTCTTCAACAACAAGTCTCCACACCATGTTTTACTACCAAAAGATTTTTAAATGCTACCAACACCCAAAATCTATACCAATAACAATTCAAAGCAACCTCCAAGAAGTTAAAACCCCTAAATCCACTAAAAACCCCTAATATCCATAAACCATACATAACCATAACTATCAATGCAAATTACTCTACTTAAACCATACACTAGCAAGTAGAAAACTTGCCTTAAGGTTGTAGCTTCAGATTTGGTGAGGATTGTAGGCAAGATCAACACCCAAACTTCAACCTCTCTTTCTCTCCTTAGGTTTCTTCTTCTTCTCTCTAGGTTTACCAATTTAATTAAAGGAATAGTAACTTGGTTGAAGACCTAAATCGTGGCTTATGCTTAAAAATTCCAGCTTAAGTAATTTACATGCGGTAAAACAATACGCATCTACTCATATAAACTACAACTAGTCAAAAGTGCCCAGAAACTAGAAATACATTATGGCACAAAATTTGACTATATCAAACCTCCCGGAACTAATGGCACCCTCCAAATTATCATTTGGAGATTTTATAATTCAGTTTAGGTTACGATTCCATTTTAAGCCCAATGTCTTCTCAAATTCTAAGGACATAATAAAACATAACATAGCAAAATTCATCTCTACATACGGTAAATATGCAACATCATAGTAGATATTAACTTATCTTTCTTAAATAAATACCTACTCCACAAATCAACATCTTTATCTAATCACTATAACTAGCAGATTAAATATAACATAGAATCTCAAAAGCGAGGGTTGTTACATACTTCCCCCCTTATGAGAATTTTGTCCCCAAAATTCAAGCGTACCTCATATAAAGAGATGCGGATATTTCTACCGCATGTCCTTCTCGCACTCCCACGTAGATTCCTTGGCATTATGGTGACTCCATTGAACCCGCACCAAGGGCAAGACACGAGATCTCAATCTACGCTCCCCATGCTCTAATATTGCAATCGGTTGTTCTTCATATGAAACATCGGGTTGCAAATAAATATCCTCGAAAGTAATGTGCCAAAGCGCACCTTCACACCTCCTATACTTCTTTAGGGAGGAGACATGGAACACATCATGAATTTGTTGCAATGGTTCCGGTAAAGCGAGTTGATATGCCACGGGACCCACCTTTGCAATAACTGGAAATGGTCCAACAAAGCGCGGCGCAAGTTTCCCCTTTTTACCAAAACGCTTTATCCCTTTCATGGGCGGCACTCTAACCAAAACTTGGTCCCCAACCTCCAATTCCACGTGTCGACGACCCGCATCGGCATATCTCTTTTGACGATCTTGGGCTATCCGAATGCGATTCTGAATCAACTCAATCTTCGAGGAAGTATCTTGGATCAATTCAGGCCCAAGAAATTTATTATCACCCACTTCCAACCAACAAGCGGGTGATCTACACAGCCTCCCATACAAAGCCTCATAAGGTGCCATTCCAATTGTGAATTGGTAAGAGTTGTTATAAGCAAACTCAACCAATGGGAGATATTGTTCCCAACCACCTTTGAAGTTAATCATACATATGCGAAGCATATCCTCCAACATTTGATTTACCCTTTCAGTTTGGCCGTTTGTTTGAGGATGGTATGAAGTGCTTAACCCCAATTTGGTCCCCATCGCTTCTTGGAAACTCCTCCAAAAGTGGGAAACAAAATTTTGTCTCTGTCGGAGACTATATTGAGAGGCACCCCATGGAGTCTCACCACCTCCTTGATGAATAAGAGAGCATACCAAGCGGTGTCATAATCTGTCCGCACAGGTAGGAAGTGTGTCGACTTTGTCAATCGGTCGATAATTACCCAAATAGAATCACACCCGCTTTGTGATCTCGGCAATCCGGTGATAAAATCCATCGATATACTTTCCCATTTCCACACGGGGATCTCTAGCGGTTGCAATAAACCTGTCGGCTTCTGATGATCAATCTTGACCAGTTGACAAGTAGTGCATTGGGACATAAATTCCGAAATATCACTCTTCATACCCGACCACCAATACTGACGGCGCATATCCTGATACATTTTGTCCCCACCAGGATGAACTGTAAACCTAGACCCATGAGATTCGGCTATCACTGCCCGCCTCAAATCTCCTCCCTCCGGAACGATGAGTCTTCCATGGAAGCGTAACCCACCCTCGGAACCAATCGAGTAGGACTCTGCTCCCCCGGACAGCAATCGACGAATATGGTCTTGACACTCCTTATCCCTTCCTTGAAATTCTACCACCCTTGCCACAATGGTATGAGTTACAGTCATTACCGACATGAATACTCTCACCATCGCATCCTCCTGACTGAGTTCCTTCCATTTAGCTTTCCAAACCTCAACTAATTCTCCATTAGGCTTCCTACTCAAGGCATCCGCTACCACGTTGGCCTTACCCGAATGATAATGAATATCAAATTGATAATCCTTCACGAACTCTAACCATCGGCGGTGTCTCATATTCAAGTCCTTCTGTGAAAATAAATATTGCAGCGATTTGTGGTCCATGAAAAGACTAAAGTTCTCTCCCAAGAGATAATGCCTCCATATTTTCAAAGCAAAAACAACTACGGCTAGTTCTAAGTCATGCACCGGATAGTTTCTTTCATGGGGCTTCAACTTACGAGAAGCATAAGCGATAGCCCGTCTCTCTTGCTGAAGTACACCTCCCAATCCTTGAAGAGATGCATCGATGACGACTAGATATTCCAATCCTGGTTTTGGCAAAGCAAGGACCGGAGCTAAAGTCAATCTATCTTTAAGTTCATCAAATGCATCTTGGAAAGAATCATCCCAAATAAAGCTCATCCCTTTCCTGGTCAAGTTGGTCAAAGGTCTAGCAATCTTAGAGAAACCCTTGATGAACCGACGGTAATAACCCGCCAATCCCAGAAAACTACGAACTTTGGTAGGTGTCGTGGGTTGACCCCACTCCCTCAGCACAGCTACCTTGCCTGGATCCACTAATACACCCTGGGACGTCACCACATAACCCAAAAAATGTACTTCCTGTAACCAAAAGCCACACTTATCGAACTTGGCATGTAGTTGATGGTCCCGTAGTCTCTGTAGGACCAACCTCAAATGCATAGCATGATTTGATTCCGTTCGAGAATAGACTAAAATGTCATTGATGAACACAATAACAAATTGGTCCAGGAAATCCCGAAAGACCCTATTTATGAGATCCATAATTACAGCAGCACTACACCAAAAACAGGAAACTGGCACGGTTTAAAACCGTGCCAGACGCAATCTGGCACGGTTTTAAACCGTGCCAGAATCAGGCGTGCCAGATTTTCTGGCACGGTTTAAAACCGTGCCAGATTTTCCAAACTGGCACGCTTTTGGCACACTTTTAAACCGTGCCAGTTTTTTAATCTGGCACGCTTTTGGCACTCTTTTAAACCGTGCCAGATGTTAAATTTGTCACGCTTTTGGCACACGCCAAAACCGTTCCAAATTATCTATTTTCTGGCACGCTTTTGGCACGGTTATAAAGCATGCCAGATTGTTTTATAAGCGTTCTCATTTTTATGCATTGGCACGATTTTGGCACGGTTTAAAACCATGCCAAATTTTTCAGTTGATTAAAAAAAATAATAATAGGAACCAAATCTGGAAAATCTGCAAATTCCAAATTCAGTAGGAAAAATATTTATTATTTGCAAAAACAAAATCAAGAAAATTCACAAATTATGAATATCGCAGGTTGTTGATAAACTAATGTGCATACAAACTTCAAAAAATTACAAGAGATAATACCAATATAAATCAACACATGACCATAAAAGTCGACAATAACTTCAAAAAATTACAAGAGTTAATAGTTCCGATATCAAAAAAAAATTGGACAGAGTTTCCTCTATTTTTCGAGCATTCCGAAACCTATTAACATAAAATCTGCCCATATAAAGGCCCGCACGGCCATAAAAGTCAACAATAAAACTACTATAGTCAGCACGACCATAAAAATAAACCATAAAACTACTGAAGCCTGCTCGGCCCTAACACAAAAAATAGAATCCTGAATATTAACAACACTAAATACACAATCCCCCTGTTGTAAAGCATTGACTTCTTCGTGCGTTCCAAGTGGATAAAGGCTAACGATTGAATGTCATCCTACAAAAAAAATAAGACACAAAAAAGATTCAATATTAGTAACCAAGTCATTTAAAAAAAAAATCATATTCAAGAAAAAGAATTGCATATACAAGAAGAAAAATTGCATATACGACTACGCGGTCAGTTCCTACAAGTTACATTATTCCCGTGCGAGGTGTTCGTGCCTCCTACGGGGACGTTTGGGGGCTGGTTTGGGTTTACACCCTTTAACGGCCTGTTTTCAAGTCTAAGTGTTATTTTTACAAATTATCGTCATTCTCTCAAACCGGAAGACCCGAGACTACGCGGTCAGTTTCTACAAGTTACATTCGTCCCGTGCGAGGTGTTCGTGCCTCCAACGGGGTCGTTTGGGGGCTGGTTTGGGTTTTCACCCTTTAACGGGCTGATTTCAAGAAAGTGTGATTTTGGCAAATTATCATCATACTCTCAAACCAAGAGACCCGTGACTGCGCGGTCAGTTCCTACAAGTTACATTGGTCCCATGCGAGGTGTCCGTGCCTCCTACGGGGTCGTTTTGGGGCTGGTTTGGGTTTTCACCCTTTAACGGCCTCTTTTCAAGTCTAAGTGTGATTTTTACAAATTATCGTCATACTCTCAAACCGGGAGACCCGGCATGATGCGATCAGTTTCTACTAGTTACATTGGTCCCGTGCGAGGTGTTCGTGCCTCCTACGGGAATGTTTGGGGGCTGGTTTGGGTTTACACCCTTTAATGGCCTGTTTTCAAGTCTAAGTGTGATTTTTGCAAATTATCGTCATACTCTCTAACCGGGAGACCCGGGATTACGCGATCAATTCCTACAAGTTACAATGGTCCCGTACGAGGCGTTCGTGCCTCCCACGGGGATGTTTCGGGCCTGGTTTGCGTTTTCACCCTTTAATGGCCCGTTTTCAAGCCTAAGTGTGATTTTTGTAAATTATGGTCATACTCTGAAACCGAGAGACCCGGGACTACGCGGTCAGTTCCTACAAGTTACATTGGTCCCGTGCGAGGTGTTCGTGCCTCCTACTGGGTCGTTTGAGGGTTGGTTTGGGTTTTCACCCTTTAACGGTCTGTTTTCAACTATAAGTCTTATTTTTGCAAATTATCATAATACTCTCAAACCGGGAGACTCGGGACGATGCGATCAGTTCCTACAAGTTACATTGGTCCCATGCGAAGTGTTCGTGCCTCCTACGGGGACGTTTGGGGGCTGGTTTGGGCTTACACCCTTTAACGGCCTGTTTTCAAGTCTAAGTGTGATTTTTGCAAATTATCATCATACTCTCAAATCGGGAGACCCGGGACTACGCGGTCAGTTCCTACAAGTTACAATGGACCCGTGCGAGGTGTTTGTGCCTCCTACGGGGTCGTTTGGGGGCTGGTTTGGGTTTTCACCCATTAACGGCCTGTTTACAAGTCTAAGTGTGATTTTGGAAAATTATCGTCATACTCTCTAACCGGGAGACCCGGGATGACGCGGTCAGTTCCTACAAGTTACATTGGTCCCGTGCGAGGTGTTCGTGCCTCCTACGGGGACGTTTGGGGGCTGGTTTGGGTTTTCACTCATTAACGGCCTGTTTTCAAGTCTAAGTGTGATTTTCACTAATTATCGTCATACTCTCTAACCGGGAGACCCGGGACTACGCGGTCAGTTCCTACATGTTACAATGGTCCCGTGCGAGGTGTTCGTGCCTCCTACGGGGTCGTTTGGGGGCTGGTTCGGGTTTTCACCCTTTAACGGCCTGTTTTCAAGTCTAAGTGTGATTTTGGCAAATTATCATCATACTCTCAAACCGGTAGACACGGGACTACGCGGTAAGTTCCTACAAGTTACATTGGTCCCATGCGAGGTGTTCGTGCCTCCTACGGGGTCGTTTGGGAGCTTGTTTGGGTTTTCACCCTTTAACGGCCTGTTTTCAAGTCTAAGTGTGATTTTTGCAAATTATCGTCATACTCTCTAACCGGGAGACCCGGGACGACGCGGTCAGTTCCTACAAGTTACATTGGTCCCGTGGGAGGTATTCGTGCCTCCTACGGGGACGTTTGGGTGCTGGTTTGGGTTTTCACCCATTAACGGCCTGTTTTCAAGTCTAAGTCTGATTTTTTGCAAATTATCATCATACTCTCAAACCGGGAGACCCGGGACTACGCGGTCAGTTCCTACAAGTTACAATGGTCCCGTGCGAGGTGTTCGTGCCTCCTACCGGGTCGTTTGGGGGATGGTTTGGGTTTTCACCCATTAACGGCCGGTTTTCAAGTCTAAGTGTGATTTTAGCAAATTATCATCATACTTTCTAACCAGGAGACCCGAGATGACGCAGTCATTTCCTACAAGTTACATTGGTCCCGTGCGAGGTGTTCGTGCATCCTACGGGGTCGAGGAGATCTAATGGAAGCAAAGGCTGAAGCTAGAATGGCTGAGAGAGGGCGACAGGAACACAAAATATTTTCATGTTAACGACTCTGAGAGAAGAAAATCCAATCTTATTACCGAGTTAACTGACGGTAACGATATATGTGTGTCGGAAGTGGAGAGCATTCTCATCTGCACTATTAATTATTTCACGAATCTTTTCAAAGCCAGTAGTACACACTTGAAATTCTATTAGTGTGTCCTCGGAGTAATCAATATCTATGTCACAAGTCAAATGAACGATACGCTCTCTCTTAAGTTTACAACTCTTAAGGTGATCCTTGACCTTAACCAAATTTCTCCTTTGAAATCCCCGTCCTGATGGTATACCAATATTATTTTTCCAAAAATACTGCATATCGTAGGGCCGTCAATTACTACTTTTGTTATGGATTTACTTAATAATGTCAGCAACCTTCATTATTTAAACCACACTCTAATCTCTTTAGGATCAAATACCAAAAAGTCCCTCAAACTTTTTCTAGTACACATTTAGTCCAAGCCTTATATTTTGTACCAAAAAATCCCTTATTCTCTTATCTTGAAAGGTCCGTGCCAGCGGCATGGTGAAGGGCTTTTGGAGAAAAATAAAAAGGATTGGACTAATTGTGTATTAAAAAATGTTCAAGTGACTATTTGGTATATGCCTCATCTGTTTAATCCCCAAAGTTAAAAAATCCAAAACTCATTTCTCAATTTTGGCATATCAGTTTATGCAACATCATTTACAAAATTATTTCTAAAATGTTGGCCAATAGACTGAAAAGACTTCGATATTCTAATATTTTGGAAAATTAGGGAACCTTCATCCATGGACGTCTCATCATAGAGATGCATTTGAAATTAGTCACTCTTTAAACAAAAGAAAGAAAGGAAGAAAGGGTAGCTTCACGTTAAATCTTGATATTAGTAAGGCTTATGATATGGTGAATTGGACCTTTCTTGAGAACATTATGGTTAATATGGTCTTTAGAGACCGATGGGTTCAATTAATCACGAACTATATATCTTTAGTGACCTTAAGGCCTTTAACTTATCCCTCCTCACAAAATAGGGGTGGAGAATCCTTACCAACCCTAACTCGTTAGCTAGTAAAATTTTGAAATAAAAATATTTCCCTAGGGGTTCCTTTTGGGAGGCTAAGCATGGCTTCAACCCGTCTTACATTTGGAAAAGAATTTAGGAAGATAGATTCGTCCTTGATAAGGGGGTTATATGGAGACTGAAAAGTGGCAAAAAAAATAAAATTTGGGAGGATAAATGGATTCCCAAACTTCCCAATTTGAAAGCATTCTCGAGCCACACACATCTGCACCATATTATTTTTTGTTCAAGACCTCAATAACCTGTTATTGGGTCAATGGGAACTTAAATCTCGTGACAAACTTATTCTCTCAATAGGAAATTCAAGACATTGGTAAAATCCTACTTTTTTTTATTTATTTTTTTTCTTTTTTTTTTAAAAGCATCCTTATATTATTAAATCAAACTGGAGAAAAAGCCTCCCTAGAGTGGTACTTACAAAATAAAAACAACTTAAAACATTAAAATGATGCTTTACAAGACCCATTGCGAAACTAAGAATCCAAAATTCTAACATAATGGCATCCAATAGCATCTAATTTGCAGGCACCCCTGACCATTCTAGGTAATTCTGGAAGAGTTTTGAAGACTTTTCCTTCTTGAAGATTAATTCCCACATTTGCCAATTTGTCAGCCACCATATTTGATTCTCTATAACAATACTTTAAAGAAAATTGCATTTGAGATAGCGTAGCTCTTATATCCTTAATAATATTAAAGAATTTCCAAGGTGGTTTCCAGGAGTTACCTATGACTTTCACCACCATCAAAGAGTCAGATTCTATGAGGACATTAACAATCTGGAACTGTAAACACAATTGAATCCCCTTTAGTAAGACCAGAAGCTCCACCTCTAAATTTGTTGCAAGATGACCTGGGAAAGCATAGGCAAATATAACCTGAGACTTCTCATTCCTAACAATACCACCATACCCACTAATACCTGGATTTCCCTTTGAAGCATCATCAACATTAAGCTTATAGAAATTTGCAGAAGGGGAATCCATTTAATTAAGGAATGGAATCTAGAACACTTCTTAAATGAAAGGTTAAACATCTCCTTACTACTGAAATCCTGAAGAAGACACTCATTTGAGAATACCATACCACTGCATAAATATTAAATCATCCTAATAGAGTTTGTAATGATGTTTTGGTGCCTAAATTTGTGACCCTCAAACAAACAAGAATTCATGGCTTTCCAAATTTCCCAGCATATCACAATGGGGATCGCTTTGCAAAGGAACCTTTGATAATCTCTTTTTCCTGATCTAAACCACCAGCTCAGAATAGCAGTAGACATATGGTTCATATTACATTTAATTCCCATATGATTCGAGAAAAATTCCCATACCAGTTTTACCTCTGGACATTGAAGGAATAAGTGATTACATGATTCTGAGTTCTTTAGGCAGGCCTGGCATCGCGAAACCAATCGAATTCCAACCTTTTGGATGTTATCGTCTAGGGGCAGATAGTTATTTGGGATTTTCCACATGTTTATAGAGAGCTTAATAGGTATATGAGGATCCCAGATTCTTTTGTAAGTAATAGAATTTGGGTAACTTCTCTCCATTACCTTCTAAGCTGAAGAGAAAGAGAAGTCTCCCTTATTAGAAGCCTTCCAGATCCATTTGCCATCCAAGAAATCCGTATACTCTAAAGCCACATCTTTATATTTCCTCATGTTTCTCCATGCTTGAGAACCCCCTTACCGGTAATGAGACCATGACTTATATTTAGCTTTCATAAAAGCAGTCCATAGAGACTCCTCGGCATAGAATTTCCAAATCAATCTAATGCAAGAGGCTTTATCAAGATATTGGAAATCTTTGAAGCCAAAACCCCCTGACTCTTTTGGCTTACACATCGCCTGCCATTTTTGCTAGTGGTGCTTCCAACCATGAGTTTCATTTCCGCCCCAAAAGAATCTGCTGAACATCTTATGGATCCTATTTATGACAGCTTTAGGTGGGTGTTGGGATGCAAGGAGGTATATGGGAATAGAGGAGAGTACATGCTGAATAAGAATGAACTTTCCACCACTGGATAAAATCTTTCCATTCCAACCTTCAATTTTTGACCTGATAGACTCTATAAGAGGAGCATATAAGCAGACCTTATTTTTCCCCTTGAAAAGAGAAGAACCCAGGTATTTTATAGGTAAGTTTTTTATAGTAGTAATCTGCCAAAAAATTCATCAAGTTGGACAAACTTTTCTTATCACCTCTAGAAAACACAATCACATTGTTGATGCAAAAAACTGGACCGAATCCCATTTTTATGATCACAGATAAATAGATAAAAGCAATCCAATCAAGCACATATTTTAAAGTGGTTCGTCTATAAGGAAAAGCCTACGTCCACTGTTATTTTATTCCCAGGGGTTTACAATAGCACAATGTGGTGTAGAGAGAGAAAAAGGTGTGGATCTTGTGTATGGTGTCTCTCGGTTCTCTTAGATCTCTCTCTCCTCCTCCTTCCTTGGCTAAGGGAATACATGTATTTATAGTGATGGGAGATAAATAGATTCATTGTATGTAGACATTTATACATTATGTTTACATTCAACGAATTTAATTATTGGATTGCTTGGTATGCTATGTGTTGTCATCTACAGTATAAATGTACATTAATGCTCATTAAATGCATAGTTATCCTTTGATCTTCCTGGTTGGTATGTCGATCAACTATCCTCGGGTGCCGACTAACTCTCCTTGGGGGCTGACCAACTCTCCTCGGATGCCGACCAACTCTCCTCGGGTGTCGAATATTGCCACGTAGGATGACATGTGTCCTTTTTTGATTGGTCCTCGTAGATGGAGAATTTTTCTGTTAACAGAAGCCCCCAATGCTCCATGCTTGATGGTTTACTAGAAAGGATGGAGTATTTATTCTGCAGTGTTGCTCGGTGCTCGTGAAATTCTTGATCTACCTTCTTGATTTGTTCAACATAAAGTGCATTATCTCCTTGACGACATATGATGCAGGCTGATCGACGGTTTCTAATCTTTCTTTTGAGGAACTCCGTGTGCTATGTATCACCCCTGGGAATTTGGATGCAGCCATGCCATAGTATGCAGCTTGTAGCTTGTTATAATCTTCAAGTATGTTGATTGGTTCGCTAGCCGACCAACTGCCTCCTGTGCTGAGCCACTGAGTGCTAACTTCATGTGCTTGATTCTTCTGATTTATGATCCTCTGAATACTTTGTCGAGTAACATACTATCTCTTGAACCCAACTCTTCAATCTGATTAGTACCAAGCTAGTGGTGGACTTCGAAACATTTTCATACAACTTCTTCTTCAATATTGGTCGGGATAGTAGTAGTAAAGATCTCAGTGCTGTAGATGCTAAATTTGACTTCTGAACATCAATAGTATGTGCATAATAACTCCTGAATATGCCTCCTGAACTTCTGAATTCACCTCCTGAACTTCTTAATACGCCTCCGTGTGAGTTTGTGAAGTTGAATTTGGTGCTCGACTGCATGATGTTATAAGAATGTGCCACCAAATGAACAAATTTATCTGTAATAGAAGCCCGCAAATGAACAAATACTTTATCGAGCACCTCCTAGATCGACCATCCGTGATGAATATCAGGATGCTCAAAGATCTTAACTTCATAAATTTTCCTCTTACTTTAAATGATCCACCTGCTGGCAAGGAACTTGTTTCAAAAGCAGAGGGGAAGAAACCAATAGAATGGGAATATTGATGTAATAAATTTGTATTTCATTCCTGATGTATTTTGTTTTTTATTTTAATGAAAGACTTTCATTTTTGTTCGCAATCTTAATTTCTATTGTCTTGTAAAATACTTTACATCTGTGCATATGTATCTGTTAAAAAGATAACAATATTGTGTTGTTTGTCGATCAACTTAGTAAAAAAGTTACGAGTATCAAAAATGTTGCTCGATCACTTTCTCGTTTTCATAAAATGTTTCCGACCAACCAAGGTCGGTAAATTTTCCTTTTCGACCAACTACAGTTAGTGGGTTTTTATCCCCGACCAGCCATAGTTAGTGGATTTTTCCTCTACGAGCAACTTTGGCACTTTCTGGAATAATCTTACCTCCCAACCAACATAAGTTGGCATTTTCGAGAATATATTTACCTCCCGAGCAACATAAGTTGGCATTTTCGAGAATATATGTACTTCCTAACCAACATAAGTTGGCATTTTTAGGAATATTTTGTGTCCTAACCAAACAGGTTGGCATTTTTAGGAATATTTTGTTTCCTAGCCAAACAGGTTGGCATTTTTAGGAATATTTTGCTTCCTAGCCAAACAGGTTGGCATTTTTAGGAATATTTTGTTTCCTAACCAATCGAGGTTGTCATTTTTAGGAATATTTTGTTTCCTAGGCAAACAGGTTGGCATTTTTAGGAATATCTTATTTCCTAACCAACTGAAGTTGGCATTTTTAGGAATATTTTGTTTCCTAACCAACCGAGGTTGGCATTTTTAGGAATATTTTTGCTGAGTAGTCTAAGCTTTGTCGAGTTTTGCCGAGTAGTGTGTAGCACTAGTATTCCCCAAAAAAATTTAAATAAAAGGAGCAGGTATAACAACTTCACTTCCAAATGTCAGCATATATGGTGATTCTCCAGCTGCTGCTCGGGGAGTAATACGATAAGCCCACAGTACTGACTGTAACTCGTTGATCCATTTTGCTTTTGCGTCACTTAGTCTTTTCTTCAATCCATTTAGCAATGTTCTGTTCGTCACTTTAGTATGTCCGTTGCTTTGAGGATGTCCTGGTGCCGAGTGGATCTTTAAGATATTGGATTGATGGCAATAGGCAACGAACTCCTCGTTGTCAAATTGTGTTCCATGGTCTGTGATGAAGGCGTGAGGAAGACCATATCGACAGATGATATTCTTCCAGATAAATTGGTACACCTTACCGTACGTCATATCAATGAGAGGCTCCACTTCTACCCACTTAGTAAAATAATCCACTGCGACGACGAGGTATTTGAACCTTCCCCTGGTCGTTGGTAGTGGCCCGACCAAATCTACTCCCCACATGGAAAATGGCCAAGGGGAAGTGATGGGTGTCAACAATGCTTGTGGAGTTCTTCGGATGGAGGAAAAGTGCTGGAACTTGTCACATTTCTTGGCATAGGCTATACAATCAGCTTTCATCGTTGGCCAGTAGTATCCCTGCATCATCATCCTTTGCAAAAGTGTCCGACCTGCTACATGGGCTCCACAAGACCCTTCATGGACCTCTTCAATCAAATCTTTCACCTCGGTGGGATGCACACATCTTTGCAAACCTGCCATAATTCCTCGTCTATATTAAATACCGTTAATTAATACATACCGTGCAGCTTTAAACTTCAATTTCTTGGCTGCGAGCTTGTCAATTGGTAATTCTCCCTCCTCAATATATGCCCTGATGGGATCCATCCAAGATGGTCCTAAATCAAGGGTAATAAAATTTATCGTCAGATCTTCATCTATACTCCGACCAACTAAAACTTCAATTGGGATTGTTCTTCGTAGCTCGGTACGAGTAGCTGATGCTAATCGAACTAAGGCGTATAGTCTCGCATTCTCCATTCTTGGTATTCTGATTAGCTGAATAGCAACAAATTTTGATACCAACTCCATCACCTTTGCATGATACCTAATCATTGATTCTCCTTTGGCTGCCTATATTCCCAACATTTAGTTTACGATCAATTGAGAATCACTGAAGACAATAACCTGTTGCGCCTCCATAATTTTTGCCAAATTAAGACCTGCAATCATGGCCTCATACTCAACCTCATTATTGGAAGCTTTGAATTGGAATCGTAGGGCGTATTCCATGTCGACCTCATCCAGGTTGTTCAAAACGATCCCTGCCCCACAGCCTGTTGTGCAAGATGAGCTATCTACATATAGCCTCCATATAGGTAACTCGTCTTCAAATTTCTGATCTGACAGAGTTCCTCGGTGAAATATTTGTTGCTTCCTTTCATCCTCCCCTGATATTTCTTGCTCCTCGTCGATCATCTTTTCTTTCCCTTTTACCAACCGGAGTTGGTCTGAGCTCGAAATTGATGATCCTATAACATCCACTCGCCCTTTTACCAACCGGAGTTGGTCTGAGCTTGTGTCTGTTGATTCTATAACATCCACAGGTTGATCAGCGAGCAACTTTTGCTCCTCGGGGGTATCAGGATAGGTGAACTCTGCTATAAAATCTGCTACAGCCTTCCCTTTTAGCGATGACCTGGGTTCATAAACTATATCATATTCACCGAGCTCTATTTCCCAATACATCAATCTCCCTAATTTTTCTGGTTTATGAAGGGCTTGCCTCAACGGCATATCAGTATATACTACTATGGTATGAGTTTGGAAGTATGGCCTCATTCTCCTACTTGCCTCAATCAACGCCAGTGCCAATTTTTCCAGCCTCGGATATCTGATTTCTGCTCCTCGGAAGGTCTTACTCGTGTAATAAATTGGTTTTTGCACTCCATTCTCCACTCTGATCAACGCCGAGCTAACTGCATTCTCCGATACTGCTATATACAAGTACAATTTTTTCCATCACCGGCCTGGACAACAGTGGAGGTGCTCCCAGGTATTTTTTTCAAGTCTTGAAAGGCCTTCTCACATTTATCATTCCACTCAAATGTCTTTCGGAGCGTTGTGAAGAATGGGAGACATCTATCAGTTGCTCGCGATACAAATATGTTGAGTGTTGCTACTCGTCCTATGAGACTCTGTACTTCTTTCTTCGTCGTTGGAGATCGCAACCCTAATAGGGCATTGATCTTTTCAGGATTTGCTTTAATGCCTTGTTGATTGACAATGTACCCGAGAAACATGCCTTCTCGAACTCCAAATATGCACTTCATCGGGTTCAGCTTCATTTGATATTTATCCAGTTGATCAAAGGTCTGTCCTAAGTCAACTAGATGATCGACAGCTTTCTTGTCTTTGTCAGCATATCGCAAACATAGACTTCCATATTGCAACTGATTTGTTCAGCAAAGACCTTGTTCATCAGCCGCTGATATGTCGCACCTGCATTTTTCAAACCAAAAGGCATAACATTATAACAATAAGTTCCCCTAGGAGTAATGAAAGAAGTACTCTCCCTGTCTTCAAGTTTCATTTTAATCTGGTTGTAACCAGAATAAGCATCCATGAAGCTCAGCAGCTCGTGTCCCGAGGTAGCATCGACTAGTCGATCAATTCGGGGCAGCGGAAAGTGATCCTTTGGGCATGCTTTATTGAGGTTGGTGAAGTCTACACACATCCTCCACTTGTTATTCTTCTTTTTTACCATCACCACATTTGCTAACCAGTCTGAATATTTAACATCTTCAATGAAACAAGCTTTCTGGAGCTTCTCGACTTCCTCCTGTATAGCTTGATTCTTCTCGGGACTGAATACTCTTCTTCTCTACTTCACAGGCATGATCTCCTTATTCACATTGAGTTCATAACATAAGAAGTTTGGGTCTATCCCTGGCATATCTTCATGACTCCATGCAAAAGTTTGTCTTATGCTTCTAAGGAAAGTTATCAATTCTTGTTTTCATGAGGCTTCCAACGACGAACATATTTGAGTAGTTCATTCAGGGTGCTCGTCGTTCAGAATGATATTTTAAGTAGCTTCCACCACTTGACCCTTCACGAGTTGCGACTCATCTCTAGGATCCAATGTTTCAATTTCTGCACCTTCATCCACTTGATAAGTAGTAGTCTTTTTCCTCGACTCCTCCAGCTCCTCTTGCTTGGCAGATGAATAATAACATTCCCGAGCTACTTTTTAATCACCTTTCATAACTCCTACTCCAAAATTTGTTGGAAATTTTAGGCATTGATGTACTGTAGATGGCACTGCCTCGAACTTCTTCAATCCTACTCTTAACTCGATTAAGTCAAGTATGAAGCTCTATGCCTAGGATTGGGGCATGTATGAAATAAATCTGATGGTGCCAATTGAATTGTTGTTTGCAGTCTTGTTGCTGTGTTGTGTGCAGTCTAGCTGCGTTGTTTTTGTTCGGTATTGACCTTTTAAGGTCTTTATGTGCTGTTGATGAGCATCCAAGAATTGTACTGGGCAGATAATTTTTCCTGACCACCTGTTGAGGCTGAATCATATAAAAATTACAATTAGAATAATTATTCAATCGACCAATATATAGTGTGCATTGGCTTCAATATTGGACAATTTAAATTTCCAGATAATAATATGAGAGATAACAATCAAAATATCTCGTGTTCTCATAAAAATATGATGTACATAAACGTGTCTCCATAAAAATATTTAACGGACTTGTGATTATGAAATTTTCGTTTATTCATATTTGAAATAAAAACCGATCCACTAATTTAATAAAATCGTGATTTGCAATATTTTGCAGATTTGATAAATGAAAAATTGGACAACTAATTTATGTTTATAATCATAAAAAGCATGACTGAATCAAAAGATGTATGTATGTATGTACAACATATAATTGATTATTCATATATTGATAAAATTGATCGTATTAACACAATTACATAATATGATTATTTGTGCAGAGAACATAGTTTTCTTGAAGAGAGAGAAATGGGTCTGATTCAATTCATGTTAATATCGGAATGGAAAATACATGATCGTTCTTAATGC
Organism: Sambucus nigra; assembly: GCA_949130495.1. Taxonomy (NCBI): domain Eukaryota; kingdom Viridiplantae; phylum Streptophyta; class Magnoliopsida; order Dipsacales; family Adoxaceae; genus Sambucus; species Sambucus nigra. The sequence goes on along the minus strand of OX422207.1, from coordinate 126,323,573 downwards.
TTATCTATATCCTAACATATTTGTTCAGAAAATCTTCAAGTGGATCCATAGATGCAAGGATTTGTATAATATTTATGAGTCTAAAATTCACCGGATCCCCAAATTGAAAACAATCACACAGTTAATGCATATAAAAATTATGACTAAATTAAAAGATTTTCAAATGAATCAAATTTGTATATACTCATATAAAAGAGATTTATGAATATAGAGAAATTATTTTATCTCCTTAAAGAAGAAATAATATAATATGTACACAAATTTCTCAAACTTTGTGATTATGAAATGTACATTTATGCAGATTTGTAAAATTAGATTCAACAATTTGTGAATATAAAATCATGATTGAATTAAAAGATGTATGCACAATATATAATTGATTTGATCTCTAATTTTATGGATATAAACATATGAGAATCATGATTTGAACAAAAATATAATGGGAATTTGAATAATCATCAAAGATCTTTCACAAATTATTTCAAAATCAACAAAGAAAATTATCAAATCTTATCATCACCATATATATTGGTATATTTAATCATTACAAATATTTATTCCATGATATAAAATTGAAACTTGAGAATCAAGCAAAAAGTTATGATTTATGAAATCCACTATTTTTCAGATTTCTAAATAAGAATTAATCTAATAGTTATGATTTTTAAAATCATGATATGCCATATTTTGCAAATAAAAATTGGACAATTAATTTATGTATATAAACATAAAAATCATGATTGAATCAACGCATGTATGTATAATATATAATTTATTATACATATAGGAAATAAAAACTTAGCTTTTGATGGAGAACAATGCTTGTAACACGTTCCCACAGACGGCGTCAATCTGTTGATACAGGAAACTGGACCGAATCCCATTTTTATGATCACAAATAAATAGATAAAAGAAATCCAATCAATCACATGAGAGACAAAGATTTTTAAAGTGGTTCGACTATAAGGAAAAGCCTACGTCCACTGTTATTTTATTCCCAGGGGTTTACAATTGCACAATGTGGTGTAGAGAGAGAAAAAGGTGTGGATCTTGTGTATGGTGTCTCTCGGTTCTCTTAGATCCCTCTCTCCTCCTCCTTCCTTGGCTATGGGAATACATGTATTTATAGTGATGGGAGATAAAGAGATTCATTGTATGTAGACATTTATACATTATGTCTACATTCAACGAATTTAATTATTGGATTGCTTGGTATGCTATGTGTTGTCATCTACAGTATAAATGTACATTAATGCTCATTAAATGCATAGTTATCCTTTGATCTTCCTGGTTGGTATGTCGATCAACTATCCTCGGGTGCCGACTAACTCTCCTCGGGGGCTGACCAACTCTCCTCGGATGCCGACCAACTCTCCTCGGGTGTCGAATATTGCCACGTAGGATGACATGTGTCCTTTTTTGATTGGTCCTCGTAGATGGAGAATTTTTCTGTTAACAGAAGCCCCCAATGCTCCATGCTTGATGGTTTACTTGAAAGGATGGAGTATTTATTCTGCAGTGTTGCTCGGTGCTCGTGAAATTCTTGATCTACCTTCTTGATTTGTTCAATATAAAGTGCATTATCTCCTTGACGACATATGATGTAGGCTGATCGACAGTTTCTAATGTTTCTTTTGAGGAACTCCGTGTGCTATGTATCACCCCTGGGAATTTGGATGCAGCCATGCCATAGTATGCAGCTTGTAGCTTGTTATAATCTTCAAGTATGTTGATTGGTTCGCTAGCCGACCAACTGCCTCATGTGCCGAGCCACTGAGTGCTAACTTCATGTGCTTGATTCTTCTGATTTATGATCCTCTGAATACTTTGTCGAGTAACATACTAGATCTTGAACCCAACTCTTCAATCTGATTAGTACCAAGTTAGTGGTGGACTTCGAAACATTTTCATACAACTTCTTCTTCAATATTGGTCGGGATAGTAGTAGTAAAGATCTCAGTGCAATAGATGATAAATTTGACTTCTGAACATCAATAGTATGTGCATAATAACTCCTTAATATGCCTCCTGAACTTCTGAATGCACCTCCTGAACTTCTGAATACGCCTCCGTGTGAGTTTGTGAAGTTGAATTTGGTGCTCGACTGCATGATGTTATAAGAATGTGCCACCAAATGAACAAATGTATCTGTAATAGAAGCCCGCAAATGAACAAATACTTTATTGAGCACCTCCTAGATCGACCATCCGTGATGAATATCAGGATGCTCAAAGATCTTAACTTCATAAATTCTCCTCTTACTTTAAATGATCCACCTGCTGGCAAGGAACTTGTTTCAAAAGCATAGGGGAAGAAACCAATAGAATGGGAATATTGATGTAATAAATTTGTATTTCATTCCTGATGTATTTTGTTTTTTATTTTAATGAAAGACTTTCATTTTTGTTCGCAATCTTAATTGCTATTGCTTGTAAAATACTTTACATCTGTGCATATGTATCTGTTAAAAAGATAACAATATTGTGTTGTTTGTCGATCAACTTAGTAAAAAAGTTACGAGTATCAAAAATGTTGCTCGATCACTTTCTCGTTTTCATAAAATGTTTCCGACCAACCAAGGTCGGTAAATTTTCCTTTTCGACCAACTACAGTTAGTGGGTTTTTATCCCCGACCAGCCGTAGTTAGTGGATTTTTCCTCTACGAGCAACTTTGGCACTTTCTGGAATAATCTTACCTCCCAACCAACATAAGTTGGCATTTTCGAGAATATATTTACCTCCCGAGCAACATAAGTTGGCATTTTCGAGAATATATGTACTTCCTAACCAACATAAGTTGGCATTTTTAGGAATATTTTGTGTCCTAACCAAACAGGTTGGCATTTTTAGGAATATTTTGTTTCCTAGCCAAACAGGTTGGCATTTTTAGGAATATTTTGCTTCCTAGCCAAACAGGTTGGCATTTTTAGGAATATTTTGTTTCCTAACCAATCGAGGTTGGCATTTTTAGGAATATTTTGTTTCCTAGCCAAACAGGTTGGCATTTTTAGGAATATCTTATTTCCTAACCAACTGAAGTTGGCATTTTTAGGAATATTTTGTTTCCTAACCAACCGAGGTTGGCATTTTTAGGAATATTTTTGCTGAGTAGTCTAAGCTTTGTCGAGTTTTGCCGAGTAGTGTGTAGCACTAGTATTCCCCGAAAAATTTTAAATAAAAGGAGCAGGTATAACAGCTTCACTTCCAAACGTCAGCATATATGGTGATTCTCCAGCTGCTGCTCGGGGAGTAATACGATAAGCCCACAGTACTGACTGTAACTCGTTGATCCAGATTGCTTTTGCGTCACTTAGTCTTTTCTTTAATCCATTTAGCAGTGTTTTGTTCGTCACTTTAGTCTGTTCGTTGCTTTGAGGATGTCCTGGTGCCAAGTGGATCTTTAAGATATTGGATTGATGGCAATAGGCAACGAACTCCTCGTTGTCAAATTGTGTTCCATGGTCTGTGATGAAGGCGTGAGGAAGACCATATCGACAGATGATATTCTTCCAGATAAATTGGTACACCTTGTCATACGTCATATCAATGAGAGGCTCCGCTTCTACCCACTTAGTAAAATAATCCACTGCGACGACGAGGTATTTGAACCTTCCCCTGGTCGTTGGCAGTGGCCTGACCGAATCTACTCCCCACATGGAAAATGGCCAAGGGGAAGTGATGGGTGTCAACAATGCTTGTGGAGTTCTTCGGATGGAGGAAAAGTGCTGGCACTTGTCACATTTCTTGGCATAGGCTATACAATCAGCTTTCATCGTTGGCCAGTAGTATCCCTGCATCATCATCCTTTGCAAAAGTGTCCGACCTGCTACATGGGCTCCACAAGACCCTTCATGGACCTCTTCAATCAAATCTTTCACCTCGGTGGGATGCACACATCTTTGCAAACCTGCCATAATTCCTCGTCTATATTGAATACCGTTAATTAATACATACCGAGCAGCTTTAAACTTCAATTTCTTGGCTGCGAGCTTGTCAATTGGTAATTCTCCCTCCTCAATATATGCCCTGATGGGATCCATCCAAGATGGTCCTAAATCAAGGGTAATAAAATTTATCGTCAGATCTTCATCTATACTCCGACCAACTAAAACTTCAATTGGGATTGTTCTTCGTAGCTCGGTACGAGTAGCTGATGCTAATCGAACTAAGGCGTATAGTCTCGCATTCTCCATTCTTGGTATTCTGATTAGCTGAATAGCAACAAATTTTGATACCAACTCCATCACCTTTGCATGATACCTAATCATTGATTCTCCTTTGGCTGCCTATATTCCCAACATTTGGTTTACGATCAATTGAGAATCACTGAAGACAATAACCTGTTGCGCCTCCATAATTTTTGCCAAATTAAGACCTGCAATCATGGCATCATACTCAACCTCATTATTGGAAGCTTTGAATTGGAATCGTAGGGCGTATTCCATGTCGACCTCATCCAGGTTGTTCAAAACGATCCCTGCCCCACAGCCTGTTGTGCAAGATGAGCTATCTACATATAGCCTCCATATAGGTAACTCGTCTTCAAATTTCTGATCTGACAGAGTTCCTCGGTGAAATATTTGTTGCTTCCTTTCATCCTCCCCTGATATTTCTTGCTCCTCGTCGATCATCTTTTCTTTCCCTTTTACCAACCGGAGTTGGTCTGAGCTCGAAATTGATGATCATATAACATCCACTCGCCCTTTTACCAACCGGAGTTGGTCTGAGCTTGTGTCTGTTGATTCTATAACATCCACAGGTTGATCAGCGAGCAACTTTTGCTCCTCGGGGGTATCAGGATAGGTGAACTCTGCTATAAAATCTGCTACAGCCTTCCCTTTTAGCGATGACCTGGGTTCATAAACTATATCATATTCACCGAGCTCTATTTCCCAATACATCAATCTCCCTAATTTTTCTGGTTTATGAAGGGCTTGCCTCAACGGCATATCAGTATATACTACTATGGTATGAGCTTGGAAGTATGGCCTCATTCTCCTACTTGCCTCAATCAACGCCACTGCCAATTTTTCCAGCCTCGGATATCTGATTTCTGCTCCTCGGAAGGTCTTACTCGTGTAATAAATTGGTTTTTGCACTCCATTCTCCACTCTGATCAACGCCGAGCTAACTGCATTCTCCGATACTGCTATATACAAGTACAATTTTTTCCATCACCGGCCTGGACAACAGTGGAGGTGCTCCCAGGTATTTTTTTCAAGTCTTGAAAGGCCTTCTCACATTTATCATTCCACTCAAAAGTCTTTCGGAGCGTTGTGAATAATGGGAGACATCTATCAGTTGCTCGCGATACAAATCTGTTGAGTGTTGCTACTCGTCCTATGAGACTCTGTACTTCTTTCTTCGTCGTTGGAGATCGCAGCCCTAATAGGGCTTTGATCTTTTCAGGATTTGCTTTAATGCCTCGTTGATTGACAATGTACCCGAGAAACATGCCTTCTCGAACTCCAAATATGCACTTCGTCGGGTTCAGCTTCATTTGATATTTATCCAGTTGATCAAAGGTCTGTCCTAAGTCAACTAGATGATCGACAGCTTTCTTGCTCTTTTTCAGCATATCGCAAACATAGGCTTCCATATTGCAACTGATTTGTTAAGTAAAGACCTTGTTCATCAGCCGCTGATATGTCGCACCTGCATTTTTCAAACCAAAAGGCATAACATTATAACAATAAGTTCCCCTAGGAGTAATGAAAGAAGTACTCTCCCTGTCTTCAAGTTTCATTTTAATCTGGTTGTAACCAGAATAAGCATCCATGAAGCTCAGCAGCTCGTGTCCCGAGGTAGCATCGACTAGTCGATCAATTCGGGGCAGCGGAAAGTGATCCTTTGGGCATGCTTTATTGAGGTTGGTGAAGTCTACACACATCCTCCACTTGTTATTCTTCTTTTTTACCATCACCACATTTGCTAACCAGTCTGGATATTTAACATCTTCAATGAAACAAGCTTTCTGGAGCTTCTCGACTTCCTCCTGTATAGCTTGATTCTTCTCGGGACTGAATACTCTTCTTCTCTACTTCACAGGCTTGATCTCCTTATTCACATTGAGTTCATAACATAAGAAGTTTGGGTTTATCCCTGGCATATCTTCATGACTCCATGCAAAAGTTTGTCTTATGCTTCTAAGGAAAGTTATCAATTCTTGTTTTCATGAGGCTTCCAACGACGAACATATTTGAGTAGTTCGTTCAGGGTGCTCGTCGTTCAGAATGATATTTTAAGTAGCTTCCACCACTTGACCCTTCACGAGTTGCGACTCATCTCTAGGATCCAATGTTTCAATTTCTGCACCTTCATCCACTTGATAAGTAGTGGTCTTTTTCCTCGACTCCTCCAGCTCCTCTTGCTTGGCAGATGAATAATAACATTCCCGAGCTACTTTTTAATCACCTTTCACAACTCCTACTCCAAAATTTATTGGAAATTTTAGGCACTGATGTACTGTAGATGGCACTGCCTCGAACTTCTTCAATCCTACTCTTAACTCGATTAAGTCAAGTATGAAGCTCTATGCCTATGATTGGGGCATGTATGAAATAAATCTGATGGTGCCTAGGAATCTCATGACCTGCAAAAAAACAATTTATAGCAAGAAGGAGGTCATATTTATTTATTAACCCACAAGATTTGTAAAAAACACCATCGAATCCATTAGGACCAGGGGCTGCATCAGAGCTCAACTTAGATATAGCTGAGTAGATTTCTTTTTCAGTCGCATCAGCTTCTAAAATTTCATTGTGCTCCTCTTCAACCTCTAGGACTTTTGATGAAGACAAGGAGATTTGGAACTTTAAAAAAATGGTAAATACTCTACTAAAAGAGGCTACCTGGTTGCTTGGGATTACGAGCTTGTTAAGGGAGAGAAAAGGTTTTCTAACTAATCATCTCCTACTAGACCTCACTATTGGAATGTCATATAGAAGGGTGTGGTGCCTCATAAAGTGCAACATTTCATATTTCGTCTTTATACTAATTCCCTCCTTACGGGGGAGAACTTCCGAAGATGAAAAATGATAACTCAAGACCAATATTGTTGTGTTTTAGATAATGGGATTGATTCAGCCACTCATGTTCTTAATCTTTTCCTTTTATCCGTTGAAGTACTAACCTCTTCTCGGCTAAATTATGAAATTATGGATCCTCTTAACACTAATATGGGTAACTATGTTTTTCCTCAGCTGACACCTTAAAGAATGATCACTTTGATTATGTGTATGTGGCTTTGTAGTCTTTATGCACTAATAGAAATATAGTTTTTCATGGGGAGCGCAGGGATAAAGCTAACATTTTGATTTCAAAATTTTCAAATATGTTCAATGATTTCAGAGTTGTTTAGTCTAAGGACCACATTCATAATTTTAAGGAGCATGATTGATGGAGGAGCAGCCCAGATATGGTCTCATCAAAAATTAACTTTGACTCAGCCACCTTTGATGATTCTGAAGGCATAGGTGTTGGTGTAATAATTAGAGATGAACCTAGCACCTTGCTCACAATGTTATGTCAACGGGTTTGGCAACTGCTTAAAGCCGAGCATACGGAGTCGTTGGCAGCAGATATTGCCACAACTTTCGGTATTGAGTGTTGTTTTTCCCATTTCATCCTTGAAGGGGAATGTTAAAACATAATTTTTAGGCTTCGTAGCAAGGAAGAAGACTAAATTGTGCATAGTAACTACACTAACTCTATTTAACAGAGAATTTTGAGTGCTATCAATATTTCTTTCTCTTTCGTTAAATGGATATATAACTTACCAACCCACTTATTGGCTCAAAATACCAAATCTATCTAGAACTCATGTGTATTAGAGAATTCTATTACATCTCTTTTGGAACTTTCTCTTCAAAATGATGTGTTAAGTAACTTGATTTAATGAAAGGTTTTTTATTTTATTTAAAAAATCCTTCAACATACCTATTCTAGATTTACAAACGAGAGATTCATTTATAATAAATAATGTTCCACGGATTCTTATGTGACTAAAAAAAACACAAAATTCGTGACTTTTTATGTTTTGATGCTCGAGCGGATATATAATATATTTGTATATAACATATACAACTTATCTTTGTAGATAATGGTAAATATTGGATGATATTGAAATTCTAAAAAGATATTGATAGTATTTGTCATTCATTACTGAAAAAGGTCCAAAACGATCGCAATGAACCTCTTTAAGAATAATAAAAAACAACCAGAATTGATGATCATGAACCTCAATCTTCACCTACTTTTGTAAGTAAAATTGACTTTTCCCACATTTTCCACCTAAAGTGTTAAATAGTGGGTGGAAAATCCCCCAAAAGATGATCCCCTTCAATCATAATAAAAATATAAAGAAAATAGGAAAGAGACATAAACACTACGTGGTGTGGACAATTTATATCCATGGGCCCTGTGAGAGTGTTTACACTATATTATTATAAACTTTACATGATATTGTTTCTCTAGTTCATGTTCCCTTTTACACAATGGGGGTTTCCTATACAGAGTTTGGAGCTACAGTTGGACAAGTCTTATCATTCTAGATTTTGATTTAAAATAAACCACTTCTTCTCGACATAGTCCATATTCTAACTAGTAGTGGCAAAATGTGGTCCAAATAATAAAACAATCCATATTAGCCCAGTCATTTAAATATGGAGGCCATATTTAAAAGTTATGAGTTATATAGCGGACCCATATTTAAAATCTATGAGTCAAGTATGAGGCTTAATTTTTTAAAGTTATGAATCAAATATGGGGCCCAATTTTAAAATCTAGGAGTCAAATATAAAGCTCATTTTTAAAAGTTGTGAGTAAAATATGATTTTTTTTACATATACTTGGAATTGTAATATTTACTGTAGTAGAAAAAAAAGGTTGGGACACCCTTATTTGGTCTGCTCATATTTGACCGAACCCACATTTAGCATAACCCATATATTGTCCAACCCACATTTAGCCCAAACCATATTTGACCCACCCAAATTAGGCCTAGACCATAGTTTTGCCTAACGTATCTTAGACTCTTCTTAATAAAATCTCTTAAACTAAGACATGGGGCTATACATACGAATGATAACTAAGAGAACCACCCAAAAATCCAATAGTTTGTTATCTTTGTCCTTATCACAAAATCATAACTAAATATAACTAGTTCATTTAAGTGAAATTTTTTTATCTTTTTTACTAGCAAAACAGAACATAGAATTAATTCGAAAAATGGGATACATTAAGGTGCAAAGCCTCCACCAAAAAGGGTGGAACATAATCAACCTAAGTACAACAGTCTCTAGCATACTTGGCCTTATGAGAAAAAACATGGGTTGGTTTGTTACCGAGCCGTTTGATAAAGGTATTAATCTTATGGCCATCTGTGGTATGCTTTTAATTAACTATATGAATTTTCCACACTCAGACCAATTGTATACCTCGTTATGAAGTTTGGAGATCACAATATGGAAACCCCCTCAAGGGTGAAGTGTGGGATACTAAGGTTGATATCAAATTCGGTGGCAATGTTATCTGTTATGGCTTTCACATGTTCAGCTCTTAACGGTTACCACACCCCGTGAGATAAACTACTAGAAAGTCACCCCCGTAGTCACAAATAATGACACAACACCCAAGCTTCTAGAATCCTCAAAAGCGATTGAATCGAAGTTAACTTTAAATGTCCCCAGAGCAGGGGCAACCATTTAAAATCACTAGCTTATTCGTGATGGTGGTCCCCTAACCAAGCTATTTTGAAATCACTATACAATTTTGAGAATCTAGAAACTAACTCATAAGTTGTGTCCCCCACCCCGCCATGGAACACTTTGTTCATGTTTGCCCATAAAGACCATAAAATAAAGAAAACAAAATCAAAATGATCATAATTTAAAGTATGGGAAATAAACATCATCCAACCATTAAAATTCAGAATAAAGTGGTCAAACAATTAAGAATTAATCTCACATAGATTAAGCACTTTGGCTACTGAAGGGCAACTTTTTAAAATATGATCAATTGAATCCCTCCTTGAATCACACACAAAATAAGACTAATTTTGAGTTTTCATGTTTTGCTTTTGGAAATTTTTCCCCGTGGGTATAATATTTTGGCAAAGCCTAAACAGAAAATGTTCACTTTATTCGAAATCAAACCTTTCCAGATATGGTTCCATACATGTGGGATAGAAGAATTAGATTGTCTTGAAATTCGGTGTTCACCATTAATAGTGCTAAACTTCCAAGCGACACGGTAGCCACTTTTGGTAGAGAATTTTCCATTCTTCCGAAAATGCAAAATCTCTTTATCCTCTGATGTCAGCCCTGTGAGAGGGAGATGTACAATATCATCAATTTCATGTGGAGAAAACAAATGGGACATGAGCTTAATATCCCATTGACCCGAAATCGGGTCAATGAGATCACTAATAAACGTATCATTATTTCCATGTGTCATTTTCAAATTTCTTTTTAATATGTTTGGTCTTGGTATCCATCTATCCACCCAAATTTTAATATGTTCCCCGTTTCTTACTCTCCATCTCCCTCCCTCTCCAAAACCACTATAACCTCCCAAATGTTGCTCCATATGTGTGATGGGTTATGTCCCCTTTTTGCTTTCTAAAAAGAGAACCTAGGTATTTAGCCTTTAAAATTCTACTCGCCAAGGGGTTTGGATTCGTCACGATTCTCCATCCCAATTTTGCAAGAAAGGCAAGGTTAAAAGTTTTAAGATCCTGAAAACCTAGCCCACCCTCTCATTTTAGCTTACAGAGGTTGTCCCAACTCGACTAACGTACCCCATTTCCTTTTGCCTCGTGGGTCCACCAAAATTATACATAAGATCTTTAAGATCATCACATACATAATTTTGGACTTTAAAGAAACGCATAGCATATGTTGGGTGGCCTGGGAAACTGCCTTTATAATAATATCTTTTCCCTCTTCGAAAAACAAAAAATCCTGCCATCATTTCACTTTTTTCCACACTATCTCTCTCAAACCCGCAAACACCTCCTTTTTGAATTTCAAAACTACCAATGAAAAGCCTAAATACTTATCAAACCCACTAACTTCCAGAATCCCTAATGCATCACTAAGGTTACATTTACGCTCAAAAGGGATGTTATGATTAATCACCACCCCACATTTGTTTAGATTATTTTTTGAACCGGGGAATGTTCGTATATGTTAAGATTATTTTTTATCACAATCATCTTCCCTATTTTAGTCTCACCAAAGATAATACTATCATTAGCAAAAAATAAATGAGGGACCTTAAGGCCTGATTTACTATCTGCTAACCCCGCTATCCTCCCCTTTAATTTAGCACTATCAAGAAGAGACGTTAGACCTTCCCCACAAAGGAGAGAGAGGTAAGGTGATAGTGGATCACCCTGTCTAAGGCTCCATCGATCCTTTATATAATCCTTTGGATCCCCATTGATGATAACCGAGAAGGAAACCAAATACATAGAGTTGATAATCAGCCCAACTCATTGCCTACTAAATCCCAACTGAAGCATAGCTTTCTCAAGGAAAATCTAATCATCTATGTCATAAGCCTTACTCATATCTTACTTTAGTGCGAAACCACCCTTCCTTCCTTTTCTTCTTCTTTTTAAAGATGGATTAATTTCAAAAGTAGAAATTACATTATTAGTTATCAATCTCCCTAGAACAAAAGTGCTTTGGTTCTCCGAAATAATAAAGTCAAAATTTTGTTTAATCCTATTAGCCAAAAGATTGGAAATTAATTTATAAACAACGTTACAAAGGCTAATAAGACAAAATTGTGAGATCATTCTTGGAATTTTTTTTATTTTAGTAATAAAAGCTAAAAAAGAATGATTTAGAGAGAGCTAAGGCTTAGCATTATTAAGTATGTCAATGATTAAATGTGTAACTTGAGCCCCGCCAATATGCTAATAATTTTGAAAAAATAAAGTTGGCATACCATCCAGCCCTAGAGATTTAAGAAGGGACATTTGTTTAAGTGCGAAGGTTACCTCATGAGCTAGAAACTCTTGTAAGAACATGTCAATAATTTGTCATGTGCCTCTGCTGCTAATCCCATTGAGGAAAAACTCATAGGCATCTGGGTGTGGAGTGTTCGCTTTGAACAAATTAGTGAAATAGTCCAGTGAACATCATGATATATCTTCCTCCTCATGCAAACAAACACTATTTTCATCTATTAATTCGGTGATGGTATTGGATTTTCTCCTGTAATTTTCTTTGGCATGAAATTTTTTTGTATTTCTATCACCCTCCTTTAGCCACTCAGTTTCCCCTTTTATTTCTATAAAAGCTCTTCTACCTCTATAAGAATATTAATGTCACTTTATTACAATTTTATCACTCTAGACTGCTCGTTAGAAATCGGTTGGTTACTCCATCAAGAAATGATGGAGGTCTTCTACTTAAGTTTATGGTTGAGATTACCACACTTCTGACTATCCCATTTTACCGGGTGGAACTCACAATCCTTCAACTCCCACACCTCGGGAATAATATCATTGCAATCCACATCCTTAGTCCATTATGCTTTGAAATGATATATATGATTATTCATAAGGTATAGTTACTATTACTGAACATTCCTTCCAAATTGCGCTTAATCAGGAGGTGGGCGAACCTTTTTTTCTCAGCATGTGATACCCAAAAGGATGGGAAGGTGGCTTCACACTCTACAGTTGAAAATATATATCCAACTTTTCATCCACCTTGCCCTTACTCCATGTTAAATCGTAAACATTTTAGCCAAAATCCCTGAACAGACATAAATCCACCACATCTCAACAAAAATTTAATTGCCAATTAGGTCGAGACCCCCCTACCCTTTTGTCCCGTTCGGCTAGGAGTTCATTAAAATTCCTCATACACACCCATAGGAGATGGTTCACTGAGCCCAAATGTTTTAGTAAGTTCCACCCTGTCTTTCTGTTGTTAACCACTGGGAAACCATAAAACCTTGTCAAATGCCAGAGGTGTGATCATGAAACGTCCTTGACCACAAAGTCAATGTGATTCAGGTAGTAGTTTAAACATCTACCGAGAGACAATTGATCCCTATCAAGACGCCTGTTATTTCCAAGTTGTGCACACATAAACAATGATCTATCTTTAGTTTCACATGAATATACTCCATTTTCTTAGCGCTGAATTTCATTTCACACAGAAACAAAATATGAGATTTTTCTTAGCCAACCAGGTCACAAAGAGAGCGGACTGCCACAGGGTTACCCAACCCACGGAAGTTCCAGCTTATGATGTTCATTGAGCTTGGCGGGGCTGAGTGTCGAGCCCCGCATTTCTGTCATCCATTTCTGATTCAGAATCCCTTTGGTGCTTCCTTTGCTCGTTTCATTCATTGCTCCAATCATCAAAACTGCCTTTCCTCTTTTCTCCACCACCCATGTTAATATAAAAAAAATTGTTGGGTTTTTTCCAACTAACAGTTGCACTTTTCCATTTCCTTTGAATTTTTGATTTAGGTTATTTTTTTGTGGGAGGGACATTCTCTTTGTTTAAGTTGCAAGGCATGATAAAAAAAGAGGTGGTATTTTATGGAAGAAGTAGGTGGTTAGCTATTATTGATTGGTAGTAAGGCCATGGGACATTCTCAGTTTTAACAATTTAGGTTGGGGTGTAAAGTATAAATGGGCTTGAGGTAGGGTTGGGTAGGAAAATGGATGTAGGAATCAAGTGTTGGTCTGATGTATGGAGGGAAAGAGAGGTATATTACTTCCACTATTGTCGATAGTGGTATTCATGTGGGTAGTGTTTGTAGAGTTAGAAGGGTTGGGAGGGGAGAATAGGAATGGTAGGACTAAGTTTGTGGTTGATCATAGGCTTGGGATTGAGAACGTGTAAGTTGGAGAGATGACTGGAGCATTTTTTAAAGTCTAGGATACGGTGAGGTTCCCAGGAATTTAGGGTTTGGCCTTCAAGTGGGTGGTCGCTATTTTCACCGATGAATTGTAGGGGGACTAAGGTAGACGTGGATGGGTTCAGGGTGGACGAGGCATTATTGTGGTAGACCTGTCAACGGGTCGGTTTGGGTCGTGTACGGGTTACGGGTTACGGGTTACGGGTCAAAACACCCTAACCCATACACGACCCGTTAAGCCTAACGGGTCTAATAACAATACCCAAACACGACCCGTTAATATTAACGGGTACACGACCTAAACCGTTAACACCCGTTAATATTAACGAATCATTTTGGGTCGAAATGGGTAACGGGTTGGGTGACCCTATAATACCCGTTAGTCTTCAATACTTTAAAAATAATGGGTTTTAATTGTAATTTTTATTGGGTATAGATTGGGTGACCCTATAGCACCCGTTAGTCTTTAAAGATTTAGAAATAATGGGTTTTAATGGTTATTGTTATTGGGTACGGGTTGGGTGACCCTATAGTACCCGTTAGTGTTAACGGGTGTTAACGGGTAGAAACGGGTTAAAACTGGTACATGTAAATTTCCAAACCCGAACCGTTAGTATTAACGGGTCTACCGTGTCAACCCGTTAATGACCCAAACCCAATAAGGGTAAACCCATTAACTTATAATTTCGTGTCGGGTCGTGTCGTGTTAACGGGTTATCGTGTATTTTGACAGGTCTATATTGTGGTATGCCTTTGAGTCCGGGGTAAAAGTGGGTTAACTAGTTAAGTCTATTGGCAGATTTGGGTAGAAAATTTACTATGTAGTGTGTGCTGGAGAAGTAGAGTAAAACCATGCCTTATGTAATAGTTTTAGTTATAAATTTATTATTAAAATTAAATTAATTTTTCGTCTTTCAATGAGAATCATGTATGAACACAATATTTGCATTATTTTATATATTGTTGATGTCTTTTATTCTGCTGAGTAGGTGTTATCAGTAGGTGTTATAATGTGTGAAGTATGGTCTACACACAGAGGATCAGATCACCAGTTCTTATAGAATATAAGTTTTATTGTTTACAGTCTTAGATGGAACTGAACAAACCATTAGTGGCGCTGTAATACAATATTTTAGTAGGGCTATCTTGATTACGAAAAACTGTATAGTTTCAACTTATTGTGCTACTACACTTTATGTGTATTTAATGGGACCACCTTGAGTATTTTTTTTATAACGATCAAAGATGTTTGAAATTTTTTATTTATCACACATTTGCTTGATATATTAAAATAGGAATATCCCGATATTTTTGGAAATATATCAAATGTCCTAGTTTTTCAAATTAAATAAAAGTTGGACACATTTTTTTATAACCCCAACAAGATTTTAAATTACTAAATAGGAGAGGGAATTTTTCAAGAGAAAATCACATGGTCTCCATCAATGATTTGTATAATTTCAACAATAAGTAGGTCCTCCAACGAGGAATGTTAATTATTGTGTAGTCGGTATAAATTTCCTTAAAGGTAATTTTGGATTCAATATTCACATAGGCCATCCCCAAAGGAAAAGTCTGTGTGATATGAGATAATCTAAAATTAGTTGGTAGTATACACTTAGATATAAAATAATGGTACGTTCTCTAAAAAGGAATGTTATGATATAATGGGAATAAAGTGTCGGCTATTTAATTTCATTTGACATAGGTATGGTCTAGATAATAAAATTAAAAGGAATAAGCTTGCCTAATTATTATTTTTTTTGGAAAGTAGGTTCTCTAAAGAGGAGTACTATTCAAATGGCAATGAGGATGCTGATCGATTATTTTAAAATTAATAGAGGGGACATTAATTTTAATTTTGAATTCAAAAAATTTTATGCCCTGTAATAATTCATTTTATTATTTGGTTATCGGTATTATGATGGGGGTTTTTTTCAATCCACTTGCTGTCACTCTCAAGAAAAGAAATTAACTTGACCTAATTATATTAACTAGAAAAGGAATTTTGATATTGTGTTGACTGCTAAAGGATACAAGTTTGTGCTCTATGATATCTGTCATGAGAAACCTGAGTTGGAGGCAATCGAAAAGGAAACCCAAGATCACCATAAATGGATCAAGGCTGATGAGATGGTGTAGTATTACATATTGGCATCTATATCAAATGTTTTGCAATATCAGCATGAATCGATGGACCATGCCTATTACATGATGCTGGACCTCACAGATATGTTTAGGGATCAAAATCGTGTTGTAAGGCAAGTTTCCATGAAAGTAATCATGAACACAAACATGGCTGAAGGGACCCCAGCAAGGGAACATGTTTAAAGGATGATGAGTATTCTCAATGAGCCTGAAATCCCTGGAGCAAAAATGAATGGGGAAACCCAGGTCGATAGTATTCTCTAGTCGCTGCCTGAGTCCTATAAGAAATTCCGCCTAAATGACAACATGAACAAACTTTCTTACTCTTTGATGGAACTAGTTAAAGAACTACAAGTAGCTGAGGGTCTCATTAAAAAGTCAATAAGTGCTTTGGTTGTTGAGAAATGTTCTACTTATAAGCTTATGGGAAAGAATAAAAAGAAGAAGAAGACTCAGAAATAGGTTATGGTCTCTCTGGAAACAGCTCGTGGGCCTCAGGAAGGTGTGAAAAATTCCAAGGGCAAGTGTTTCTACTGTAAGAAGTTAGGACATTGGAAGAAAAAATTTCCAATTTTTCATAATAAACAAAACAACGTGGGTAAATTTCATTTATTTGTCATTGAATACTTTTTTGTGGTTCTTAATACCGGTACTTGGTGTATAGATATGGGAGCCACTAATCATATATGCAATTCTTTATAGGGGTTCTAAAAACCAGGTGAATAAGTAATGGAGAGATTTATCTGACCATGGGAGATGCTACGAAAGTAGCAGTAGTTTCTGTGGGAGATGTTAATTTAAGCTTTAATATTGATAGGAGTTTACTTTTAAAAGATTGTCTTTATGCACCTTCCATTAGAAGGAATTTGATTTCAAATTCTTGTCCCTTTTATGGATACTCAGTTTCTTTTAATAAACTTGTGGCTATTTAGAAAAATAAATCTTTTATTTGTTCTGGTACATTAGTTGATAATCTTTATATTGTTAATCCTATTTATTCCACAGAACAAATTATTATTTTGCATAATTAAAGTGGACCAATTATAAAGAGAGAAAGAACCTTCCTTAGTGAACCAAACGTATCTTTGGCACTTTTGCCTAGGTCATATTAATCTAAAAAGGATTCATATGCTGGTAGAAAGTGGGAAATTGAGCTCACTATAAGTGGAGTCCCTTCTAGTTTGTGAATCCTATTTAGAAGGTAAAATGACCAAGAGGCCTTTCTCGACCAAGGGCTATAGAGCCAAAGAACTATTAGAATTGGTTTATTCTAATCTATGTGGACCGATGAGAACTCGAGCAAGAAGGGGGCTATAAGTATTTTATGACATTCATATATGATTAATCAAGTTATGGGTACATTTACCTAATCCACCATAAGTCCGAAGCCTTTGAAAAATTCAAAGTTCATAGGGAAGAAGTGGAGAAGCATAAAGTTAAAATTATCAAGGCGCTACGATCTGATCGTGGTAGTGAGTACCTCTTAGGGGAGTTTAGGCAATATCTAAAAGATCAAGCGATCACATCCCATCTCTCTTCACCTGGTATGTCTCGATAAAATGTTGTAGCGAAAAGGAGGAATATCACTTTTTTAGATATGATTACAGATATTCCAGATTCCTTTTAAAGACATGCTTTAGAAATGGAAACTTATTTACTAAACTTGGTACCTTTAAAGTCAGTCTTTACTATACCCAAGGATTTGTAGATTAGGAGCAAGACTAGTATGAAACATATTTGGATCTGGGGTAGTCTAGCACATGTGTTAAAGAGAGATCCTAGTAAGTTGGAATCAAGATCATAAGTTTGTTTCTTTATAGGATATCCTAAGGAAACTAAGGGTTATTTATTCTATGATCCTAAGGATCATAAAGTCATTGTTAGCACCAATGCCTCATTCTTAGAAGAGGATTATACGATGGATGATAAACCCATAAGTAAAGTTATTCTTGAAGAGTTGTAAGGGAACCAATAATATTCTTTAACACCACCATCACAAGATGATATATAACAACGTATTGACTATAGTACACCAGTATAGGGACAACCTCATCATAATAGGAGGGTTATACATCAACTTGAATGGTTTATGTTCTTGGGAGAGTCTTATGACAAGGTCCCTGATGAACTCGAAGTCGATCCTTATAACTACAACGAGGTTATCCAAGATAAAGATGAACTTTGGCTTAAAGCTATAAATTCTAAGACGGAATCTATGTATTCCATTCTGGTCTGGAATCATGTAGATCCAACCAAAGGGATAAAACTCATAGAATGCAAGTGGGTCTATAAGAGGAAGAGAGGGGTGGATGGGAAGGTTGAGACCTTTAAGGCATGACTTTTTGCGAAAGGATTTATTCAAAAAGAGGGCATCGATTATGAGGAAACCTTCTCACTAGTATCTATGATGAAGTCCATCTAAATTCTCTTATCCATTGGAGTTCATTTTGATTATGAAATTTGGAAAACGGATGTCAAGACTACATTTCTTAATGAGAATCTTGACAAGTGTATCTATATAGTGCAGCCGACGATTTTATTGCCCAATGTCAATAGCATAAATTATGTAAGCTTACGAAGTCTATTTATAGATTTAAGCAAGCATCTAGAACTTGGAACTTTTATTTTGACCAGGAAATCAAATCTTTTGGTTTTGATCAATGTCCAAATAGTACTTGTGTGTAGAAGAAATGCAACGAAAATGTGGTGGTGTTTTTAGTATTATATGTGGATGGCATTCTTCTCATTGGAAATTAAGTTAGAGTGTTATCTTCGGTTAGAGTGTGGTTGTCCAGCCAATTTGATAATAAATACTTAATAGAAGCTAGTCACATCCTTGGGATCAAGCTTATAAATGATTGCAAGAATAGGATGTTGGGTTTATCACAAGCAACTTATATCAATTCCGTTCTTTCCAGATTTAGCATGAAAGTTTCCCTCCCTTTCAGACATGGAATATCTCTTTTTAAGGATCAGTGTCTTGAAACACCTGATTAGATAGAGAAGATGAAAGGCATCCATTATGCTTCGACAGTTAGGATCCTGATGTATGCTATGTTATTCACTAGACCTTACATTTACTTTGTTGTTGGCATGGTTAGTAGATATCAATCTAACCATGGGCAAGGACACTGGACTGCAGTAAAACATATACTCAAGTACCTGAAAAGAAAAAGAGATAATATGTTAGTTTACCAGGAAGAGATTCGAGTACCTATTCGGTACACCGACTTAGATTTTCATTCTGATAGGGATTAGAGAATGTTTACCTCTGGATATGTATTTACCATAGGAGGTGGATACATAAGTTGGAGGAATATCAATCAATCTTGCATTGTCAATTCCACCATGGAAGATAAATATGTGGCGGCCTCTGAAGCGGATAAGGAAGCAGTATCGCTTAGAAACTTCGTAATGGATCTAGGAGTAGTACCTTTAGTTCAATTGACAATTACACTTTATTGTGATAATAGCATTGCAATTGCTAACTCAAAATAACCCAGGAGCTATAAGAGAGGTAAACACATTGAGCGTAATCATCATCTCATTCGATAATTTGCGCAGCGAGGTGATATCACAGTTATGAAGATTGCATCAGAAAACAACCTAGCAGACCCTTTCACAATGATCTTACTAGCTAAGACTTTTGATAGTCACGTAAAGGGGAGGGGAGTGAGATGCATTGCAGCATGGCTTTGAGTCTAAGTGGGAGATTATTAAAGAAGTACACTAAAACCATACTTTATGTAATAGTTTTAATTATGGATTTATTGTTAAAATTAAATTCATTTTTTCTGTTTTAATGAGAATCATGTATGGACATAATGTTTTGCATTATTTTATATATTGTCAATGCCTTTTATTCTGCTCGGTATGTGTTCTGGTATGTAAAGTGCGACTTACACATAAGGGATCAGATGATCAGTTATTGTAGAATATAAGTTTTATCGTTCACGGTCTTAGATGATACTGCGCACACCATCAATATGGCTATGGCACAATATTTTATTAGGTCTATCTTGATTACGAAAAACTGTATAGTTTTAACTTAGTGTGTTAGTACACCTTATGTGTATTTAATGGGACCACCATGAGGTGATTGTCTTTATACTGACTTTATAAGACAATGTAAACCTCATGATTATTAGGTTTACGTAAGGATCTTAATCCAATATATGATTAATGGACACATACACTAGTTATTTATTGCTTTGACCTTTTGGGTGAGATTCATTATTGGATCAATCATCTTAATTGATTAATTAATGGTGATTAATGTATGGTGAAAGTCTTTTATGGATGGAATCCACATCTCAGTATAGAGACTAGTGATACTTCCTTGAGGTGCTTATAGGTATTATATGTATGAAACCCTGCAGGTGGATTATATTAATCTGATACTAAAAATAAGTTAAGATGGACCGCTCAAGGACTTAAAGAAGTTAATAAAATAAATTATTGGTAATTTTTTTATTAAAGGATATATGTAACCTCCAAGGACTTAAAGAAGATAATAAAATAAATTATTGGTAATTTATTTTATTAAAGGATATCCATAACCTTAACGTGGGGAGAATTAAGTAATTAATAATAAGGGGTTCGAAATATAATTTTGAGTTAAGTAGTGGAGTTGTAATTATAACTGTTTAGTGGTATTAATTATAATTGAGGGAATGAGATTAGGATCTTGGAAGGATTAGGTTTTCTTAGGCCCATTAGGATCCACATCCTTATCTCTCCTTAGGGTCCCTATTGTAGCCTATATATATGCACCAACATATCGTTTTTCTTAATCTAGTCATCACTCTTTGATACTCAAAAGACACAAATTCATATCTATGAGAAAGAGATACAACAGAGAGGAAAAGTGAGGAGAGTTGGTGGTCACGGAGATAGAGCCCACACGAGATCAAATGAAACATAAGATCACGAAGAATTGTCTTGCAATAGGACTAGATTTTTATCTAAAGTCCATGGATTGTGTTGAGCACATGCCGTTTGTCTACTATATAGGAGAAACTGAATAGAAAATAGTTATCGCCAAACTTTTTCATCTCCATTACTCTGCTTAGGCGCTACACCAGTTGCGTTGTTGATCGTAAGGCCTCAAATCTCGGCGGTCTTGTTGTCATTACATTACTAACAAGGCACAAGTGAGTTTTTTTGCTATATTTTCCTCTACTTTCTCTTCCACTTCAATCTCATCAAAATTTTCTTATGATATGTACTTTCGTATCAAAATCTAAACACGCATTTTAGTTTTTAAATTGATTTAATATCAGAACATCTACATTTCAAATATTTTTTCATGTTTCTTTATTTGATCATTCCGTTATAGTATGTCCTTCCATCCCTCCTCTCTTTTCTTGCTTTTAGTCCTTTAAACTTTAGCTCATCACTAATATTGATTATATATTATACAACTTCTTAGAAACTTTCTCCCAAAGCCCATAGTGGAAGAGTAAAGTTAACTATTATGTATAAAACACATGACATTATTAAAGAACAATATATTTGTAAGAGAAAAATAAAATAATAATAAAAAAATGCAGACTTAATATTTTCATTAACATGTATAGGTTCACCACTAATCTCCCATATTAAATAAAAAAATACATAAGATAATTTCCTAAATCCTAGTATCACTTCTTTATAATTTGTTATTTTCTCTCTCTCTATATATTTTTTTTATATATCTCAAAACTGTAATACCCTGTATATTTGAAAGATTTTATTTTAATTATGGTATTAATTAATTTGATAGAGAAACTTTATAATTAATTCGGATTTGAGTAAATAATTACTAGCGTGATAAGAATTAGTATTTATTGGTCAGAATTATGCCGAAGATTATTTAGTGAGTAAAGTAATATATATAATGAAAATATAATATAATTTTCGTATGTGAAAAATACGGTAGTTACAGTACACTTAGTTGGGATGTGCATGTGAGTCGTGTCGAGACTTAAATGAGAAATTAAAATGTAATTTTATTTTTGCTTATTCGGATGGCTATTTTGAGTATGTTAGTGTGTCCGGAAGGTTCGAGATAGTCAGAAAAGTCTACTCGGGGGTTTAGTTTGGAGTTCGGGGCAACCTTAGGCTATCCCGACACCCTAGAAGGGTATTTTTATCTTTTGAAAAATTGGTATTAATTAATGGATGAAAATTGAAAAAATATATATGCATGTACGTGGGAGAATTAGGATAAATAATTGGTAAACCCAAGAGAGAGTCCAAGAGGAAGAAGGATAAGAGGTTCATCGGAGTTCCAAGGCCAAACCCAGTCAACATTTACCAAAAACATCATCAACGTGTAGATCGAGAAGAGGAGAACGCATTTATACCAATTTCAAGCGATGAATCAAACCTTCGTGAAAAGTCAAGTGTTTATCTTGCTTCATTTATAGCATATAATGTCCATGTTAGATTAGTTGATGATTAATTCACGATATGATGAAATTTGGGTCTGAAATTGGGTATTAATCCATGATTGTGGTATAGGTTTTGCATGTAGATGAATAACCATATATTGGGGATAATAAATCTGGATTTTATATGTTGAAATCATGAATTTAAATATGGGTTTAATTTTGACTAATGGTGATTAGGATTACCGTATGGCTCCGGTGGAGATAAGGGAGTTACGAGATGAGATCGAGCAGTTATTGGGACAGAGCTTCATCCATAGGAGTACCTCTCCTTGGGGTGCTCTCGTACTATTCGTAAAGAAGAGAGACGGGTAACTACGGTTGTGTGTTGACTACCGAAAGTTTAATAAGGTCACTATATGGAATAAGTATTCGTTGCCCCAAATTGATAACCTATTCAACCAGTTGAAGGGTGTTTCCTACTTCTCGAGGATAGACTTGAGATCGGGATACCATCAGTTATGTATTAGAGATGAGAACATGTCTAAGACTGCCTTCTTGATGCAATGTGGATCCTACGAGTTTAGGACTACGACATTTGGGCAAACCAACGCACCGTTTGTATTTATGGACTTGATGAACGGGGTATTTAGAGAGTTCTTAGATCAGTTTGTCATTGTCTTCATTGATGACATCCTGATTTATTCCCAAACTGAGGAGGAGCATGTCGAGCATTTGAGGATGGTTTTGCAGACATTACGTGAGCACGAGTTGTATGTAAAATATGAGAAGTGTGGGTTCTGGATGAGAGAAGTTCATTTTTGGGGGCACATTGTGTTCTGAAGAATGGATATTCGTAGATCCGAGGAAGGTGTCAGCGATGAGGGAGTGGGGACAACCCACGACGTCGATACAGATACATAGTTTCTTGGGTCTGGCAGGATATTACATGCGATTTATTCGGTGATTCTTGAAGATTGTGGGTTCGATGACAAATTTGACTCGTAAAGGGGTGCCACTTATATGGGATGATGCATGCATGTTGGCTTTTGATGAGCTGAACGACAAGTTGACTTCGGCACCAGTCTGAGCACTACCCAGTCCAGTAGTGGAATACTTAGTTTATATTGATGCATCCTTACTATGACTTGCGGGGTGTGCTTCAGCATGAGGATAAGGCTATAGCTTATGCTTCCCGTAAGCTTTGGCCTCACAAGAGGAGTTACCCCACGCATGACTTGGAGTCAGAGACAATCGTGTTTGCACTTCGGGTATGGAGACATTATCTTTTGGGGGAATTTCGCCTATTCACGGATAATAAGTCACTGCAGTACCTATTCACGCAGCGGCATTTGAATATGGATCAGCGGAGATGGCTTAAATTTGTGAAGAATTATCAGTTCGACATCCATTACCATTCGAGGAAGTCTAACGTAGTAGCAGACGCATTGAGCCCTAGGCTAGCTGGTGAGGTAGCCGAGGTATAGAAGGAGAAAAGGAAGGAACTGGGACATCAGGATGCATTTTGCCCGCTCATTCATGTCAGTAATGACGTTTACACCTAATATTGTTACTAGAGTGATATAAGCTCAGGCATTGGACTCATTCTGTTAGGATCGGATTGTACAACTTCTAGCCAAGGGGGCAGAGTCGTATTCTGTGAGCTTATATGGGGCTTACGCTTTAATGGCAAACTAGTAGTTCCATAGGGGGGAGTTGCGACATGAGGTAATGGCAGAGTCACATGGTTCACTATTTACGGTACATCCCGGAGGGGATAAGATGTAATAGGATATGAAGCGACAGTACTGGTGGAGTGGAATGAAAAAGGACATCGCCGAGTTTGTTTCGAAATGTGCCACTTGTCAGCTCGTAAAAGTGGACCACCAGAGACAGCCAGGGCTCCTACAGCATGGGAGAGAATTTCCATGTGGAAATGGGAGAGCATTTCCATGGATTTCATCACAAGGCTACTTACATCGCAGAGGGGTCACAATTCCATAATGGTGATTGTGGATCGGTTGACCAAGGTAGCTCATTTTTTTCCAGCCCGAACCGACTATACTACGGGGTAGTACGCTCAGATCTTCATTATCGAGATAATGAGACTCCATGGGGTACCCTTGATATTATGTTCGACCGGAACAAGATTTTTGTGTCCGGATTTTGGGAGAGCTCTTAGGAGGTCATGGGTACGGAGTTATGATTGAGTTCAGCCTATCACCCGTAGACTGATGGGCAGACCGAACGAAAAAATCATATGTTAGAGGATATGTTGCGGATATTTATCCTTAATTTTAGCGGGGGCTGGGAGCAATATCTTCTACTGGTGGAGTTTGATTATAATAACTCCTACCAGTTTACTATTGGCATGGATTTATTCGAGACGTTATATGGTAGGCCTTGTCATTCTCCAGCATGCTGGATAGAGGTTGGGGACAACAATCTATTTGGGCCAGAGGTGATTCACGATACATCGGACATGATTGAGATGATTCGGATCCGTATTCGGGTTAATCAGGAAAGACAAAATAACTACACCGATGTCAAGAGGTTCTTCAGGGAGTTCAATGTGGGGGACCAAGTGTTGTTGGCGCCGATTTACATATGGCCATTCCCTATTATTGAGTGGATTGAGCCAGAGGCTTAAGGACTTGGGTTACCGGAGTACTTGCATAGGATTCATGATGTATTCTGTATTTCTTCACTGAGGAGATATCTTCGGGATGACATGGCCCACACTCATATTTATTTAGAGGAGATTGACCTATAGCCCGATAGTTCCTACGAGGAGGGGCCAATTGCTATCCTAGACCATAGCGAGAGGAAATTTATGTTAAAGGTAGTGTCGTTAGTGCATGTTCAGTGGTGACATCATAATGTCGAGGAGTCTACCTGAAAGAGCGAGGATGAGATGCGCAACAAATATTCAGAGTTGTTCCTACCAGATATACCGTTATTTTTACTGTTTTTTGAATTTCAGAATAAAATTCCGTATTAGGGGGGAAGTATGTAATACCCGTATTTTGGAAAGATTTTATTATAATTATAGGATTAATTAATTTGATAGAGAAACTTTATAATTAACCCGAATTTCAGTAAATAATTACTAGTGTGATGAGAGTTAGTATTTATTGGTGAGAATTATGCCGTAGATTAATTAGAGAGTTAAGTAATATATATAATGATAATATTATATAATTATCGTGTGTGAAAAATACGGCAGTTACAGTACACATAGTTGGGACGCGCGTGTGAGTCGAGTCGGGACTTAAATGAGAAATTAAAATGTAATTTTATTTTTGGTTATCTGGATGGCTATTTTTAGTACGCCAGTGTATCCATAAGGGTCGAGATAGTCAGAAAGGTCTACTCGGGATTTAGTTTGGAGTCCGGAGAAACTTTAGACCAACCCGACATCCCGGAGGGGTATTTTTGTCTTTTGAAAAATTGGGATTAATTAATGGATGAAAATTGGAGAAATATATATGCATGTACATTGGAGATTTAGGGTAAATAACTGGTAAACCCAAGAAAGAGTACAAGAGGAGGAAGAAGAAGAGGTTCATAGGAGTTTTAAGGCCAAACCTAGTCACCTTTCACCAAAAACATCATCAACGTATAGATCGGGAAGAGGAGAACGCATCTATACCAATTTCAAGTGACAAATCAGACCTTCATGAAAAGGTAAGTGTTTATCTAGCTTCATTTAGAGCATATAATGTCCATGATAGATTAGTTGATGATTAATTCACGATATTATGAAATTCGGGACTGAAATTGGATATTAATCCATGATTGTGGTATAGGTTTTGCATGTAGATGAATAAACATATATTGGGGGTAATAAATCTTGGTTTTATATGTTGTAATCACGAATTTAAATACGTGTTTAATTGTGACTAATGGTGATTATATAAATTTAGGGCTTTTTGAGGATTTAGGAAATTAATCTGAATCTATGATGAAATTGTAAGGATTTAATGTTAAAAAGTTATTATAAAGAATTCAATTGCTAGTGGTTATGATTTAGAATCGTTGGTTTTGAGTTAGGTAAAGTTTTATTTGATTTGGGTGTTGAAAAATTTGAGAAAACGCTTTTTTTAGAGAATATGGACGACCTGCGAAATTTTTGTTTGAACGACCTCATTCGAATGAGAATTCCAATGACCTATCCAACAAGAATTCCGAGTAGATTCATTCGAAGTTTCGTTCGAATGAGCTTCTAACGAAAATTTAGTTCTGAATTTGTTCGAAGTTTCTTTCGAATGAGATTTCCCCCAACTTCTAACAAGATTTCAGAAGTTCATTTTTTTCCTGGACAAGTCAAAACCTTATAAAGTTGATTCGAGTGAGAGAGAATGACTTACGCTATCCTTGAGTGACTTTATTACCTAGTCTAGTGACGGGGTGATTGTGTAACTACTAAGGGAATATGTTGAAATAAGAGGGTCTTATAGAATATATGCGATAAGGAGATTAATCGTATGGATAGAGTAACGTGAGTATTAGAGATAATAATACTATGTATAAATTCGAGGACTTGGGTTGTGTGAATACCTAATGATTATTATAGGTTATATAGTACCTATTGATTGAATTATTGTGTGTATAACATACCTACGTTGCTTGCTATTGGGTGGATATTGCGCGTTGTGGACGATCATATCTTAAGGAGCCTTCGGGGGGATTTTGATTCATATCACTAGAACATAGAACATAGGTATGGGATATCAGTGAGAACGATAGTGTTGACGGTCATATGGGTGCATAGGTATGTGCGTAACCCTTAGTTTTGGAACTATGTTCGCCTCCAATATGCATGGAATGAGCGATGCACTAGGACATGCTAGCAGAGTATGCATTGAACTAAGGGGGCCTTAATTTAGGGGTGCTGAAATAGTATATATATAGAAAGATAAATATATATGTATACCTATTACTTATTCTACTTTGCGTGTTTAGCAGATATGGAATTTACGATATTTAAAAATATTTCAAGTAAGAAAAAGGAATGCCGATTAGAACAACGGTTATGTATACAAATAACTATCCTTAAACTTATGGTAATACGGGATACGGGTGAGATGAGTAAACACATGAGATCATTAATATTGTAATAATCATATTGAGGCTAGTTAGGCGGGGTAGCATAACTAAGATGAGTTAAGTATACGCGTTACGTGTGCACATTAGATGAGAGGTGAGTATCTAGAATGAGAGTACGAGAATCGAGCATGTACACTATATGTGTTATTCTTTTCATTTAAGCACTTGCTGATTTTTAAACTGTTTACAACTCGGGATCTGACCCGTTTATTGCAAATCTCTTTTCTTTTGTCAAATTATTTTAGGTGCCCAGCCACAGGGACACCAAGTATAGAAGTTGCATTCATTTAACGAGTTATAGCTGATGTGGAAGTTACAGGACTTGGTAGTAAACGCCTCCATGACTTTCATTTATTCATCTTGAGTTATTTATTTCATTTAGGGCATGTCTCTCCTTTTACTTATTCAGGCAGTCAAAGATTGTGGATTTATTTATTTACCCCTTTCTGTTGTTGGTTTATTTTGTTGGATTATTGTATTCAGTATTTAGGCTAAATGTGTTTACCCCAGTCACTTTTATTATTCAGTCATTTTATTCCATATGAGATTAGTTTGAATGGTGTATGTTAATAATCGATTAATTCGATTTTATATTAATTAAAAGATAAAATTTTGACATCAACTTTTTAAAATATTTTGTGGTTAGTATTAATAATAAGTGTTCAACAGTGATTCATATTCTGAACCAACTAGATATTCGGATTTAATTTAATAAATGACTCATCACCCAGTATTTAATTAGGCGGGGTGTCACCAAAACACACTAATTTATTATTCACATATCAATTATTATTGAGTATTACAACATTACCCAAAAAAATATCGGTTAAATGAAAACAAGAGGATATGTTATATATTCATTGGTTGATCTTTATCCCCAGAGTTTGTCTCATCAATATTACTTTTCGCCTTAGCTGCATTAGATTTCAAAAGTTCCTCGACCTCTTCTCCAATATCTTGCACCTGCATTTTAACAAAATAAAATTGAACATATGTTCCTGTATGTCGTTTTTATCTTAAGCTTGGCCTTCAAAACTATTTGCCCAAATGCCACAATTTTAATTTAATATAAGGTCTCCCATCAATTAAAATACCGATATGTGGTTTCCATCTAAAACATATAGTGCTTATATAAAAGATATAAACATTAGAGTACGATGATTTATAATGCAACATTTTCATGCATAATTTCGTTTTGAACAAATACATATATGTTCTTATACAATTGGCAAAATATTGATGAGCAAAAAGGGTTTGTCGTATATTTCAAAAAAATGTTCTAGTAGTTAAGTTTATTTTATTATGTACAACAACTTACGCGACTAGTACAATAGATCATTTCGTCACATGCAAGAGAATCTTTAATCCCAATGCGAACTGCAAAGATATGACATGTCTCATATAATTCATACACAATAAGTTTAAAAAAATGTTCTCAGATGAATGTGTCTCTGGAATAAATTTTATTGTCACGTGATAATAAGGAGTATCCAAAATGTAAAATAGACCCATAACTTTGGAGTACCCTTTCCACAGTGTGAATTACATCAAAGGGGATCTATAGTGATTAATCCTAATAATAGTCCTTCAATGCGCCTATAAATGTTTGTTTTTCATGTCACCCACTGTATATGCTTAAGATAGAGGGTCAACCCTTGCTATAGGGAAATTATGGTGTCGCCTAAGGCACCGTAATAGTCGGGGTCTTCAAATTTCAAAAAAATAAAATAGGGAAAAGAATAAAATTCAGGTATAAAAATAAAATTTAGGTATAAAAAAATTTTAAGCAATTTATTTTACAACTTAAAATGTGTCGGATAAATAAATAAAACTTGGTCTACTTATAACAAATCCCAAAATAAAAATAAAAAAAAAAAAAGCCCTAAAAATAAATACAAGTTTATCCACTTACACTACAAAATAGGGCAAAAATGAAATGATCCAATTAAAAAGGCTCACTCAATGACTCAATTATGCCCAAATACAAAAGCCCCAACCCGCTAAATAACAAAATCCTATACTTATTTTAGTACCATCATTCCTCTTTCTCTCCATGTCTCTCTTGTAAAATATTCAAGCCAAACAAAATAAGAATCATTAATACAATTTCAAAGCAAAAAAATTGCGGTTTCAAAATCTAGGGTTTTAGTTTCAATAAGTTAGCATTTTAATTTCTGGCAAAATAATCAGGGGCTCTTACTTAATCTTTTGGAGCTTGAAATATATATTCACATATATAATCATTTTACTTGTTTATGTAATTATTTTTACTAAAATCATTTATTTAAATTTACTTTGACTTATGATTTGTTTGTTTCACTTCAAGACGTTTATTTTGTTGCTTTCAATTTGTTATTTGAGATATTTACACTTTGGGGCTGCTATCAACTTGGTTGCAACTTCCAAACCGATTTTATTGATCTTTTCTAGTACTTTAAAATACTCTTGTGTGATTAACTTGTTTGCAATTAAATTCTTGCTTTGGTTGTTTTACTTTTTAATATATTTTCAATATGTCTACTAGCATACATCCATCTAGTCAATGATTAAAAAAAAAGGTAAAATCAAATTATAGAAGAAACACAAAATTTGTCAAGGTTACTAAATAATTATTTTAATAAAGTTAAATAAAAAGATGAAAAATTAACATATAGAAGATTTAAAAAATGAACATGTAGAACATCAAAATATAAAAAATGAAAATGATTAACTATGTTATCAAATGAAAAATATATGTGAGAAAGTAAGGTTTGAAGACTTAATTATAGCTTTGAATAAAAAAAAAGCAGGAAAAAAACACATTTTTGTAAATTGAATAAATAATATTTTTAAAGATGTATAGGATCGCCTAGGGGTGGAAGTGGTACGGGTTTTTACCGTACCATACAGTTTTGATCCGAAAAAAAATGGTTTTGGTTTCATAGATTAAAATACCAGAAATCGATTTTACCGAAACCGAAATTACCACAAAAAGTTGGTTGGTTTTGGTTTTAATATTTAAAAAACCGATTTACCGAAATTACCATACCGAATTTACCCAAACCAGAAAAAACCGTACTGAAATTACCGTACCGTACCGAATTTACCGAAATTATCGTACCGTATCAAATTTACCAAAATTACCTTACCGAATTTACCGAAATAAGAAAAAAATTAGTTTGGGTTTTGGTTTTAAAATTTTAAAAAGTTGGTTGGTTTTGTTTTTGATTTTTTTTGGGCTTTTAGTGTTGTTTACCGAAACCAGAAAAAATCAAAACTAGAAACCAGAAAAACCAAGAATTTACCGAAACCATAAAAAATCAGAAAAAAATCAGAATTTACCGAAACCAGAAAAAACCGAAATTATCGAAAAAACCGAAATACCAGCCGGTTTGGTTTTGGTATTGATTTTGGTGTAGCGGGTGGTAAACTGGTACGATTTAGTTTTACCATCCAGAGTTTAATTTTGGTATTGATATCTACTATTTACCGATCAAACCGTACAGCTTACACCCCTAGGCTCGCCTACTGATCCAAAAATATCAGCGCCGACCATGTAAACATGACATTTGCACCAGATTTTTTTTTCACACACAATGTGCCAATTAAATTGTTTACTACATAAATATAACATCGTGTTACCAAGACTGTGAAGTGCACCTCGTCCTTACAATCCATTTGCCATCTCAGATGCGTTAAATATACACCTCTTTGTTCTTCCAGTTCTAATTAGCTATGTATTAGTGTACACTTGTGGTTTTAAAACAACATTTGTTTTTCTCATTTTGTTTATAAAAACTTTAATGGGAAATCATTTCAAATTAAATAATAATAATAATAATAATAATAATAATAATAATAATAATAATAATAATAATAATAATAATAATAATAATAATAATAATAATAATAATAATAATAATAATAATAATTATAATCAAATACCAAAAAGTCCCTCAAACATTTTTTAATACACATTTAGTCCAACCTTTTATTTTGTACCAAGAAGTCTCTTATTCTCTTATCTTTAAAGGTCCGCGCGCGGCATGGTAAAACCTTTTTGGCATGGTGAAGGACTTTTTGATGCAAAATAAAAAGGCTTGGACTAAACGTGTATTAAAAAAATTTGAGGGACTATTTGGTGTATCCCCTAATAATAATAATAATAATAATAATAATAATAATAATAATAATAATAATAATAATAATAATAATAATAATAATAATAATAATAATAATAATAATAATAATAATAATAATAATAATAATAATAATAATAATAAGTTACCTGTTACTCTTCCCAATTTGAACAAACCTCAAGAAAGTGTAAGACTGTCCAAAACAAAATTGATGCACTATCCACCTTGTAAAAATTAAGTAGTCACATTGTAAATTAAAACTTATCCGTAGAAATTAAAGATTAAATGCATTTCCTCATTTGTACACGACCCTTCTACACTGACACAAAGGTACAACGCAATGACGTGTCGCACTCTCATTCGCTTGTATTCGGGCTTCACCTGCTACAATCCTGGCGGAATCAAGACACGAGCGAATGAGAGTGTGACACGTTAATTGTGTCGCACTTTGGTGTCCGATTTGTGTGTCAGCGTAGAATTAGTGTTTGTACACTAGTTGCATGAGTTTCTACAAATATAGATTTAGATTTATTTACCACTTTAAGGAATCCTAAATTTAAAAATGCCTAAAGCAAAAAATACCCAAATGAAAACGGTTAACAACATTTTGCTCCCCTAAATTATGAATTATACGTCATTTTGCCCTCTCAAGTATCCATTTTAACAATTAACACCGTGAATTTTCTCGTTCTTCATAGGGGTAAAAGTTATCAAGTCTCATTCATGAGTGAATGAGGCAAGAGAATTTTTTACTAAATCAATTGTGTCAAAGGTCATATTTTATCAACTCATCATATTAAAATAGCAAGTACACCCCAAAATATCTTTGACAGTTGTTACCTCGTTTTTTGTTAAAAAAAATATTGAATTATTAAAAATCTATAACTTCAACTCTAAAAATCCAAAATTCACAAAATATATATATTTGGAATCTACTCGTTAATATCTATTAAAAAACACCCATATTCAATATTTTTTGACAAAAAAATCGAAACAGATAAATTTACTATTTCTGTGAAACCTCCATTTTTTCCATTGAGACGAAAACTCTTCTTCTCTAGCTCGGGCGATGGTACCTCTGGCGCGGAACAGAAAAAGTTAAGAAATAAACGAAGAGAGAAAGAAAGACAAGGAGAGAGAAACACTCCGACGAGAATTTCAACTGCCTCTGGTGAGATTTTTCGATGGGGTGTTTTCAATGGGAATGGGTGGGATGGAGTGGGTGGTGCTGGAGGTGGGGCTGCTAGAGAGAGAAAGAGTGGAGTCATGTGTGTGTTTTTAGAGAGAGAGTAAATGAGTTTAAAATGAATATATGTGAGGGGGCATTTATCTAAATATATATAGTCTATAATCAAAAAGAATTTTGTGCATTAAAAAAATGCAATTTGATGCATCTTTGACCCAATAAATACAATTAACAGGTTTTTACAGTCTAGTCCTTGGACTAACAATTTTAGACAAAAAAACCGGTGAACTAAATTTTAAACGATTAGGTCCAACATATAAATACCCCCAATTTAAAAAAATCATAAACCTAATCGGCTATTGGAGTTTTCTCTGCAACTAACGACTATTCTCCGAAATCGAAAATAACATCAATCTTATGCTTTGATCGTCTGTCCTATAATCGATTACAGTGTTCTTATTCGATTCTACCTGTATCACTTGGCTCTATCATTTGTAAGTTTATCTTTATCAGCAGTTGATTTTTATATTTTCGATCGATTACAATAAGTATATGTCCTTTGTTTTAATTCAAGAGACTCATTGTAATATTCATTCATGTGATTGAATAGCTTTTTATACGTTATATATGTATATGTTTTTAATTTGTGTTTTTTATGCATTTATGTTTGGATTCTTCATAAATAAGTTATATTTATCAATATTTGTAATTCTTAGTTGAATGTGCTGAATGAATATTATTGATGTTTCATTCTAATTTTAAGAGTCCTTGATTTTCATTTGGTATTGAATCACTTATTGATATAGGTCCACGCCAGCGGAAACAACCAGTTCGATATCAGTTTTCTCAAAGTACACGCAATGTTTATAAAGTACACGTGATTGATATTTGATAATATGTTTTGTTTTATTGCTTCCTGTATAGGTTTTTAAAAAGTGCCTGTAAGTTTATATTAATTATAAATAAATATTTTTATATTTCATGCATTAAATTATTGCACACATTTTTAGAATTGTTGACCTTGAAGTAAATGTTTTTCGTCTCTGTTTTACTGCAGGACATTATGGTAAGTAGTGTAATAGCAAGGTGTTGTTATTTGGATAATATGGCTTGTATTGAAATATTTGAAGATAGCTCATTAGATTTCATATGCAATGAGTTGTGTATTAGGTTTACTAATTTGAGAAGTGGGAGTTTTTCATTGAGGTATTCATTTAGTGATGAATGTCGGTTCATGTTGGTTTGTGACAACGATGTTTGTTGTATGTTGCGGTCCCAATTGATCGTGAAAGCTAATTTCATTTGGATATATGTCATTGATTCATTACCATTTCCATGTAATACAAGAGATGAACGGGTTGACTGCTCTAATCGAATTTTTGAAAGGGTTGACTGCAGTAATACAAGGTCTGAGAGGGTTGACAGTGGTGATACAAATACACAGAGGTTAGAGTCTTTATCATCAGGCACTAAAAATGATTTTAATAGTTGCATTGAAAATGACTTTTATCTTGGAGGTGTGGAGTCAAGTAAGTCGAAAGCCTATCTTTCGAATGATTGGAAGACTTATATAAGTCATGAGCAGCAGTGTTTTGAAGGAGGGGTAGTGGAATTTCGGGATAAATTGCGAAAGTATGCCGTTGAGGTTGGGTTCAAGTATGTGTATTTGAAGAATGATAAAACTCGAGTGACGGCTGAATGCTCTAAAAAGACTACTGAGAATTG
The DNA here is from genome assembly GCA_949130495.1 of Sambucus nigra. Lineage (NCBI taxonomy): Eukaryota > Viridiplantae > Streptophyta > Magnoliopsida > Dipsacales > Adoxaceae > Sambucus > Sambucus nigra. The sequence continues at coordinate 126,289,026 of OX422207.1, read as the reverse complement.
CATATGGAGAATTCATGCTTCATTATCTACAATAAATGGATACTTTTACATACGTTCAATGAATAATGAGCATACATGTAGAGGTGTCTTTCGTAGTCCGTCAGCCAAAATGATAGCCTCGAAGTTGGTTTCAACATTGGTAGCTGATGATCTTAGAGATAACCCGCTATTGAGACTAATTGATGTAGTTAGAGATATGAAGAAGAATTATGGTCTTGATATAGCTTATCAACATGCATGGCGTGCGAAAGAGATGGCTGCTGTTGATATACATGGTGATGAAAAGGTTTCTTATGCATTAATGAATAATTATCGTGACCTTCTATTGCAGTATAATCCTGGGTCGCATTGCATCCTTGACGTGGAACATGAGAGTAAAAAATTCAAGAGAATATTTGTAATGTTTAGAGGAAGTATTTATGGATTTCAATACTGCAGACCTGTTTTATTTCTTGATGGTGCCTTTTTGAAGAGCCGTTACCGTGGAACAATACTATCAGCTATTGCAAGGAATGGGAACAATGGTAAATGAATTTTAAATATTTTATTTTGTGTATTGCATTGAAATTTTGTTTGTTCCATTCCATAACATCAAAATACAAGCATAAAAATATAAAATACCTTTGAAGGTCTTTGTTTTAGTTCACGTGTACTTTTCATTTTTCTACGTGTACTGTCATGATATGTCTTATTTTGTGTAATACTAAGTAAAGTACACGCATAGTGCATGTAAAGTAAACGTGAATGTTTTTGTTAATGTCACGTGTACTTTTCATTTTTATGCGTGTACTTTGATAATGATGACTTTATGTGTAGTAATAAGTAAAGTACAAGCATTTTACATGTCAACTACACGTGAATGTTTTTCTTAATTTCACGTGTACTTTTCATTTTTATGCGTGTACTTTGATGATGATGTTATGTTGAATACAAACTAAAGTACACGCATTTTACATGTCAAGTACACGTGAATGTTTTTCTTTATTTCACGTGTACTTTTCATTTTTATGCGTGTACTTTGATGATAGGTGTTGTTATTTAGAAATAATAAAGCAAAGTAAATGTTAAAAATGTAAAGTACCTTTGAATGTTTTTGTTTAGTTCACCTGTACTTTACATTTTTATGAGTGTATGTTGATGTTAGTCTTGTTAATAATAAAGCCAAGCAAAAGATTGATGAGTAAACGTGCATTTTATCATATGTACGGTACATTTTTATGCTTTGTCTTGTTATTTACAAACAATTTAGATTAAACACAATATATTTCCCATGTGTTTTAGGGTCTGCGCCAGCAGCATCAATATACAAAGTATTGTACATGGATATGTTATTTGTTTTTATTTTAATATATTTTTTAAATTTCAGGACTTTTTCCTGTTGCATATGTTGTTGTTGATTCCGAAACCGAAGATAACTGGATGTGGTTTCTAGTCAATTTGCATAGTGCAGTAGTTGAGCAAAAGCGAAACATAACATTTATATCAGATCGAAACAATGGATTACTTGAAGCTGTTTCGAGGGCCTTCCCGTTGTCTGCACATTCCTACTGTATACATCATTTACAAGGGAATATAAAAAAGAAAATTCGTGGGAATTGTGCTGGATTTCGAAAGAAAATTGTTAAAGATTTTTTGTCTTGTGCATATGCTGTCTCAGTTGATGTATTTCACAAGAATATTGAAGCATTGAAGAAGGAAGGAGGAGCTGCTATTGCAGATTTCATTGATAGTTTGCCTCCCGAGAATTGGTCCTGTGCATATTTCCCTGGTAAACGGTATGGTGACATGGCATCTAGTGTTGCGGAGTCATTCAATTCATGGATATTGGAAGAAAGGCATTTACCAGTAATGAATATGCTTGATAAATTGAGAGTGAAGATTATGAATTTCAATGCAAACAAACTTGTTGAGTCTGACACTTGGGCAAATGAGCTATGTCCTTTTTTTCAAAAGTTACTGAATGAAAATTGGAATAAAAGCCGACATTGGACTATTAGTCGCTCAAGTCAAAATGTATTTGAAGTTCATTCAGAAGTGCGAGCAACAGTTGACTTAGGAGAAAGGACTTGTTCTTGTAAGAGTTGGCAGATTAGATGTTTTCCATGTTCTCATGCTGTTTGTGTTGTGCGGAGGAAAGGGACCAGTATTTATGATTATATTGAGGAGTACTATAAGGTATCTTTCTACAGAAAATCATACTCGATACCTATAGTTCCTCTTCCTGATTTGATTTCCTTAAATATTCCTATTCCTGAAAATCCATCTATCCTTCCACCACTGACTAAGAGACCGACAGGCAGGCCAAGAAATAAGAGAATAAAGTCTTCTGGTGAGATCACAGTAAGGGAATTTACTTGCTCGAGGTGTAATAAAACGGGTCATTACAGGTCTACTTGTAAGGAACCCATTTGACTATTTTTAAAATTGTTGAATTCATTCATTTTAACCATTTGATTGAATAAATTAATTAATAAACCATTTGTTTCACATAAATGAATGTAATTTATTTTTAAGTCTCATATATCAGTTTTTTTTGTGGGTTGTTGTACTCAATTTTTCATAAAACATACATGATCATTATTCCTTGTGTTCACGTGTACTTTGCCCTTGTATACGCATGTTATGTAAAGTACACGCGCATTTTGATGTCCAAAGAAATTATAGGTATTTTAGCAATAGTCCCATTTGTGAATGTTTTGTTTGTCCTAATCCCATTTGACTTTTTTATTCATAATTGGTCCCATTTAGCAGTTGTGGATGGTCAGTTCAGCATGCGTGTACTTTACTTATTGTACATGCATGAGATACACGCATAATATAAACATAATGTGCGTGTACTTGATGAAATGTGCGTGTACTTTATGAAGTACACGCATTGATAATTAAAGTACACGCATTTAAATATAATTGTACATGCATGTTTTAGAAAACTACACGCATATTGATATGACAAAAATCTAATTCAATATACGTGTATTTTATATATTCTGCATGTAATTTTATCAAGTATTCGTATATAAATGCATGTACTATTTCGAAAATGGTTTTTGACATTACAATCTACTTGTACTTTATAAAAGATATTTGGGTCACTCATATTCTTAAACTCCTATGGGTATTATGGTCCGCGTCAGCGTCATTATTATACAAGTACTAGTTGTAAGCCCGCGCGATGCGCGAGAGAGGCGCAATGTACGAAACATAAGAAAAAATATATCTAAAAAATTTGTAACAAAAATATCCTTCTTATTTACATTTGCGTTGAAGAGCGAGGTTTTAATTAAAAATACAACTTGTAGTTATTTAATCATCGAGCATTAGAAACATATGTACTACATAGTGCATTATATTGTTGTAATGGTTTTTCGAAATGATATTTTTTTAAATATCAATGTTGAAAACCATATTATTTTTCATGTTAATTGTATTGTTGTAAATTGGACCAACATCAATGTTAATTGTAATAAAAATTTTCTTAATGTTTATTGTGATTATATCAATGGCCATAGGGTAGTGAGACGTAGAACCATTCCACTTTATTTTTCATTACAAAGAGGGATGAAAAGAGGGAGAGAGAAGTACGTTGGAAATGAAGAGTTGTCACTTTTGAGGAAGTCAAATACTTGAAAATCGTAACTGAGTTCGTTGGAAATCAAAGAGACAGATTCACAAATAGAGACACCTTAAAGATAGTTGAGTAATAATTACCCAATAAATGATGTGCCACGTGGATAGGCTAATTGCAAAGCGTAATAAATGCCCTGTTTTGCATTTTAGAGTATATAGAGATTTCAATCTGCTTGTACTTTATAGACTATGCATGTACTTTATAAAGTATACGTGTAATATATAGAGTACACGCATTTATATTTATTTCAATAGGCGTGTACTTTATATATTACACGTGTACTTTGTATTGTACACGTGTAATATATAGAGTACACGCATTTATATAATTTTTTTTTGATGAAATGTTATAAATGTTAAAAATTTTAACAAAACACGTGATCATGTTTATAAGGGTTCACGTGTACTTTACTATATTGGATTATGAAATAACTCAGAACACATTCATGAAAGAAATAAAAATTTTATTAAAAACAAAAAAATAAAGTAAAATTTTTCAAATAAAGAAAACTGAAAAAACTAAACAGGGCTTCTAGAAGGGATGTTTGTCAAAGGCATCCAGGGTTTCAGGGAGAGAGTCAATGAAATTCGACCAGTGTCGAATTTCTTCTTCTATGACAGCTACAAGGCCTTCATGGAGAGCCTTTTTCTCCTTCAGCTTTGCGATTTTCAGGGGAACTTCCTTTGTATAGAAATAAATGAGTTCTTCATGTGTTTGAGGAGGGTTCTCATCCACATCAAATAAATCTATGGGATTGGGTGGAAGTCCAGAATAGCCGTCCCTCACATATGTTTGAAACTGCTCAAAGGCAGTTTCATATGAGGAAATATTTTCCTCAATTTTCCTTATTTTTTTTTGTTTCTTTCATCTCTCTCAAGAGTTTCTCGCAAGTTTTCTGCTGGAATAGCCATTATGTAATCTTTACCCTAGCTGTAATGGTTAAGAAAGAAACAAATATTACTCTTTTATAGGAAAAAGTGAAAGTTATTTATTTCTTGACCAGAAGTAGTTGGGAAGTGAGTAGTTGAGCTTAATAAATTGATTTTGGTTATTGTGTCCTTGATGAATTCTTCAAATTAGTTTTCAATTAATATAATAAATAATTATTATATTAACCACTGCGTGTACTTTAGTGAAAATGCGTGTACTTTGGATAATTAATTGTACTTAGTAATTATGACTTGTATTTTTTGTGAAAACTAATTTTACATTGTTTCATAACAATCAGATGCATTGTTTGTCTAAACCTTACGTAGATTGTGGTCCGCGCCAGCGGGAAAAAACCATTTTGGTATGTAAATACACATGTATTTACATACCAAAATATCACATGTATTTTGAAAATACACGTAATATTTTCAAAGTACAGGTAAGTATTGGTAGGTAAATTTTGAAATATCAGGAATATCAAGTGTACTTTCAAAATACACGTGTATTTTGAAAATACACGTTAAAATAAACGTGTACTTTCAAAATACACGTGATATTTTTCACGTGTATTTTTATAATACACGTTTATTTTAAAGTGTATTTTGAAAATACACGTTTATTTTCACGTGTATTTTCAAAATACACGTGAAAATAAACGTGTATTTTGAAAGTGAACGTGAGTATTGCTATGTAAATTTTGAAATATCAAAATGACACATCCAGTAACTGTGCTAGGTTTTGAAGTTACTGATTTGTCAAGTGAATGTATCAGAAACTCATGCACAGCAGATGCCCAATCATATTTATTCATTTCCTCAATATTTTCAATGTATTTCAACCAAAATTCTCCAAGGGTGAAGTTTGAGTTGGAAAAAACCATTTTGGTGTAATAAATATTGTAAACAATAACCAATATAACACAAAACAAAATTACAAATATATGTTTTGAATTTGAATCACAATTTATAGATGTTTTTTCCTATTTCGGGGGAAGAAATATTTTGACAGAAGAATTTCCCTGAGTACATATGCTCTTTGTTTAAGCATGCCAGGGTCTTGAAAGAATTTTTGCATTTCTTTGTTTCTGCTTATTTGCTCAATATAGTACATGCAGAACACCCCACAGTCAACCCTGAAATTACAATAAAACAAATATAAAAATCAGAATGATGTGATGAAATTTTTTGAAAGGATACAAATTTGTAATTTTTAGAAATGAAGCTTTTCTTACCCATTAGATTGTTTAGGGCATTCGTGATCTCTTATTAGTTCAAATTTGAGATCACTTTGCAACAAGAAATCTACAGTCCTTTCTTGCTCTGTCAATGGATCATCATCCATTGTAAACTCATTTGGGGTGCCTTCCTCAAATTTCCTCTGAATTTTGTAACCATTGTTTTTCATTGTTTCTGCTTCAGTCTTCAATTCGAACAGTGATTTTTTGAAGACAGAAAACTGTTAAGAAGACAAATATTTAGTGTATAAAAATAAAAGAGTATATGAAGATGAAAGAGTGAAAAGTACACCCATAATATAAAAGTACACGCATATTTTATTTTTTCATATCACGTGTATTTTAAAATATGATGGGTGTACTTTGCCTAATGTGTTAAAAGTACACGCATACTATTAAAGTACACGCATATTTTATTTTAAAATATCATGTGTATTTTATTATATATGATGCGTGTACTTTGCCTAATGAGTTAAAAGTACACGCATAATATTAAAGTACACGTAACTTGTTTTGGTTCATTACACGTGTATTTTAAAATATGATGCGTGTACTTTGATAATCTATTTAATTATGTACAACTAATACAAAGTACACGCATTATATAATGCACGTGTACAAGTGTATAATATAAGCACGGGCAACATTACTAATTAAGTTTAGGCACTAACCAATTTTTTTGCATCATCAAAGAATGTTGTGTTCTTTTCCATGTCATTCGGTCGGAGGGGATCTATGTGGACCACTTTATTTTCTTTAGTGTATATCACAAATAATGTGAAATGTCCTATACTGTGTCTAAGTACAATGAACAAATTATTACAACTGCCTAAGTATTCAAATAAATCCTTGTATAATTCCCCCTTCTTATTGACTCCGTTTGTTTTACAAGCTTCTATCTGAATAAAAATTATAGACAAGTGTTAATAAGAAAAACTGAAATATTGTTTATCAAAACTTTCATTTTATTTGTACTTACCCAACAATAATCAGAAAAAGTGTGTGAGTAGGAGAGCCCTTCCTCTGACAATTTTAATCTCAATACTTCGCAAAAGGCAAGTATTATCTATTTCACACAATATAAAATGGTGAGGAAATAATAATGTTGAAATTTAATGGATGTCTAATATTTGGACAACATACTTGGCTTGAAATTTCTTGATTTTTGAGGACTTCAAGTAAATCTTCCCATGGGACATACGAAACCATCCCTTTGAAAATAAACTCCCTGCATTTTATATAATCAATAAAACAATAGTATAATAATATTAACCTTATTCTTTTGCACCAAAAAAAATATAAATTAGCGAAGTGATAAATCATAAAACAATAAACTTTACCCTGGCTCAGCAAATTTAATAAACTCTTCAATCTTTTTCTTCGAAGCTTCATCGAGATATTTGTATGCTTCGATTGCTTCAAGCTTGACGCGAGTTTCCTTCATTTTTTCAGCTATTGTTGTAGGGCCTTTTCTAAGCTTTGACTCTTTTAGTTTCTTCATTGGTAGCTTTTCTGTTTCGCCATCAGCTTTTCTTTTCGTCTGACCTCTAGTAAGAGGTCCTTTGCTTTTGGATATTTTGGGGCTGCCCTCAACTTTCTTTGAGGCTAATTCAATCTTTAAACTCGAAATTTCGTCAAGGAGTTGTTTATTAATGTTTTCCTGATATATTTAACAAGGAATGTTGGACTGTTAGCATTTTTTGAAAAAATGATTGATTTTCACTTACGTGTATTTTATATAATACACGCGTGTATTATAAAATACGTGTACTTTATAAAATTTATAATATAGCTAAAATTTATAATAAAATTAAGAAAGTGTAGCGTGTAATAAATATCTATTATATTTTATAGATACCTAGTCAGCTTTTTTCAATTCTGATTCTTCAAGCATTTTCTTCAACTCCGAAATTTCGTCATTAAGGATTTTATTATTGTTTTCCTGTAATACAAAAAAATGTTACATTTTAAACAATGCATTATTTTTAATAAGTTAATGCATGTAGTCTTCATTATATCTAATATCAAATAAAACTGCATTAAAATATTATGAAATAAAACTGCGTGTACTTTGAGAAAACTGCGTGTACTTTGAGAAAACTACGTGTACTTTGAGAAACCTGCGTGTACTTTGAACGTGTACTTTAGGAAAACTGCGTGTACATTATAGGAAAACTGCGTGTACTCTGCATTCAAAAGTACCTGTTGAGTTCTTTTCGACTCTGACTCCTCAAGATTCTGCCTCAAAGTCATCTTTTCTAAGTCAGCATCTTTCCAGTGTTGCAATGTATCATCATACTTTCTTTTTAGATCTTCATTAGTCAGGGACAGATATCCATTCTTTTGTTCCAAAATTCGTGTTGATTCATCCAATTCTTTAATTCTATCTGAGTCACTCAAAGTGACTTGATCAAGTTTTTCTTTTAATGAATTGTTTAACTCAACTAGTTGGGCATTTTCTACCTCCAACTTATTTAATAACTCTTTTTCCTTCAAAAGGTTGCAATTCTCCACCTTTAAGTTCTTCACTTCCTCATGGGCTTCAATAAGTGAATCATGATCTACCTGCAACTGTACATTCAAAATGGCACTCTCCACCTCCAAAGAGGTCACCTTATCAAGTGCAACATTAATGTCTACAGCTGCTTTAGATAGTTGGTTATTTTTTTTCCAACAACTCCCTTTTCAAAACAACAATTTGTTCCTCCAAATTAACCTTTGGTTGATCTTTTCCCTTCTTTTTCTTTGGACTCACAATGTTTTTAAGGGGAATATTCCAACCATGTGAAAACTCATTGTCATCAATATCTTCAGCAACATTGTTTGATGATTAAGCAGCATGTATAGGACTTTCTGTAGATATGTTCAAAGAGTAACTTCGCCCTTCAAACTGAGATTCCTTTTGTACAGGACAGTCCTTAGAAGCTGGTTTACTTGTAGCCTGCTTCAAAGTTGCTGTTGCGATGTCATTATTCACAAACCATTGTTTTAAAGACGACAACTTCCACTTCAGGAATTTTGGAGTATTTTCTTTATATTCTTCAACAGGAGAAATGATTTCAAATTTCTCACATGCCCAATACTGAGATCATACAGAAAAAAAAATGAATTTAATACGTGTACTTGACAGAAGATATAACAAGAGTATTTTGAGAGTACACTGGTTATATTTACAAAACATAGTACACGTGTACTTTGTAAAATACAAGTGTCCTTTCACATGATATAAGACGTGTATTTTCAAAATACAATTGATATTTAGCGTGTATTTTCAAAATACACGTGTACTTTCAAAATACACGTGTACTTTATAAAATTCAAAATAGACGTGTACAGGTAAGTATTGGTATGTAAATTTTGAAATATCAGGAATATCAAGTGTACTTTCAAAATACACGTGAAAATAAACGTGTATTATCAAAATACACGTGAAAAATTCACGTGTATTTTGAAAATACAAGTTAAAATAAACGTGTACTTTCAAAATACACGTGAATTTTTCACGTGTATTTATAATACACGTTTATTTTCACGTGTATTTTGAAAGTACACGTTTATTTTCACGTGTATTTTCAAAATACACGTGAAAAATTCACGTGTATTTTGAAACTACACATGAGTATTGCTGTGTAAATTTTGAAATATCAAAATGATTTTTTGCTCACCAGTAGGAAAATGACACATCCAGTAACTGTGCTAGGTTTTGAACTTGCTGATTTGTCAAGTGAATGTATCAGAAACTCATGCACAGCAGATGCCCAATCATATTTATTCATTTCCTCAATATTTTCAATGTATTTCAACCAAAATTCTCCAAGGGTGAAGTTTGAGGTGGAGAAAAATAACGTGTTCAAAAAGTGGAGACACACAATTTTAACAAAATCAGTAATTCCTTCATCTGTCTCCAATTCAACTGATTTCTTCAAACCATTCAAAATTTCTGACTTTCCTATTCTTTTTAAGAAGTATCGTGCTTGTAATCCAGATTTTTTAGCAGTATTCGGATCCTTTTTCAGTTCTATTGATTTTAAACCCTCCACCAGGGGTATGCCAAATATTTCACTTATATCTATTGGCATTATTCGAATACTGCTCTTCATACGGAAACTTTTGGTTTCCGTATTATACAGCTCGATAATTGATAAAATATTTTTATCCGTCTTCTTGTGGTCCACTTCTACTACTTTCTCACTGTAGTAGGCATTGAAAAGCTCCCAAAATGGAGTCTTCTTAAGAAGTTCAATATGGCTATTGTTTATTTTATCTTTAATCTGATGGAAATCATGGAGAAAGCTAACAATATTTGACCGATATTGGTCATTCTTCTTTGGAGGACGTTTAGCTTTCAATGCCACCCTAGAACTGGAACTGGAACTGGATGAAGAACTATCATCAGAACTGCTCTTTTTTTGTTTCTTTCCTCTTCTTGCCTTCATCTTCATCCCCATTATATTGATCTATAAACAAAATTTAAATTACTAACCTACAATTATATGTACAAAAAATAAAATACATGCGAATTAGAATAAAAAATAGACTAAAACAATAAAATACAAGCGTATTTAACAAAAGAACATGCAATATTCTCACAAATAATTTATACAAGTCTCATCAAAATACATGCTAAAGGCGATAATATATATCGTCAGTTTCATGGTAATACCTAACAGAGGTTGTTCGACAAGTGAAAAACCAAGATTCTCTACTCCTAACATATTCAGTAAAGAAGTGATACAATAGTTGAATGCTAAAAGCTCCAACATTATCAAAACCCCTTAAGCAATACTGCTCAATTCGTTTAGGTAAATCCTTCTCTTTCGATTCAGTTACTTGAAGTTGTTCCACATCAAAAGTGCAGTAAATGTCTTCATAGTAGTAGTAGAAACCAAGTAACCTTTTAGCTCTATCGTTAATGCAAAGAAGAAAACGAATTTCGTCCTCATTAGTACTATTCACTGTCAATGTGAAAGGTTTTGTATTGTTAAGATCTTCGAACGTGCAAGCAGCAGTTTTGTAGTTGAACATGCTTGATCGTACGATTCCTAAACAATAACACAACAATACAAAATAGTACACTTATAATACACATTAGTACATGGACATTGGATTGAACAAATTGAATTTCAATGTTCGTGTACAGGGACATTGGATTCAAATGCAGCTGGCTATTGTACAAAAAACACTCTTAACTAATAACAAAATAATAATACTTCTTAAAAACACATTGAAAATAAATCAAATGCCGCTGACGCGGACCAAAATAACATAGGATTGATGAAATATGGATTTGAAATTAATATTCTATAGAGTACACGTATAAAACATAAAAGTACACGCATAATGAATTGAGAAATACAATTTCAATGTGAGTGTACTATGTGTATTTTGCGTGTACTTTATAAAAGTACACGCCAAATACACATAGTACACGCAACACAGGGCTTGTACATGTAGATATTCTATAGAGTGCACGTATAAAACATAAAAGTACATGCATAATGAATTGAGAAATACAATTTTAATGTGCGTGTACTTTCTGTATTTTGCGTGTACTTTATAAAAGTACACGCAAAATACACATAGTACACGCAACACAGGGCTTGTACATGTAGATATTCTATAGAGTACACGTATAAAACATAAAAGTACACGCATAATGAATTGAGAAATTCATTTTTAATGTGCGTGTACTCTGTTAATTTTGCGTGTACTTTTAAAAAGTACACACAACACAGGGCTTGTACATGTACATATTCCAATCCATATGATGAATACAATGTTTGATTTCATCAGTCCATATGATGAATACATTCTAAATATATGATGAATAATACGCATGAATAAGAAGAATGTGATTTCATCAGTCCATATGTCTACAAATTTATACATATGAGAACACAAAATACACAAGGACAAAAAGGTGATAAGAGAATGTATACATACTTGTTAGTGCTGTTTGGAAGAATTTGATTTAGAATGTTTGAAAGAAGAGAGCTAGGGTTTTGATTGAAGAGAGTTAGGGTTTTGATCGAAGAGAGTTTCTAGATCTTTGATCAGGAGTATTTATATGTTGTTGTTGACCAAAATTTGATTGAGAAATAGAATCGTCTTGGGGTTTTGATCGAAGAGACGGTACGATTGATACAAGAGAGAATACAATGTTTTTGGCACTTCGTTTTCTGAATAGTGCGTGTTTGTTCTACAATGTTTCTGGCGCTTCGTTTTCTGAATAGTGCGTGTTTGTTTTAATTTCGAGGTATTTATATGTTGGACCTAATCGTTTAAAATTTGTTGGGCCTGATTTTTTTGTCCAAAATTGCTAGTCCAAGGACTAGACCGTTAAAGCCCCTTTTATTTATATATGTATTTTTTATATATATTCTAAATAATCATATCTCTTAAAGATTTTCTATTGCTATGTGGCCCCAACATGTTCAGCAAATCACATCACATATTTGGTGAAAAATTTATAATTATTATTGTTATTATTAGATCAAATAATTATTACTTTTAGTTTTATTTTTACAAATACTCTTTCAACAAGTTTAAAACGATGTTTAAGTTTAATAGGTTATTAGTTGATAAAAGAAGAGTACTCAATGGAAGATCGTGGCCTTTTGACAAAAAACTTATCCTCATGCAAGAACTCGATGGCGAGAGCATCCATGGATATGAAATTTCAATGGACTCCAATGTGGGTCGGTGTTTTTAATCTTCCATTAAACATATTGGAGGACACGGGAAGAAGACTAGGTAACAAACTGGGAAAATTTGAGGAAATTGATATATCGCAAAATGATACTGGTGGGGCCGTTATCTTCGGATCAGAGTTTTTTTTTATATCAAGAAACCAATTCTACGCAGTCCTCACATTAGTATTAAGGGAAGATAAGCTATTTATATTTTTTTACAATATGAGCAAATCCCTATATTCTGTTTTTTTTTTTTTTTTTTTTGGTGAGTGCATTTGACACCGTGATAAAGAATATGAAGAAAGACTAGAAATGGATGAAGACTTTTTAATTCTGCTGAGGTATAGAGAATGGTTATGTTTCACGCGAGATTTTTTTTTTTTTAATTTTAATAGAAAATATGAGGTTGAAAAAAAATACAGACGGGGAGTAAGACTCAATCCTCCGGAAAATTAAATAATAATTGTCGGACCGAGAATGAAAACGAAGAGGAAGTAGTGCAATTTTCAAATCAAGCTACCAAGGTTATTGTAATGCCCGGGGTAGAATTTATGGGTTACTCGTTGCCAATTCGGTCTAACTCGAATGTTGGGTGTGAAAGAGTTTTTATTTAATTAGCATTTCACTTATTTAACATGTGATTCCAATTTAAGTCAAGCTACGTGAGGGATTCGTGAAAAGCGTCCCCGGAGTTCAAGCATACAGAGTTACTAACATAAAATAAAAATGGTACTTACCTATATAATGCTCTCAAAATACGAAATCGCATCCAACATGTCGTAACAAAGAAGAGGGATTAAGCCGAATACCCAATGAAAAAATACAATAATGTAATATTGAATCAAACGACAGAAAAGAGAATCTAACACGTTATATCTACCTATACATATAACTACCTTATATATATATATATATTACACACACACACACACACACACACACACACACACACATATATATATCTATATATATATAGTCCTGCTCTTGTGCGGACTAGTTCGCATTTTAAGAATGCGGACCGGACATGTGTCACCTGGCGGTGACCCCAGAAAAGAGAGAGAGTGTGCATATAATTTAGGCGATAATTTCTAGGTGCATCGTTAGGTGACACATGTCCAGTCCGCATTCTCAAAATGCAGACTAGTCCGCACAAGAGCATTATATATATATATACACACACACACACACTTTATGCATGAAACAATTTTATTTTTAAAAATGTTACTTGTCCTGATTAATTTATCTTTAGTCGTATGAAAGAACACACTTTTACTTGACTTGAAATTTATCTCTTGATTTAACACACCCAGTTAAATACTTTAAACAAATACACTTTGTTTATGAAAAAGTATTTCTTTCACCGAAATTATCCTTTTACTCATACCCAAATTACCTTAGTATTTTTATTTAAAATCACCTTTCAACACATGCACGCACCGCGTTAGTAAATACTTATTTTTTCTTAAAACCTTTCATAAACACACTTTTGTGCCATTCCTTTTATTTTGAGGACATTAGTCAATTTCTCACGTTACTTGCCCACATTATCTTTCAACCGGAACATTTATCAATTTTATTCAGGTTAGATTGTCTTTTCTTATATTCACTATGTTTCGCTTTTCTTATTATCTCAGAAAATTACAAATATCCTAATACTTTAATGCTCTCCATATCGTCGGCTATGCTACCATATGCTCTGGCCAGTAATTTTGGATCTTTCACCCCAGAGATCCAGACCCTGATTAATTATTCTCAGTGTTATTCGAGTACATATTAATGTGTTTTAATATTTTTCAAATGTCCACATTATTCCACTTTTTACCGACCGAAGACAACCCGAGGTTTCACCTCACCTTGTGTTATACTTTAGAAATCACCATTTCTTGTCCTTTAAACACTTGCATTGATTTTATCCCAAAATCACTTTCTCTTAAGACTAATTGTATAACATCATTTCCAATATTTTTATTTCATAAAAATATTTTACTTTATTTAAAATTATCATTTTACCCATTTATTTTCAAACTTACATTTTTCTTCCATTTTCATAAGTGTTATTTTCTCCAAAATATTACTAAGTCATACATAAAGACTTTTCAAATGTTTTTATTTATTAACACTAAGTTCACACTTTGGAGTTAATACCATTTAAGATGGAAATCTCTTTTCTCCATTGCTTTCTTTACTAAGAAAGCTTATTTGGCGTTTATGAGAAAATGTCATTCATCACATTTTCTACACCTTTTAATACACATTAAGGGCTGAAATTTCTATATTCTTTTTAATTTCAAATTAACACTCGTTAAAACCTCCATTAAACTTTTTGTATGCTTATCATCAAAATACTACAAGTTTATATACATAGGAAGAGGGATTTTAAGTCCAAAAATCCAAAATAATTAGATTAACATATATTTTATTCAAGAAATTTCATAATGTTTGTAACAACAAGATTTTTAAGACTCAAGATATTTTTTTATCATTCAAACTTAAATAAACATCTAGTAAAAATCCCAATCTTAAAATAAAACTTTAAAACATTTGTTCAGAAAAATATCTTTAACAAGTTAAACAATATTCTTTCCAAACATTTTATTTTATAAAATGTTTAACACCGACTTTTCTTAAAATACATCATTTACTCAACCTTCTTAAAATTCCCCTATTTATCCATTTACAAAAAATTATAGCAAATTACCTTCCTAAATTATAAATACATTGTACTCTAATAAAGACTAGCTAGAAGACCAATAATATGAAGAAAAAAAATATAGTTTAAGCTGAGAGTGGAGTTTTTCCACCACAAAGAAGCTCCAACAATGGTAGGATGAATGTAGAAGAAGATGACAAACTTTCACCTCCTGTGGTAGCCTTGAAGAGGTTATATATCTATAACAAGCTTGACTCCATGAAATCTCCAAGCAATATCCCCTTCAAACACCATTAATTTGTATTATTTCTTCAAAAATCCCTAGCAATAACTCTAAAAATTGCTATCTTGTTTACACAACCTATTTCTACCTTTGATAAAAACTTTTAAAGGAAGAATAATGCTTGAAAAGGGTGTAGTATGGTGGTAGCAAGGTGTAATAATGGTGGGAGAGGCTTAGGAAGGTGGAATCCTCTTAAAACTAGAGAGAATGGGGGGGAGAGAGAGAAAAAAAATACTGATAAAAATGGTGGGGGAAGAACCTACCCATCTCTCTCTTCTTATAACCGCAAACAAACCCATTAAATAGTTTTAAAGACTAAGGGAAACACCCTAAACCCATTTTGGGAAATCTGGTGCCTCCAGAGATCGACACGTCATCAAATGAGGAGCCCAAAACTTGACAACACATAAGGGCAATCAAAATCTTTAATTTTCATATGCGGTTGTTCAAAAGAGATCACGTCTCATTCAAACGAGATTGGAACGGTGTTCAAATTACATACTAATGAGAGTAAAAATCCAAGGCAGCGGAGGTCCATTCGATCTTCGTTAGAAGCATGTTTCAAACGAGATGGACTACTCGTTTGAACTAAAAGAGTCTTCGTTCGAACGGGATGGGAATCTTGTTCGAATGACTCTCATTCACGTTTGAACCTCAGGATTCTGCCAAAACTCCAAATTCCCCCAATATATTTCCAATAATTTCCACACGGTTCACAAGAATTTATAATTACGAACAATCATCCCTATAAATATTGATCGCAATTCACAAGGGTTCTAGATAATTACAAATTACATGGAGAAGGGATAAAATCTCGTCCATGTGTCACATTATCCCCTTCTTAGGATATTTTGTCCCCGATATCATAGACCCGCACATTGCTCAAGTTCCTGGGACTTATCAACTCTCATTCTAAGTCATAGAAATCCTTTAAGCCTAAACCATCGAAATCCTCAATCGCTAAAGTACTATCATATGCTCTTCCCCAAATGGGTTGTCATCAATGAGATCGATAGGCAACATGTCCTAACTCTCACCATTAGGTTAGCCCTTAGAATTACATAACACCCTTCAAGTCTCCACTTACCTGATGATCATGTTTAATCAAGTCCTAAGGTTTTTTTGCTAACACCCAAATCATACATGCTCTTCTACTAGGGTAACACTCTCTAGTGATTGACACACACCCAAAAGCAAACAACGTACAACCAATCATCCAATCCATAGTCATAAATCATTTCAATTCATAAGATTACGCACCCTGAGTTTCCTTAAATTCTCAGGTCACCCTGAACACACAAGTTCTCTTAAACTCGATACTAACCTCGCATCGCTAGCCTCTCCCATCAAAGGGCGACCTGCCAACTAAGTCCTAATTCATGCACCTGACTAACACCTTTCACAAGATCCTTCTATGAACCTAGGATCGTTTTAAGGCATAAAACTATGGAACACTCACCCTAATATTACACCAATCCACTCGTTGTGGAAAAATGACATTATGTGTTATGTTTCCTTGAGTTCTAATGCTATAGGATATCCTCAAATAATCATCATTCTCTTTACAACTAGAGTCACTAACTGTTATGTCGTCCCATCATAACGTTGTTAATCCTAAGGTGGATGGATAGTATGAGCAAAACATGTAGGCGAAAGTGCAGCCTCCTATACACAAAACTTTATGCAATAAAAAGGATACTTTAAACAAGAGCGTGCCCAGTTAACGAGTTGCAATGACCACACCCGTTCCATCCACACTCATAGTGATCCAAGCCACACTATGACCAAGTCATCACATGGAATAATACCAGATAACCAAAATTGGAAGTACATCGCCCCCAACCATTGGAACCGTAGGAACATGGTCCCTGATCATTGGGACTGAAAGAACACAATAAAATGGAATGAATAAATGAACGTTACAAGTTAATCCCCTCATCATTCAATCGTTATGGTTTACGAAAGGTGAACATATGACATTCTCTCTGATTCCACGAGTCCTGCCAACCATTCTCATCAGATACTAACATAGGCATACACCCTGTCTCGAGTTAGCAACAGTAACGAATCGAACAATGAACCACTCATTTCCTTGCGGTGAAAGTAACTTACGAACTTATTGCTCCTCGAAAAGTTAAGTGCTCGACTTCCTTCCTTAAGAATAAGTTTTGATGTCAAAAATGAGATCATCTCTAATTATTTAATCACAGATAATAAATAAATAAGTTAATGGATTTTAAAGTGGTTCAGCCTCGAATGAATGGCCTACATAATCTGTTAATGTAAAAATTAGATTATCTCTAATTATTTAATCATAGATAAAAAATAAATAAGACAATGGATTTTAAAGTGGTTCAGCCTCGAAGGAATGGCCTACATCCACTATTTTGTTATTGCTGGCTGTTTGGAATTCTCGATAATAGATGTTTTACCAAGAAATTTTGAGTCCCCTGCTAATGAGGAGGTTACAATGTATTTATAGCCTTGAGGCAGTACATATGAAAGAATAATACACTGCTGTCCAATAGGCGTGTGCGTCTGCGTGATAATAATGAGCATTAAATGCGCAGTCATCCTCTTGATTATCCGGATATGAATGATCTGTATGAGATGCAGCTCGGACCGCCTAAGCTGCTCGAACCTCCTAAGTAGCTCGGTATACATGAGTTGCTCGGTACAGTAGAGTTCCTCGGAGAACACTTGTTGCTCGGAGCGTTCTGAGTTGGTCGGGGAGGTTGAGTTCCTCAAAGTCAAGGTGTTGTTCAAAAATATTTGTGGGTGCCATATAAATTGACACGTGTCTCCACATAATCGGTCCACTTCAGCAGACTAAATTTGGTATCAACAGAAGCCCCCAATGTTTCGTAATTTGATGTTGAAGAAAAGTATGGAACATTATGCTGCCTAAACTTTATGGATTTTATAAAAACGTTTGTTATTTATAACCCCTTTTTGAGTGCATAGTATCAGGCTTTTTAAAGTATTTCAAATTTCAATAACCGCTTCGTGTTTCGTGCCTTTTTCTTCTTTTTAGCCGTCGGATACGCAATCGTCCATCTTGGTAATCATTACTTTTCTCCACTCTTGAGGTAAAGTATTTAAACGCTTCATAAAATTCGATTATCTTTTACTTTTTTAAATCTGCATCTTTAGAACTTCTTCACTTCTTCTCTGTCTTATGCGTTCATTTCTTCCATTGTTCGTTGTCACC
Organism: Sambucus nigra; assembly: GCA_949130495.1. Taxonomy (NCBI): domain Eukaryota; kingdom Viridiplantae; phylum Streptophyta; class Magnoliopsida; order Dipsacales; family Adoxaceae; genus Sambucus; species Sambucus nigra. The sequence continues at coordinate 126,270,398 of OX422207.1, read as the reverse complement.
TGATTAATCTTTTTCCAGTAAGATCTTCTTCCTTCTTTTTATTTCTTTTGTTCATCATGTTTTACCTTGTTAAGTCACTTGATAAATTTCGTTCTGATTTTTCTATTCCTTCCTGGGTCATATTGGAAGAGCTTTCTGAACCTTCTGACAATTTTCGTTTGGCTGAGGGACATTGGTTCCCCAGTCTCTTTGTAGCTGAATGTGGATTTTTTTCCTCCAAATCCCTTATGTTTGGAGTTCTGTCAGTTTTTTGATGTTGTTCCTGCGAAAATAGCACCAAACACTTGGAGAATAGTTAATGGAGTTCATAGGTTAAACCAAATTTAAGGATCTCATTTAGGAATTCCAGAAATTATGTTTTGCTATAGATGGGTTGTTAGTGATAGCACTTTTTATTTAAAAACTAGGTTTTTAAATAGGGCTTTAGTTGTCAATCTCCCAGATACCAACATGGATTACTTCGAGCATAGGGTTGTTATGAAAAATTGGCAACATGCTCCATTACATGGAGATCATGTATATCAGGCTCCTAAGTGTCCCCCTTACGGCAATGGGATATGTTATTTTTATTTTATTTTTGAAATTATATTTTCTTTATGTTTGATAAAATGCGTCATTGACATTTTAATTTTTATTTATTTGCAGTTGATAGCAAAAGAAAATCCCCCAAAGAGACTGATGTCAAATTGAAACACTTGAAACTTATCTGGAGTTTGCACCAAACTGTTGCTGACAAACATATCAGATCAACCTCATATTTGCTGCAGTACAAAAGATACACTTCATCTTTTACTACTCGCCCAGTAGTAGGTGACATCGACCCATTACCGGCCTCTGAAGGTTCCTCTCCTGAATCAAATCCTCCCCTCAGTATCAAAATGAAGAGACGAAAAGCTCCCTCATATTTTGACAAATCAGATTCTGCCTCTGTAGAGGCAAAGAGAAGTAAGCAAGATGTCCCAGAGGAAAGGACAAGAAAAATTGATGCACCCCCTCCAGTAGCTGTTAAAAAGGTTGCCAAGAAGCCCCCAGTGGCTCCGAACAAGGTTGTTGCTATCTCTCCTCCCAGCGAGGTTATAGTTGTATCAACGACCAAGACATCATCCTTGGTCGAGAATGCTCCTGCTCCTACGAGGAGGTTGAAGAAAAGTTCCTTGGACAAATTGGCTGAATCTATCTCTCAGCCTCTAACTGCGGGAAGTGGTGTTCCCACTTTTGTTGCTCCGAGCTCTGCCATGAGCTCGGTGAAGTCTTGGATTATCCCCGAGATTCAAGGTATTGAAGACAGTCTTTCTCGAGATAGGGTTACTACCTTGGAAGCTCAACATATTGCCTCAGTAAGTATTACTAATTTAAACTTTCATTTTTCAATGTTATGTCCCTGCACTGACTTATAATTATTTTCTTTTTCCAGCTGGTAACCTGTTTCAATACTATTCTGAAAAAGGATGAGGCCATCAAGGCCTCGAGCTCCTCAGGAGGTGTAGAGGAAGCTTTTGTGGGTTTGACACGGTCCTTAAAGGATTCTCGTCAGAAATATGATGAAGATAAAGAGACATGGGAAACACGACTCAAGTCCATCGAGCAAGAAAAAGACCGTGTTGTGGAGGCCTCCCAGGAGTTGAAGAGGAAAGTGAAAAAATTTGAGAAGAAAAATAATGAGCTGGAGGAGAAGCTCAAGAGCACTGAAGAGATTGAGAACAACCTTAAGAAATCTGAAGAGGAAGTTATTAAACTTCGTGACGTTGATCGTCAAAGGCAGGAGATAGAAGGGAAGATGAAGGTTGTTTAGGAGCTTCATGCTGAGAGGATTTCCCTAGAGAAATCCAAAAGAAAACTTGCAGTTAAAAAGTCCTTTAGCACTGGCTGGGACAATGGATGGAATAAAGGTTTAGCTGCCATATCTTCCCAGAGGGAGTTTGCTAGTGTTAAATACTTCAGAGATGGATGGGTTACAACTCTGTAGGAGCTAAAGGTCTCTGAGAGTTCTGAAATTTTTCAACGCCATGTTCATGGTCCTCCTCCCTCTCCTGGAGAAGAAGAATAGGACGAAGCTGCCTCTGAAGAGTCTTTAATGATGATTAGAGACCAAGTTCCTCCCGTTCCGATTGTTCAGACTTTCTATGAGCAACTTCAGCCCACTAGTACTTCAATTGAGAAACTGCCGCTATCCTCCGAGCAACCAGCCTCCTCATCTCAGCTTTTCGAGGAAGTCGTAAAACACAAGGAGAAGGTGTAAAGTTTCTCGGGCTTTAATTTTATTATTTCTTTGGAATGTAACCCTGAACCTTGTACTTGTGTTTTGATGAATAAAAATTCGAGTTTTGTTGTTCATGTTGACTTTATTCGTCTTGCTCTGCCTTTATTATCTATTAATCATGTTTATGGCTTCTCTTTGCTAGTTTATGGCCATGATGGAACTCTTGTCAGCTCACAATACTGAGTTGATGAAAAAATGTAATGAATATTTCAAAGCTGTCCATACAGACTTGGATGAGTCATAAATTTTTTATATCTTGGGCTCAAATGCCTCTGAACAAGCAGTGGAAGCTTACCAATATCTAAAATTCTTACCCGAACGAGCTGTTTCTAATAATGTGGCTTATTACGAGATGATTGAAGATCTCCAGGGTACCATCGAGGAACTTCAGCAACAATACAAGGAATCTTCTGCCCTTTTGCATCAGGGGTATGAGAAAAAGTATCAGCAACTAAATGCTGACAAAGGATATGATAAGTTAGTCGCTGCTTATGATTTTAAGGAGAGGACTTTGAAGACTGAGGTTGAAGAGCATAGGCAGATCGCGAAACTGCTGGAGCAGAAAAATAATAACTTGCGAGGAGAGATATCCCAACTGAAATCTGCAGCATCTACCTCGGGAGCCTTGGTCCCTGTCAATGACGAAGGTTTCTCGTTTCTAGAGGTTGAAAATGCCAATTTGAGAGACGAATTGGAAACTTTAAAGAGAATTGGACCCTTTACATCTGCTCGCGGACGAGCAAGAGTTTCTCCGGGATGAGCAAGAGCTGCTCGGGTTACTATTAAAGAGGCGAGAACTAAAGCATCTTTGGAAAATTAAGCAGTTCAGTTGGTTGCGAAGAATAAGGCTCTGGCAGAGATGTCCAAGAAGATTCTGGACCTTAACGAGCAACTTTCCACACAAGGATCCGCCTTGGATAATAAAGAAATTTTTGTGAAGAATCTCCACGAGCAGCTGGAAAGGTTGACTTACCAATTCCACAAACAGCCTAGAGAGTTTTGAATGGCTGGCTATAATGAAGCCCTCTACCATCTTGATGATCAAATCCAACAAGCGAATAATGAGGGTTATAAACAAGGATGGCTGAATGCACTGCGTGTATTAAAATTGGAGCAGGGCCATTATATATGGGATTATCATAACCCTGGATTGCTCGAGTTGCCCGTGCCACCTTTTAAACTTGATATGAGCTGGATTCCTTCTCGAGAAATCCCTCAGTGCTTAATCTCCAAATATATCGACGACTACAGTCTTCATTCCAACTTTGATATTTCTCGTCCTGAGCATCTGCTTGATCGGCCCTCAGTGATGAATGTTCGAATGCTTCGAGATCTGAATTTCATAAATTCCCCTTATGCCTTAGACGATCCTCTTGCTGGAGTAGAACCTGTTTCAAAGGCAGAAGGGAAGGAACTAATAGAATAGGATTTTATGTAATAATTTCTACTTTCCACAGCATATGTAATCCTTCTTGTTTTGAATGAAAAATTTTGATAATACATTTCTCACGTCATTTGTAATTTTACTTAGTATGAATGAAAATTTGTCTTTTGTCATTTCATAATTTATAGAATGTTTTTTCTTGTTGGTCGGTAAATATATATATGCTTGTGACATACTGATCTCATTGCAGTGATTTATCTATCTTTAATTCTAAATAATATAACAACTTACACTTCATGGTATTGCCTAATTTAAACAACTGGAGTTGATTGAAATTGGCTTACCGACCAACTAGAGGGTTGATATTTTTGTTTTCGACCAACCGGAGTTGGTGAACTTTTATTCCCTGACCAACCGTAGTCGGTGGACCGACCAACCGTAGTTGGGGGGATTTATTTTACCGACCAATCGTAGTCGATGGACCGACCAGCCGTAGTTGAAGGGATTTATTTTACCGACCAACCGTAGTTGATGGACCGACCAACCGTTGTTAGAGGGATTTATTTTTTATTCCCCGACCAACCGTAGTTGGGGGGGGGGGAATTTATTTTACCGACCAACCGTAGTTGGTGGACCGACCAACCGTAGTTGGGGGAATTTATTTTACCGACCAACCGTAGTTGATGGACCGACCAGACGTAGTTGGAGGTATTTATTTTACCGACCAACCGTAGTTGGTGGACCGACCAACCGTAGTTGGGGGAATTTATTTTACCGACCAACCGTAGTTGATGGACCGACCAGCCGTAGTTGGAGGGATTTATTTTACCTACCAACCATAGTTGATGGACCAATCAACCATAGTTGATAAATCCGACCAACCGTAGTTGATGGACTGACCAACCGTAGTTGGAGGGATTTATTTTACCGACCAACCGTAATTGATGGACCGACCAACCGTAGTTGGAGGGATTTATTCTGAACTTGATGCGTAGTGTGTAGCAATAATACTCCGAAAAAAATTTCAACAAACGAAGAGAATTGGGTAAAAACATCCAAAGCTTTATTCATATCGAAGAAAACTGCATTATATAAGGATTGAACTACTGATAATATTTGCGCAAATGCTCTATGTTCCTTGCATTCTTAAACTTATCTCCTTCTAAGGTTTCAATTATATATGTCCCTGGTCGAACAACTTTTGTTACTCTGTAGGGTCCATGCCAGTTAGCTTCCTGTTTGTTGTGTCTTTGAATTACTTTCTTTAACACATAGTCCCCTTCTTTCAAGTCACATTTCTTTACTCTCTTGTTGTAGAACAGAGTTGTTCGTTGCTGGTATGCAGCATTCCTGATTGCTGCTTCTTCTCTAACTTCTTTGAGCATATCTAGATCCAATCGCCTTATCAAGTCACTGACAGGAGAATTGAAATTCAGCACCCTGTGTGTGAGGAGGCCCAACTCGCCAGGTATAATAGCTTCGCTTCCAAATGCCAGCATGTATGGAGATTCTCCTGTTGCTGCTCGTGGTGTAGTACGATAAGCCCACAGTACATAATGTAGCTCGTTGATCCAATTTGACTTCGCATCATCCAGTCTTTTTTTCAAAACATTTAGCAGCGTTCTATTCATCACCTCAGTTTGTCCATTGCTTTGGGGATGGCCTTGTGCAGAGTGGGTTTTCAGTATGTTTGACTGATGACAATATGAAGCGAACTCCTCATTATCAAATTGAGTTCCATGGTCTGTGATGAATGAATGAGGAAGACCATATCTACAAATGATGTTCTTTCATATAAATTGACACACCTTGTCGTATGTCATATCAATGAGGGGCTCAGCTTCCACCCACTTAGTAAAATAATCCACCGCGACTACGAGATATTTAAATATTCCCCTGGTCATTGGAAGTGGCCTGACCAAATCAATTCCCCACATGGCAAATGGCCAAGGGTAAGTAATCGGTGTTAACAATGCTTGGGGAGTTCTTCGGATAGAGGAGAAGCGTTGACATTTATCACATTTTTTGGCATAGGCTATACAATCAGCCCTCATTGTTGGCCAATAGTATCCTTATGTCATTACTCTTTACAAAAGCGTCCGACCTGCTACATGAGCTCTACAGGACCCTTCATGGACCTCTTCAATCAAGTCTTTCACCTCGGAAGGGTGTACACATCTTTGCAGACCTGCTATAATTCCTCGTCTATATAGAATACCATTAGTCAATACATAACGAGCAGCTTTAAACTTCAGTTTCTTGGCTGCGAGTTTGTCGGTTGGTAATTTCCCTTCCTCAATATATTCCCTAATGGGATCCATCCAATATGGTCCTAAATCAAGGGTAATAAAGTTCATCATCAGATCTTCGTCTATGCTTTGACTAGCCAAGACTTCTATTGGGATTGTTCTTCGTAGCTCAGTGTGTGTGGCTGAAGCTAACCGAGCTAAGGCATCCGCTCTTGCATTCTCCAATCTTCGTATTCTAATTATCTGTACTGCGATCAGGCTTGATAAAAACTCCATTGCTTTTACATGATACCTGATCATTAATTCTCCTTTGGCTGCATATACTCCCAGCATTTTATTTACGATCAGTTGCGAGTCACTGAATACGATAACTTGCTCCGCCCCTATGGTTTTTTCCAGGCCAAGTCCTGCAATCATAGCTTCCTATTCAGCCTCATTATTAGAAGCCTTGAATTGGAAGCACAAAGCATACTCCACATCGACCTCATCCGGGCTGTTCAAAATAATCCCTGCCCCACAGCCTATAATGCAAGATGAGCCATCCACATATAGATTCCATATAGGTACCTCGTCCTCAAATTTTTGATCGGACAGAGTTCCACGGTGGAATATTTATTGCTTCCTTTTATCCTCCTCTAGTACTTTTTACTGCTCGTCGAACATCTCCTCCTAATCGTCAACTGACTTAAGTTGATCAGGGTTTAAATTTGATGATCCTGTAACATCCACAGGTTGGTCGGTATTCAGCTCTTGCTCCTCGGAGGTGTCTGGAGAAGTGAATTCTGCGATAAAATATGCTACTGCTTGCCCTTTAATTGATGACCTAGGCTCATAAATTATATCATATTAACCAAATTCTACTGCCCAGTACATCAATCTCCCTGATTTTTCTGGTTTATGAAGAGCTTGCCTCAGTGACATATCGGTATACACTACTATAGTATGAGCTTGGAAGTACGGCCTCATTCTTCTACTAGCTTCGATCAACGCTAGTGCCAACTTTTCTAGTCTTGGATATCTAATCTCTACTCCTCGAAAATCCTTGCTAGTGTAATAAATTAGTTTTTGCACTCCATCATCCATTCTTATCAATGACGAGCTAACTACATTTTCTGAAACTACCAGATACAAGTATAATTTTTCTCCCATCACTGGCCTTGATAACAGTGGGGGTGCTCCCAAGTATTTCTTTAACTCTTGAAAGTCCTTCTTGCATTCATCATTCCATTCAAACATTTTTCGGAGTGTTTTGAAGAATGGGAGGCATCTATCAGTTTCTCGTGATACAAACGTATTAAGTGCTGCAACTCGTCCTGTGAGACTTTGCACTTCCTTCTTCGTCGTTGGAGATCGTAGCCCCAATAGAGCCTTGATCTTTTCTGGATTTGCTTCAATACCTCATTGGTTGATAATATACCCGAGGAACATGCCTTCTCGTACTCCGAATATGAACTTGATAGGGTTCAATTTATTTGATATTTATCTAATTGATCAAAGGTTTGACCTAAATCAATTAGATGGTCAGCAGCTTTCTTGCTCTTCGTCAGCATATCATCAACATAAACCTCCATGTTGTGATTGATTTTCTCTGCAAAGACTTTGTTCATCAGCCGCTGATATGTTGCACCAGCATTTTTTAATCCAAAAGGCATAACATTATAACAGTAAGTTCCCCTAAGGGTAATAAAAGAGGTACTCTCCATGTCTTCAGGTTTCATTTTAATCTGGTTGTAACCAGAATAAGCATCCATGAATCTCAACAGCTCATGTCCCAAGGTAGCGTCTACTAATTGATCAATTCGGGGCAAAGGAAAATGATCCTTTGGGCATGCCTTATTGAGGTCGGTGAAGTCTACACGCATCCTCCACTTGTTGTTCTTCTTCTTCACCATCACCACATTAGCTAACCAGTTTGGATATTTGACATCTTCAATAAATCAAGATTTTTGGAGCTTCTCGACCTCCTCTTATATAGCTTGGTTCTTCTCGGGGCTGAACACTCTTCTTCGCTGCTTCACAGGTTTGATTGTTCACATTAAGTTCATGACACAAGAAATTTGGGTCTATTCCTGGCATATCTTTGTGGCTCCATGCGAAAGTTTGTTTTATGATTTTTAGGAAGGCTATCAATTCCTATTTTAGTGGGGTGTCCAACGATGAACCGATTTGAGTTGTTCATTTCGGGTGTTCGTCGTCTAGAATGACATTTTCAGTAACTTCCACCACCTGACCTTTTACGAGCTGCGACTCATCTCTAGGATCTAATGTTTCAATTTCTGCACCTTCATCCACTTGATAGGTGGTAGTCTTTTTCCTAGATTCTTCCAGTTCGTCTTTCTCGACAGATGAATAGTAGCATTCCCGAGCTACTTTTTGGTCACCCTTCACAATTTCTACTCCAAAGTTGGTTGGAAATTTTAGGCATTGATGTACAGTAGATGGTACTTCTTCGAACTTCTTCAATCCTACCCTTACCATGATGATATTGTAAGCTGATTGAACATTCTTATCCATCACAAAAAAGCGCACTATTTCTGTTCGACAAGCAGGCCATGTACCGATGAACATATCCAATTTGATGGTCCCAAGTGGGAAAACTTTCTCACCAGCAAAACTGAGGAGGGGCCTGTGATAAGGCTCTAGCTGAGACAACTTTAAATTTAAGTTGTCAAAGCATGAGTAGAACATGATGTCTGCCAAGCTGCCATTATCCACCAATACTCGCGAAATCACTACTTTCTTCATCCTCATTTTGATCACTAATGGGTCATCATGAGGATATAGCACACCTGCGAGGTCATTCTTAGAAAAACCGATGACCAATTTATCTTTGTTCACCTTCCTCGGGCGATCTTCTTCAGCTAGATTTATCCATTGAATATACGAACAAGCTTGAACCTCGTTGAGGTAAGCTTTCCTTTCTGCAGTAAGGTCTCCACCTCCTGCATCTCCACCAGTAATAACATTGCAATCAAATGACCCAAAACGGATAGAAAATACCTCACGTTCTGGCAGTTTTGGTCTTTTGGGGAGATCGGGGTCATCTTGATCATCTTCTCGATATTCTTCATGATTTCTCTTCTTATCTTCTTTGGCTCGACGAGGAGATCTAGACCTCTGCCTTGATCGATCACTGCTCCTTCCACCATTTCGGTGATCTGCATACTTATTCAATTTTCCCCGCCTGATGAGCTCTTCAATTTCATTCTGAAGAGCTATGCAGTTTTTGGTTGTATGACCATGATCCTTATGGAACTCGAAATTTTTGGACTTATCCCTCTTGTCAGGATCTGTCTTCATTTTTTCAGGCCATTTTAACTCCTCGTTGTTCTTTATCTCTTCCAGAACATGGTTTATGTCTACTTTCAATGGAGTATAGTTTCCAAATTTCCTCATCTGTTCCAATGCTTGCTTGTCTCTTGACTGCTTGTTACCACCATTGTTCTTCTGATCCTTCTTCTCAATCTTCTCGGCCTCAACTTTGGTCTCCTTAGTGTCCATGCTCTTCTTTGCAGCCATAGCCTACTCAGCATTCATGATTTTGGCTGCTTTTGCCATTAATTCTGACATGGTCCTAGGTGGATCTTTGGCCAGAGTATAGTATAATTTTTTTGGCAATAATCCACTCATCAGAGCAGTGATTGTGGTCTTTTCCTCGTAATTAATAACTTCAAGCTTCTCGTTATTGAAGCGATTAATATAATCCCTCGTGCTTTTACCTGCTTTTTGTCTAACACTTAACAAGTGTGCTACTCGCTTAATTGGTTTTGCTTCGAAACAGAAGTTTCCAATAAAGATCTCGGCCAGTTGAAAGAAAGTTGCAATCTTCCCCCGAGGAAGATTGTTGTACCATATTTGAGAAGATCCAGTGAGAGTTCCAAAAAATGCCCTGCATCGCATCTCGTCTGGAACAGCATAGATATTAGCAGCTGCCTGATATTGTTCTATATGGAGAACAGGATCAGTTTTTCCATCATATTTTGGTGTTACCATTGGGGGTTTGAACTTTGATGGTGTGGGAAAATCCACAATTCCTTGGATAAAAGATGTCCCTTGAACAAAAGTTCTTTGTAGAGGATTTTTAGCCTTAGCCATTTCCCCCAGTCTATCCTCCAACCTCTGAATAGAGACTTTCCATGCGTCACTTCCCTTCTCAGTCCTATTGGTCCGAGCAACTGATCGTGTTGAATTTTCCTCTTGGGATCTTTCACGATGAGCAGCTGGTCGGGATTTGGTAGAACCTTCCTTTAAATCAGAGAATCGTTGAGAGTTCCTAGACACCATCCTAGGGGGACTTTTATTCCTCCTAGGACCCAAACGATCAAAGGGAGAGACTCTACTCAATCTTTCAAGAGCACTGGTCCTTTCTGGAGATAGAGTGACGTTTTGTTCAGTATATGTGGCTCGTACTGATTAAGTTCGGCCAGGTTGATAAGAAAAATCATTAGATCTATCAGTGCGATATGAATCGGCATGTCTAGATCGAGATTCCTCTAGGAGTAATGTTCATCTAGTTCGTGAGTAAGGCAATTGGGTATTTCTCTGAATGCTTCGTTGTCCTGACTGGGTAGGTGCTCCACCCTGGATAGTTTGTATGAGTTGTCGCATGGTTTCTTGCATGGCGGTCTGGCCTTGAGATAAATTAGCCATTATTCCAGCCAGATCTTGGACACTTGGAGGAGTGGATGGATTTAGGGGGTTTCCAGTGTTTCGATTACTGGATTTGGGATTATCAGCCATTGGAGACGAATTGTTTTGGTAAAAAATGATAGTTTCAGTCGTTTTCCCACAGACGGCGCCAATATGTTGATATAAAAAATTAGATTATCTCTAATTATTTAATTATAGATAAAAAATAAATAAGACAATGGATTTTAAAGTGCTTCAGCCTCGAAGGAATGGCCTACATAATCTGTTGATGTAAAAAATTAGATTATCTCTAATTATTTATTCAAAGATAAAAAATAAATAAGACAATGGATTTTAAAGTGGTTCTGCCTCGGAGGAATGACCTACATCCACTATTTTGTTATTGCTGACTGTTTGGAATTCTCGATAATAGATGTTTTACCAAGAAATTTTGAGTCCCCTGCTAATGAGGAGGTTACAATGTATTTATAGCCTTGAGGCAGTACAAATGAAAGAATAATACACAGCTGTCCAATAGGCGTGTGCATCTGTGTGATAATAATGAGCATTAAATGCGCAGTCATCCTCTTGATTATCCTGATATGAATGCTCTGTACGAGATGCATCTTGGACCGCCTAAGTAGCTCGGTATACATGAGTTGCTCGGTACAGTAGAGTTCCTCGGAGAACACTTGTTGCTCGGAGCATTCTGAGTTGGTCGGGGAGGTTGAGTTCCTCGGAGTCAAGGTGTTGTTCAAAAATGTTTGCGGGTGCCATGTAAATTGACATGTGTGTCCACATAATCGGTCCACATCAGCAGACTAAATTTTGTATCAACAATAAGGTTTCCTCATTTTATCCTTAATGAACGTGAGTCTCTCCGATCGACGAATGCCAATGCCTTTGTCGACGTTGACCTTACCTATCTCTCTAGTTATCATGACATCGTGACTTTCATAACACACTTGGGATACTTGTTTTATCATACGATGATCATATCTCAACGTCTCCTTAGGCAGTAACAAACTAGACGAAGCATTCTTAGAACGTATGTGGTCGCGTTCAAATGATAAACTTATATATTAAACACCTTTTAACCCAAACAAACCCTAAACATGCAACAGTATGTGATTGAATAAGATAATGAACTAAGAAAAAGCATTCAAACACATGCTTGTGAGGAAAAATCCCCCAAAGGGGCAAAACCATTTATTTTCATTATAATATTGTAACAGTACAATTTCGGATTACAATTAAAATACAAGTGACTAAGAATTACCCTCAAGTGTCGGATTCTGTAATCGGCGGCTGAAAATATCCCTTTCCAGGAGGGCTGCAATGAAGAAGAGAAACGGCTTCTCCACAAGGGTGTCGGTTGGAATTTTCCCCTTCCAGGAGGGCAGCAATGAAGAAGAAGAACAGTCTTCTTCACAAGGGTATGAACAGCAAAACTGCGTTCCTGGGTTGCAAAGTGATTCACAAGTGTTTGGAAATTTGTGTGAATCAAAAACCTAGAGTCTTGGGCTCAATAGGTGAAGACTTAGAGGTATATGGACTCTCAAATTCGTTTTTCAAAGTCTTATCAAATAGCTCCCCCAAAGTTCGTATTTATAGGGAAATACATGAAGAGACCCACGATTTTAAATCTCTGAAATTCTATCCAGCGTACAGGGACCCCGAACCGATTCGGGTACCCTGCGAACTAGTTTGCCCCCCCCCCCAAACCGGTTTAGGACTGGGTTCGGGGAAACTTGCTGGGAACAGGGGCTAAACACTTAGAAAAATTCCCAGTATTTTCAATGTAAATATCTCCATTTTCAACGGGCCATAACTTGTTCACCGTAGCTCGGATTGAGGTGCCGTTTCTTCCAGTATCTTTGTTGCGGTAGGATCTTGAGCTTTACAGTTGACTGGTCCTCTGGACGGTGGCTGTAAAATTACCAAATTGCCCTTGAACTTCCCTATCAAGCCTTGTTGCACTGTTTTGACTTCTCTTGCGTACCACTTGCATAAAGTCCCTAAAATCATGGAACGTGAAGTCGTTGAGGCAGATGAGGGACACATGATGGAGATCATAAATGCTTGATTCTCAGAATTCGGATTGAGGCCGTCGTGTGCGATCGTGTAGAGACGTGCCACATGTAACGGCGTACGACATAACTAAATGAAACATTTCGGACATGATAAAAATGTCCTTACAAATATCCCCCTATGTCTATGCCGGTACATACATAAAAATATACGAATTATCAAATAACAAATTTCCTATACAAATCTACCCTTCCATGAACCCAAAACTGGAAAGATAAAAATGAATAAGTCTTCATCGTTTGATCTTCAAAACTTCAAGAATCTCAAATCTTTTCTCATCAGGGTGTGCAATTCAGTGATCATCAATGTAGTACTAGGATATTCTATCCATTTCTTATTTTAGTCCATGTTTTTGCTCACATGTTAGTTTTTTCTTAGTATGCTTTTCTTAGAAAAATTAGAAAAATTCAAAAAGATTTTCTTTATTTTTTCTCCTTTTTGGGCATTTTGCCTTTGTTTCCGATGATAAATTTTAATAATTGCCCGATCCAATTGACAACCCAATGATGCATGTTCTCGATTTAGAAGTTATTAGACTTTAGTCTCAATTATTGATATGATGAATAACTTCATGAATTAAACTTTAATCCCATGAGCACATGCATTTTTATTGTTATATTGATTTGGTTTAAGATTTTTATAACTCGGTAATCTTTTGTTGCATTGTATATACTTACACCGAGTAAGCTTTGTACCTTTCGTCGTTTGTGAGTGTATACACTATTCTTTTCTCATTGAAAACGTTGAATTCGTTGGTAATCTCACTATTCTTTCATTTGACCGTTCATTAATTGAGTTCATACTTGAAATGTGTTACTTGAGCATGATTTTCATATATTGTTTTGACTCGAGAATTGCGTAAACTTTGTGAAATGATCATAGGCCCTATTTGTTATATCACCCATATTAGCCTTGACCTCACCCTTATATGTTTACCCTCGTTAACCCCATTGAACCTAAATATAGCCTTTTGTTTCATAACCCCCTTCCCATAACCAACTCTAAATTGGAGTTTTATACCATATATATTACCTTACATACCCTTGTTTGGATTGTTGCTTGGAATTGAATGTTATTATTGTTGTGTGGTTGCAATTTGAGTATGAAAAGAGTAAGACGTGAAAGAAAAAGAGTGAAAAAGAGAAAGTTGAAAACAAAAGAAAACAAAAGAGAAAAAGTGAGAAAAAGGAAGAAAAGAAAAAGAAAGAGAAAGTTGTTTATAGTGTTTGTAGTTTTTCAATAAGCTTTGATTACTCTCTCGATTGTTATATCTAATGCTCGTTTGGAAATCACTTGTTTTCCATTTTTGAAATTGCCCACTTTTTCAATTATTCCGAGTTTCATCCCCAAACACTTTGAATCCGTATATACATCCCTTTCATTTCGTACCCTAACCTAGCCTACATTACAACCCTATACAAGTCTTATGTGATCTTAAGTTGATGTAATTCAAATGTTTAAATAGTGTTGATAATCTGTGAAAATGCATTTCGCCTCTTTTAGTGTGCGGTATCCTTTCATTGAGATTATATTTTTCAGTTTATATATAGCGTTCTTTTTTTGTGACATGTGCGCGGCCTAGTTTCCATTTACAATTACTCTTTAGCCCGCATGTTCCGTGTGTTACCTCCCTATTTCGAGTGAATTCGCTTGATGAGGGTAATGCCCGTGAGGATTGAATATATGCTTGCTTTAATGTTTATCCGGTTTATATAAGTTTTTGCCAAATCACACTTTGCATGTGCTCGTTCCCCTCCCACATTTTTAGGTTTCAATTCTATGAGGTGCATTCTATAATGTTAATGATTCGGACTTTTGTGTGAATTCATTCACTTTGCTAATAATGCATATGAAATCTTTTTCGCTTTTGTTGGGCTTGTAGCATGTTGGTTTGGGCATATTTTGAGGAAACCATATGATGTTTGTGGGTATCATCCCTGAAAACCCTCACGAGACAACACTCGTCTACTAGGGTAACCTATGGGTTTAATGGCTTATTGCATATGCTAAATGCAATCGTGTTCCCTACGAAAGTGGCAATTATATTTTGATGCATATATACGTTTTTTATTTCCTTATGTGGACTAGTTTTTCTTGTTTCATCACTAGGGACTAGCAATGTTTAAGTTAGGGGGTGTGATTCGTATCGAATATTGCATATTTCCGCCCGTTATCTTTATGCATTCTAGCACTTTTACGGTCCTAAATGCCTATAATTATGCTCATTAACTAGACAACCTTGGATTTGGATATATACATGCTTTACAGGGGTTATTTGTGTTTTTGTAGGTATTGGACCGCTAAAAGTGAGGTTCGGTTGCATTTCGGAGAAGTTCCATCGTCGAATGCTACTTCAAGGGCAATTTCGTCTTTTCAAACTCACTATTTTTTATGTAATGAAGTTACCAACATGTAGATCGCCAAATTATCTTTCCATGTCAACTGACCGTGCGTCATTCTGACTCCGTATGTGGAAGTTATGCCCATTTTCGGAAGGTTTCGGTATTTTCTTCTACTTCAAGGGAATTTTGGTAATTTCATACTGCATGATTTGGAGGGTTTCAAAACATAATCATGTAGATAATTGAATTAGCTTCGCTTCGGTTACAACCATGCCTCATTTCGATTCCGTATGAGGGAGTTATGGCCGTCCCCGGCAACGACGCCATTTTGATTAAGGGTGAAAAGTAGCGCGTGTCAAGGCGCTAATCGTTGTTTTCATTTCACCTCCGTAATACAAAAACTTAAACTTATGACTACACTCAAAAAGGGAGTATAGCGGCCAAGTCCGGGTATCAAAAATCCACAGAGACGAGTTGCTAGAATTTATAGGATTTAATACTCCTAAAATAAAAGTGTAAAAGGTGATAGGTTGGAAATAAAGAAAAGGGAAAAAATAAGAAGTTAAGTCTAAACTAGAATTAATAAAACGAGAGTCGGGATCGTGTCCCCACCATGGGCTAAACAACTAATAATTAGAATTTCGGTTCAAAAACATTTAATCGAGCATTTTCAATTAAGTATAAACATCACACAATAAGGAATTTAACCCAAAGTTGCGAGATTAAACATTTAACAGAAAATGGTCACACGCATCTTAAATTCGGATTATCGCTATAAACACAAACGTTGCGTGAAAAAGAAAGTTAAACGCATAATAATCCGACTTTAATACGCAACGTTTCAATTAAATGTAATTTTACACAAAACCTAATTTTCGGAGCTCAACGCCCATCAATGGCGGAAACGCAATCCCAACCCAAGAATCTACAAAACAAATTAGTACCGAGCATAGCAAAAACAAATAATAAAAAGTTAACTAATTACATTAGACTAAATTAAAAAGGAAGGAAAAAAAATAAAAAGAAAGAATAAAAAGCTAACTATATACAACCTACTATTTAGACTTCACACTAACTGTACACTAGAAGTCTAAATAGCTGAGGGTCCACCATAAGAACGATTTGACTTTGGAGGATAACCGCTGTACCCTCACATACAAGCATGCCTTCCGAAAAATATGAATTCCGTTTTAACAACGAAAGGCATGTGTAAGGCGGAAGAAATGAACCATCGCCAATTAAAAGTTTTGGAGGGACGATGGGGGGTTTGGATTGAACGGGTGACAAAAATAAGTGGGGACCGAGAAAAGCCGAATATCCTCCCAATGATTTTGAAGTTGGAATGGGAGGCGGCGCACACAAAGGCAAAGATGCGATCGTGGAGGGCGACTCGAGCAAGTACTCCTCATCGGTGATAGGGTTTAAAACATTAAAGTTCGAAACCGAATCATCAGGTACTTGTTCCGGTGGGGTAATAGAGAATGAAAATGGGGATGAAAGAAATTCAAACTCATGAGATGAATCATCATCGCATGAAGTTGGAATTTCAAAGGAAATAATATCATTTTCAATGAAATGTTCTTCTTTGGGGGGCAAAGAAGAAATCATTTCATTGCAAATAGATATTACGTCATTTTCATCCTCACTTTCAATATCTATTACGAGATGGGCAAAGTCTATAATGGCTTGTTCCAAAGTAGGTACAAGTACCTCATTTGGTTCAAAACATTCCTCGACTTCGAAAGTCTCGGAAGCAAAATCGTCGTCGGACTCAAATAAATCCAACTCATGTTCCCACGAAAGATTTTCTTCCCGATAACGATTTTCAATTTTCTCATTTTCATACATACGTAAACCCTCACCGAATGTCATAGGTCGAGGTGCGGATGCATTAGAATGGGAACTTTGAAAATTGCCATCGAACTTAAACGAAAACTCATTATTATAGGAATTTTGAAAAATATTGCAATTCGTTTCAAAATTCTTATTATAAGGAGGTAAAGGCCCAAAATCATTATCATCGTCATCAAAATTCCAATAACCCTATGTTTTGACTTTCGTTATACTCGCCCAAAGAAATATTTGAATTTGCAAATTTTTGGGATTCTAAGTATTCACCGAAAGTCATAGGTTTGCGAGAATTTTGAGAATTATAACAAGGATTACCGAAAGAATTGGAATAAGACATGCTTACCCCAAAAATGGCTCGAAGTGGCGGATTCCACAAAATAAGTGTGCGCGGGAAAGATTCGAGCGTTTCTAAGTGCTCAAATGTGGAAGTCCTGCAAAATATTAGAAAATAATACAAATAGAAAGAAAATACTATGAAATACTAAATCAAATAAAGTCTAAAACAAACTAGTCCCCGGCAACGGCGCCATTTTGATTAAGGGTGAAAAGTAGCGCGTGTCAAGGCGCTAATCGTTGTTTTCATTTCACCTCCTTAATACAAAAACTTAAACTTATGACTACACTCAAAAAGGGAGTATAGCGGCCAAGTCCGGGTATCGAAAATCCACAGAGACGAGTTGCTAGAATTTATAGGATTTAATACTCCTAAAATAAAAGTGTAAAAGGTGATAGGTTGGAAATAAAGAAAAGGGAAAAAATAAGAAGTTAAGTCTAAACTAGAATTAATAAAACGAGAGTCGGGATCGTGTCCCCACCATGGGCTAAACAACTAATAATTAGAATTTCGGTTCAAAAACATTTAATCGAGCATTTTCAATTAAGTATAAACATCACACAATAAGGAATTTAACCCAAAGTTGCGAGATTAAACATTTAACAGAAAATGGTCACACGCATCTTAAATTCGGATTATCGCTATAAACACTAACGTTGCGTGACAAAGAAAGTTAAACGCATAATAATCCGACTTTAATACGCGAGGTTTCAATTAAATGAAATTTTACACAAAACCTAATTTTCGGAGCTCAACGCCCATCAATGGCTGAAACGCAATCCCAACCCATAAAACTACTCACTACACATGATTAAACTAAGTAAAATAACTAATTAACAAAGAAAACAAGAATTAAACTATCAACAACTAATAAATCAAAGCAATAAATCAAGACAACAAAGCTTAAACAAAGAATAGCAAATAATATAAATTGAGGGGAATATGAATAGTAACTTACACAACCCAAATGGTGTCAACCCTAGGAGAGATAAGCCAAACCCATAAATCCCCTCCTCTCTAACCTAAAATGAAAATATCTATCCAAAGAAAAGCCCCAAACATTCTATTAATACCCTAAAATAAACCCCCAACAAAACCAACCCAAAAAACCCAAAATAAACCCATTTTCGTCCATATCTGATGGGACCGGTCGACCTCTGTTTTGGGACCGATCGACCGCACTTTTGGAATTTGCCTTGGGCTGGAGACAACCCACTTTTCCCTCCGAACCAATTTTGACGCGTTGCACGGAAACGGCCATAACTCCCTCATACGGAATCGAAATGAGGCGTGGTCGGAACCGAAGCGAAGCTAATTCAATGATCTACATGATTATATTTTGAAACCCTCCAAATTATGCAGTATGAAATTACCAAAATTCCCTTGAAGTAGAAGAAAATACCGAAACCTTCCGGAAATGGGCATAACTTCCACATACGGAGTCAGAATGACGTACGGTCAGTGGCCATGGAAAGATAATTTGATGATCTACATGTTGGTAACTTCATTCTATAAAAAATAGTGAGTTTGAAAAGACCAAATTGCCCTTGAAGTAGCATTCGATGATGGAACTTCTTCGAAATGCAACCGAACCTCACTTTTAGCGGTCCAATACCTACAAAAACACAAATAACCCCTGTAAAGCATGTATATATCCAAATCCAAGGTTGTCTGGTTAATGAGCATAATTATAGGCATTTAGGACCGTAAAAGTGCTAGAATGCATAAAGATAACGGGCGGAAATATGCAATATTCGATACGAATCAAGTACCTACACACATGAGATAAAGAAAAAATACCAAGTGATGTATCGAGTTTGAAATGAGATATCAAATGAAGAAAGCATGTTATATCAAATCTCAAAAATACAAAACTCCTCCAAAATGTGATAATTCTTTCTCCCCCTTTTTATGATGTCCCCAAATAGACAAATGAGAGAAATAAAGCAAAATAAGAAAGTGCGGGGTGTCACTAGGATTCACACCATGAATGAACACAAAGCAACTAAGTCGATGATAGCGTAAATGAAGTGGTGTGATAAAATTCGATAGGAAAATCAATGCATACAAACATGACATATGAGCACGATGAATATTGGATACTCCTAACGAATGAACTCAAAGTCTTCCTTTGGTGTAAAAAAATGGAAATATAAGACATTGACTCAGTCAAATCAACAAATCAAAGCTAAAAAAGATTTCTACACCAATAACGTCCAAAACTATTTCCTGCTTTTTCAGGACTTTCAAGGAAGTGCAAACTCGTTTAAAGATTCTCCAACCAAACTCCCTCAGATTTTTATTTTTAATAGAGGCTTTCTAAATTCTCAAAATTTGGAGAATTGAAGGTGAAACCTAAGTGGCCCATATTTGGCATGAATTGCTTTTTATTGCCTTTAAATTTTTTCGGGCTCTTTTAGCCTCTTTGGACCCCGGATAATAAAATTCCTCCATTTTTTAGGTCCTTTTGAACGGTGGCTTTTGCGCAAAGAAGAGATAATTATCTTTCGCAGCCTCTCCCCGTTATTAAACAAACACTCAGTCTCATAAAAACGGTTTTTACATGCATTCCAATCTTGTCAAGTTTTATCGCATATTGTAAGTTATATAGACAGAATTGAGATGGAAACACTCAAGCCAACATGTGATAGACAAGTACAATAATCAAATACATCCGTGCATGTGTGCAATAAAGGAGATAGGAGTCAAACATGTAGGAAAATATCACTAATTACATCTCAAGGACTCCAATCAATGCAAAGCACATGGATGAAATGATGTAGCGTCTCAAATCTATATCAAACAGTCACATGGATAAATGGGAAGAATTTGTGACTTGGCTATCTTAAATGTTCATCCATAAAAAAAGGTGCAAAAATACAAAAATATTTTTGGATTTTTCTTGAAGGAAAATCTTTTTGTATTTTTCAAAAGAGATATAAAAACCAAAAAGAATAAATAAAAAACTATACAACTAAGCAAAGGTACATATAAAACAGACTAGCAATAGGAAGCATATGATATGAACATGAAGAAGCATCCTATTCTAGACAAAGACCAACCACTCAGTCAACTGTGAAAATTCCCAAAGACTTCCTAAGACTCTCAAATCGAAGGGCATCTAAAGGTTTCGTGAAAATTTCGGCTAACTGACGGTCGGTGGGAACGAAAATCAGGGATACGACTTTCTCCTCAACTAGATGTCGTATAAAGTGCTCACGTATCTTGATGTGCTTTGTGCACGAATGCTGTACTGGATTGCGGGATATGTGTATCGCGCTCGTGTTGTCACAGGAAATGGTCATGGTGTCCTATGAAATCCCATAATCCTCCAGCATTTGCTTCATCCACGGGAGTTGCATGCAACAACTCCCGACAGTTATGTACTCAGCCTCTGCAGCGGACAAAGAGATGGAATTTTACTTCTTACTCAGCTAGGAGACAAGAGCAGAACCAAAATAGAAACACCCACCAGAAGTGCTCCTACAACCATCTACATCCCCGGCCCAATCAGCATCTGAATAGGCGGATAAACGGTCATCAGTATCAAAGGAATACCAAATACCGTATGAGAGAGTCCCACTCACGTATTTAATAATACGTTTTAGAGAAAGTAAGTGTGACTCTTTCGGGGACGCCTGATATCGCGCACAGACTCCAACACTAAAGGCTATGTCGGGACGACTGACAGTCAAGTAGAGAAGACTACCTATCATACTCCGATATAAGGTTTGCTCTACGTCCTTGCCTGAAGTGTCCTTACTAAGATTGGTAGTGGTACTCAGAGGTGTACGTGCATGCTTAGCGGAGTCTAAACAAAATTTCTTCACTAGGTCTCTAGCATACTTGGATTGGGATATGAACATCCCATCCTCTAGCTGACGAACCTGGAGACCAAGGAAGAATGTAAGCTCACCAACCGTGCTCATCTCAAACTCACTCTTCATTTCCTCCTCAAAGTGATGATCATGTTGAGAGCGCGTGAATCCAAAGACTATGTCGTCCACATAGACTTGGGCAACCAAAATTTCACCGTCATCTCTCCTAATGAAAAACGTCATATCAACTCCCCCTCTCTTGAAGCCACGGGCTAAGAGATTGGAAGTAAGCCTCTCGTACCAAGCACGGGGTGCTTGCTTCAAACCATATAAGGCTTTCCTCAGATAGTAGACGTGCTCGGGGTGCTGAGGGTCTTCAAACCCTTTTGGTTGTTCCACGTAAACCTCCTCCTATAGAATGCCATTTAGAAAGGCACTCTTGACATCCATCTGATATAACTTGAAGTGCAGATGACATGCAATGGCGAGTAGTAGGTGGACAGACTCAAGCCTCGCAATAGGAGAAAATGTCTCCCCAAAGTCTACACCCTCTATCTGTGTGTAGCCTTGAGCGACCAACCTAGCTTTGTTTCGGATTATGGTACCATGTTCATCCATTTTATTCTTAAAAATCCACCGGGTACCTATCACATTAGTCTCACTAGGTCGGGGGACAAGTCCCTAGACATTGATCTTTTTAAACTGAAGTAACTCATCCTGCATAGAAGATATCCAGTGTTCATCCTTGAGTGCTTCTTTATGGTTCTTGGGCTAGACTTTGGACGTGTAGCAAAGATGGCTAACAACGTTCTCTAGTTGAGAACAAGTCTTGACCCCTAGAGTGGGATCACCAACAATGGCAGAAGGGTCATGACTCTTGCGAACCCAAGCAGGTGTGTTCCTTACCACAAGAGTAGGGTCCACAGAGTGTGAGAGAGGATTAGGTAAATCACTATCAGAACAATCCTTATTCCCACACTGAAGGTTAGGATTAATAACTGTCTAAGGTTCGTCATCTTGCACGGTAACGTTTATTGATTCCATAACCTTAGAGCTCTTCAGGTTAAAAACCCGGTATGCTCTGCTAGTCGATGAATATCCTAGAAATATTCCCTCGTCGCTCCGGGAGTCGAACTTTCCTAATTGCTCTCTATCCCGTAGGATGTAGCATTTACTCCCCAAAACACGGAAATATGCCAGGTTGGGGTTCTTGCCAGTCCACAACTCATAAGGAGTTTGAAGTGTGTGTGGACGCAAATAAACCCTATTCACCGTGTGGCATATAGTAGACACTGCCTCTGCCTAAAATCTCCTAGAAACTTTACGACCTAGAAGCATAGATCTAGCCATCTCTTGGATCGTTCTATTCTTTCTCTCAACAATCCTATTTTGCTGAGGAGTTGTCACAGCAGAAAACTCATATTTGATCCCGAGGCTATCATAGTAAAGGTCCACCTTTGCTTCCTTAAATTCAGTGCCGTTGTCACTACGTATTCTGTTAATAGTGACTTCGTGTTGATTTTATAGGACACGACACTTGGTCGTTAAAAACTCTACAGCATCGGATTTCTCTCTCAGAAAACCTACAATGGAGTACCTGGAGAAATCGTCTACCATCACGAGGATATACCTTTTACCACCCAAACTCTAAGTACGAGTAAGACCCATAAGATCCATGTGAATCAACTCAAGAACACGAGAAGTGGTAATGGAATGCAACTTTCTATGGGGACTACGAATTTGTTTTCCCAACTGACAGGGTCCACAAATGGTCCAAGTTGACTTTCCAAGAGATGGTAAGCCACGTACTAGGTCCTTTTTAGCTAAGCGATTGAGATCTCTAACGTTCACGTGACCTAGACGTTGGTGCCATAGATCCATAGGAGTGATCGTGGCGCTGTTGCAGACAAGTGAGGACGTGGGCTCAGTCCCATAGCAGTTATCCTTTGTCCTTACCCCTTACACTAATAGTTTACCGGCTTGATTATAGACTTTACAAGTATCCCGGTCAAACTTTACTGCAAAGCCAGCGTCGCACAGCTGGCTAATGCTGAGAAGGTTTGCTTTCAAACCTTTGACGTACAAAACATTTTCTAACATAGGAAATCCAGGTAACTCGACAGTACCTCGTCCTACAATGCTAGATTTGCTCCCATCTCCAAAGGTGACTCTGCCATCCTGATAGTTCTCAAGAGTCTTAAAAAATGAGGCATCACCTGTCATGTGTCTGGAGCACCCACTATCAAAATACCACTGTGAGGTATTATGTGCTTTGAGAGCAACATGAACAACAAAATCCTTTTTATCTTTCTTAGGTACCCAAGTCGAGATGACCTTTTGTTTGCCTTTGTTGTTGTTGGTTTTAGCTGGAATGTGAGAAGCATTCACTAACGGCAAAGACATCCATCAGAATTCTTCTATTAAACTCTTGGTCATGGCAGCTAAGAACTCAACTCGCTCTCTCAGACTAGAAAACTCATCAGTATGACGTGGTGGAGCAGTAGTACGTCGTGTCCGACCCATGCTATAGCAAGACTCCCTAAGGTGGCCTTTTCTTTTGCAATAAGTACAAAATAACACAGTCAAAGACGGACCTTGGTTTGCTTTTCTTAGTCGAACTCTCCTTCGAGGTTTTTGACGATGGCCATAAGGGTTCGTAGTAAACTCAGGAACTGGTCCACGTGCAATTTGGGACGTGGAGGCACCATCATACCCAATTACTTTTCGATCACCAAAACCTAAAGCGGGGCCGAGGAGCATCTTTCCCATCTTCCCAGATCTGTCCTCGATTTGTACCTTGACTTCCCGTGCTTTCTCAAGATCATGAGTCAGCTGGGAAACAAGGGCTTCAAGTTTCTTTCGAGTCTCCACGGAGGAATGGAGCTGACTCGTAAGACTATCCACTTGTTTAGTCAAGTCCCCTCTCTCTTTCTCTAAAACACTCTCTCTCTCTCTAAACGAACTCTCTTTCTCGACACAGGCAGATTCTCTCTCTCTCAGGGCGGTGAAGGTGGAGGACTCTCTTTCTCTCGCCTTTCTTAAATCTTCCTCTAAGACGGTGATCTTAAGAACTAGCGCATTGTTACGTTTTTTAGTTTTAAAAGACTCAGAATATAACTCAGCGTAGGCGCGTTGAATATCACTTTCGCTCTCACTTGAGTCATCCTCCCCCTCACTCACATCGATCTCACTGTCGAGGTGTCCCTGTGTAGCATCATCTTCATCGTCGTGAAGAGAACTAGGATTGCTCACTTGACTGGCCATGAATGCGGTGAAGTTACACTCATGTGGTGACTCATCTTCTGAATCCACCGTCTCGACCTCACTGTCGTCGCTAAGAGTAGCATTAAGGACAGCTTTCCCTTTCTCTCTATTCAGACGAGTGGCACACTCAAAGGCTCTATGACCCCTACCATCTCACTCAAAGCATATCTCACTTTCTTTCTTAGGAGGATATTTAAAATCTTTTTCATTTTTCTTTTCAAACTTATTTTTGTCAAATTCTTTTTATCTTTAAAATTGCCATTTTTCTTAAATTTGAGAATCCTCTTGAAATTTTTTGCAAAAAGAGCCAAATCATCTAAGTCAAAATCACACTCAGAATCTGACGTGTCAGTCTCTCTCTTTCAAGATGACTCTACCCACTTTCTAGCAGACCCTTCACTCCTTCTCTCTTGGGCATTAAGTGCAACTCCCTTATCTTTAGATTTAGTAGTTTTAGGGAACATATCAATTTCATATGTTTGCAAATCTCCTACAAGTTCTTCCAATTTTAGCGTATTTAAATTACCCATAGAATTTAGCACAGTGACCTTAGGGATAAAACGCTTAAGTAAAGAACGCAGAATCTTTTTAACAGCTCTAGCATTAGGAATATGTTCACCAAGATTAAAGCTAGTATTCACAATGTCAGAAAGTCTAGCATAAAATTCATCAAAGCATTCAGATTCATGCATGGTGATGATTTCAAATTGAGTTGTCAAATTTTGCAACTTAGACTCCTTCACAGCATTAGTTCCTTCATGGGTGAGTTGTAAAACATCCCATGCCTATTTTGACGTGGTGCACGTCATTATGCGTGTGAACTCATCAGGTGTGACAGACCCAGAAATAGCACTTAGACCCTTAGAATTAAAAGATGACCATTTAAATTCTTTTTGAGTCCAAGAAGTGACAAGTTTCAAGTTGATCACATTATCAACAGTCACGGAGGGAGGAGTCCACCCTCTTTCAACTAAAATCCAAACCCTTTCATCTATGGCTTTTATAGCCGACCTCATTCGAGCTTTCCAATAAGCATAATTTGTCCCGTCAAAAACAGGCATTTTATTATATAACTTCTCCATTTGAACACGCACTTTTTCAAAAATTAATTTATTTTTTTTTAGAAAATTGATATGTTAGAAAAAAATTTCGGAAAATAGGAATATGCGATAGATTAGTGTAACCTGCTCTGATACCAATTTTAGAACGTATGTGCTCGCGTTCAAATGATAAACTTATATATTAAACACCTTTTAACCCAAACAAACCCTAAACATGCAACAGTATGTGATTGAATAAGATAATGAACTAAGCAAGAACATTCAAACACATGCTTGTGAGCAAAAATCCCCCAAAGGGGAAAAACCATTTATTTTCATTATAATATTGTAACAGTACAATATCGGATTACAATGAAAATACAAGTGACTTAGAATTACCCTCAGGTGTTGGATTCTGTAGTCGGCGGCTGGAAATCTCCCTTTCTAGGAGGGCTGCAATGAAGAAGAGAAACGGCTTCTCCACAAGGGTGTCGGCTGGAATTTTCCCTTTCCATGAGGGTAGCAATGAAGAAGAAGAACGGTCTTCTTCACAAGGGTATGAACAGCAAAACTGCGTTCCTGGGTTGCAAAGTGATTCACAAGTGTTTGGAAATTTGTGTGAATCAAAAACCTAGAGTCTTGGGCTCAATAGGTGAAGACATAGAGGTATATGGACTCTCAAATTCGTCTTTCAAAGTCTTATCAAATAGCTCCCCCGAAGTTCGTATTTATAGGGAAATACATGAAGAGACCCACGATTTTAAAACTCTGAAATTCTATCCAGCGTACAGGTACCCCGAACCGATTCGAGTACCCTGCGAACCGGTTCGCCCCCCCGAACCGGTTCGGACTGGGTTCGGGGAAACTTGCTGGGAACAGGGGCTAAATACTTAGAAAAATTCCCAGTATTTTCAATATAAATATCTCCATTTTCAACGGGCCATAACTTGTTCACCATAGCTCGGATTGAGGTGCCGTTTCTTCCAGTATCTTTGTTGAGGCAAGATCTTCAACTTTCCAGTTGACTGGTCCTTCGGACGATGACTGTAAAATTACCAAATTTCCCTTGAATTCCCTATCAAGCCTTATTGCACTGTTTTGACTTCTCTTGCGTACCACTTGCATAAAGTTCCTAAAATCATGGAACGTGAAGTCGTTGAGGCAGATGAGGGACACATGATGGAGATCATAAATGCTTGATTCCCGGAATTCTGGTTGAGGCCGTCGTGTGCGATCGTGTAGAGACGTGCCAAATGTAACGGCGTACGACATAACTAAATGAAACATTTCGGACATGATAAAAATGTCCTTACAAATTCATTTTATTATAAACTTTAATGACAAATAGTCATCACTGTGCCTATCTCCAGATCCTACCCAATATGAATTTACGTGATAACCACACCGATCACCAATACTTCTATAATGATAGCAAGTAATACATAGGTTTATTCTCCCTAATCCGTACCAGTCTAATAAGATATGTGGAGAATTAATCCTTTCCCTTCAAGGGCTATTCCATCTTACTCTGTCGACAGACGTCGATATCCTAATCATGCCTAGATATCCTATACGGGGTGTCATAAACAAGCCCTTATCATGACATCATTAATCTAAGTCTCAGATGCCTTTCCTAGCACCCATTTGAATCAGGAACTACACTTCCTACACCCATCATCTTAAGATAAATGGGCATCATGTCCAATCGAGGCACTAATTTTTAATTACCCTTAGAAGGTTACCTCACCTACTTACATTAAATTAGATGACATCTCCAAGGACTACGTGATTCGAATCCTTAAGATTGGATCAACAACTTGAGATCATACTCAACACAACCACTAGAATACCAGAGTTTCACAATACCGAACTTAATTAGTTCCCTAAGGATACCAAGCCTACCCGATGTAAAAGTCAGGAAAAGAAAACATGATAAGATTTCATCACCTACGACTCTCTCGTCGTAGGTACCCTATACATATTTATCAAAATCCACATCATAACTATCAAGTACTCCCAAATACACTAGTCTATAAGCCTCTACACATGGTGCACTTTAATCATCAAACACCTTAAGGCATCACTGCAAGTCGATTTCTATTTTCAAATGACGCCACATACAATCAGTCACACAGACACTCAAGACGTCTTTAAATCATACTTACACCAAAATCGCCTTGCATTCATTCATCACTTAGGCCACTAAGACAGCTACGACATTTAGATAAAAATATTATTTCCCTTTTTTGCTTGAACCCTCACATGGATCAAACCTACGACCCTTTATTCGAATAGTCCGAAAACATCCTTCCAAATAGCTATTTCAAAATCTACATATCAAATTATAAATTGACACTACTAAGGATTCTGGAAGGATATAGGACATCGCATACACCTACAAGCCTTCATGTCCTCATTACCAATGCCACCAGGGATTCTGTTCCTCAAATGTTGCATCACACTCCTTATAACAACATTATGAAAGACTATTTGGGGTTCAAAACTACTTCTCTTTAAATCATCATTGTTAAGCATGTGACACACACACCACTAATGGCTCGTACTGTCATCATAACTTATAAGATACAGCTTTCAATCGACACTTACTAAGGAACTTACTTACAACGATAGTACCCTATCAACCCAATCTGAGCACATATCACTACACTAAAAATAACAATTTCGCACACCTTGATATTAAAAATCTAGCACAGCTTAAAACTGTGCCAAATTCTGGCACGGTTTAATGACAATTTGGCACACTTTATAAACGTGCCAAAATTTGGCACTATTTAAAAGTGGGCCAAAATTAAGAACACTTCACTAATATATAAATACTTTAAAAAAATTAACCCCCTTAATTTTTTGAGGCTCCCGCTCCCTTCCCTCTCTCAATATCAGGTTCCCCCTTCTCTCTCTTTCTCTCTCACGCTCAAGCAAATTCATCAGTAAACTTATGGCAGATTGGGCAAAGCTACGACATATTGGCCAACATGGTTATGTTGTCTCAGGACAACTTCGATAAGGAGGTTGGCCAAGATCGCGATGCCCTTGTTGAGCTCTACTTTCCTTGGTATCCATCAACATCAATTGCTACATTCTAATTTTTCACTTTATATCTCTCATGCTTAATTATTTTTGGATCCACCTGCTCAATCTAGATCTGAGTAAGAGAAAATAGGATTTTATATATTTTTTTATTGTTGTGTGGCAGGTGCGGGCAGTGTAAGAAGCTAGAACCGAGTATGGAACCCTTGGTGCTACTTTCAACAAGAAAAAATCCATTTTAATTGTAAAGGTACTGCTTAATCTTCATAGATAAAAGAGAATCATAGATAAAATTGTTGGTTTAGGTTTTCCATCATATGCTTCTGACTTATTCTAGTTTTTTTTTTTTTGCTTCTACATGGAAAATATTCTATTTTAGTCTTCCAGTTGATGTCCAAGGAAAATACAGTAGGGGGATTTGTAAAGAAAAAATTCTTTTGGGTATAGAATTTAGGCTATTAGATTTTGAGGTTCACATGCTTTTGGGTTTGCATTGTTTTCACTTTTTATGATTTGAGGGAAAGTTTTGGAGTTTAAGAATTGCAATGATTTAGGGTTTGCATTATTTTCACTTAGATTTGAATCCCGTATATATTTTTTTATTTGTAATACTAATTATATACAAGGTAATGTATAAGTACACAATCTATATTGTGCATTTTTTATTGGTGACGACGAGTGATACTATACTATTTATTGTGTTAGTAATATTGATTCTGAATATTTTTATGTGATGATAGTCATGATACAATATTTTGCGATGTCATTTGTCTCCTTTTAATATTTTTGTTGTTTTTTCAAATTGAGTCTTACGCCTTGATTCGACCCTAAGCTTATTCCTCGTCTCACCGGGCATTAACTCAAATTCACCTCACCAAGAACCAACTATCTGCTGATTTAATGAATCAATTTAGTAAATTTTAGGACATTACTTATTGGAATTTCTACAAATATATTAACTTGGTAGTGACAATTGATTAAACCTATATATGTATTACATAAGTTGTCCCGATTTTACAGTAAGATTTATATCTACTACGATTCTTGTTGCTTTCATTTGTTGGTTCCTATTGTCATTGTTGTTATTCGGGACTACTATTATATATATATATATATATATATATATTTGTGTGTGTGTGTGTGTGTGTGTGTGAGAAGGGGATATACTTTTTGAATTGTGAATTGTGGATTAGTTGTTATTACATGAGTCAGATTACTATCACATGGTAGAGTAGCACGTGGATTAGTTGTTACTACTTGAGTCTTATTCTTATTATGACTGTAGCCCTGACTCTCGTGAATTTATTGGAGATAACATTAGAATAGGATCTTATGGCGACAGATACTATGAGTACCTAATTAAAGTACATAATCTCTCTTATAAGATTCAATAAGTTTTTCCAGTCAAAATCATTAATATATTAATTAAAATTTGCAAATACAACATAATTTCAAGTAGACATACTTAGGATGTCCTGATTTTACAGTAAGATTTAGTAAAATTTATATCTATTGTGATTCTTATTGTTGCTTTCATTTGTTGGTTCCTAATGTCATTGTTGTTATTCGGGACAACTATATTATATATACACATTTTATACATGTACATATATATCATAACTTTGTTTTCTGGGAGTGACAATTTTTAAAGGTAAATCCCATATCCATATATCTCAAACCCCTTTTTGGCAAAGCTAGATTAAGCTTGAGGATGGCAAGGTAAACTTTTATCTACTGCTGGCATAATGGAGCTTTTCAAAGTTTTCACCTTCCCAATCCTTCTATACATCTTCTTCATCTATCATTGGACTACCTATCTTCTTCAAATGGGGTCTTTGTATGATGAATTTAAAATTTTGGCAAGGCCGTAACAATGTTGCCACCTTCCACAATTCTAAAAACGCAATACCTCTTTCTTTGCACCATTTTCCTTTTTTTTTTATCAATATTGTGCTATGCAAATCTGAACCCTTTAAAGTCATGGATATACTGCTATATTGCTATCTATAATATTTTGAACTTTTGCATATTGAACTACTTATTTATGAGTCCATTATCTAATCTATGATTCATTTGAACTAATTTTGATTATATCAGAGCACTCTTCAACAACTGCTAGATGATAGTATGCAGAATTCAGTAAGAGATGAACAGAGTCTCATATTACTCCAAAAGATATTGTGGTGCTCTCTAAAAGAACTAGAAAATGGCGAGACTTGTTATGAGGTGGGATGGTTGTTACATCATGGAAGGCAAGTAATGCATATTCTCAAGTGTTGAGTGATGTGTTTCTCATCCAGTCTACTCTTAATGAAAAAATAACATCTGTGGCTCTATAATATCAGCTTTTTTAAATAGTTAGTTGCTTTTTAATTGATTTTATCCCTAAAAATGTATTGTTTTATTTGTTAATGGGCCTTTGAAATAATAGGTTGGAAATTATATTCATAACATGGCTACCTTCTTTAGTGGTTTTGTAATTGGATTCATCAACTATTGGCATATTATTGTCATAACTTTATCCTCGTGATAAGAAGTCTCTTTGACAAAAGTCGAAATCATTCTCGCATCTCATTTGCTTGTGAATCATGATAGACCGGAGATAATCTTAGAAAAACTTCTACAAAACTTAATTGTGAATTAATTATGTATTGCCTATTTTCTACATTATTGTTAACATGATTATTATACATTTATGCAGGTTTTGGATACAACAGATGATGGAATGCAGCTATTCAAGGTATTGCACGTAGTTTGTACTTTCACCCTGAACCAAATGCAACTATTCAAGGTACTACACATGTCCATAAAGACTAGGGCAAGGAAGATAGAGAGGTTCCTGTTGAATCCCATCAACAGTGGCGGCATCTAAAACGCTCCAAGAAGGAAATAACAATGTTCTTTTGTTTCCTTTTTATTGTGGGCTGAATGTCGCCCCGTGTTTTTAGATTATGGTGGACTTTTTGGTTGCAAATAAAAGCTACTGCTTCATCTAAAAAAATTATTTTAGTATCAATGTTGAAATTGAAACCTCATTGGATGAGAATTCATTTTAGTACGTCCAAGAGCTGATGGATAGAGAATCAAAGGAAACGATTATGCTGAACCGATTGCTCTAGTTGTGGCCTAGAAATCAGGGCTGCAAATAATGGTGAACTCGCTCTTAAATGTGTAGATGCATATTATAAATATGCATGTGAACTTCTGTACAAAGTTCATGATAAGACAAGTTTTATCCATTGGGTGTTGTGCTAAAGAAAGAAGTTAAATTTCAAGAAGATCCTGAAAAAGATGGATGTGTTAAGAGTGCTATCAGTGTTAAATCTTCTTCTGCTTCTATTTTAACTAATGCTGAAGATGGAAGTTCAAGTCACTGGGAAGGAAATCCCAATGATGGTGGGTAGAAAGATGCGGATGAGGCTGAGGATAGTGACGCTGAGGACTTGGATGAAGTAGACGAGGATGAATCTGTCCAGTATTTGGCTTGGAAAATGCTTGCTGTTGCAAGGGAAATTGTCAAAAAACACCGAAGACGACACAATAGAGAAAGTAAAAATACTATCAGCTTTGGCAGAGGTTGCTTTGTAAAGAGAGGATGTTGAAACTTCTCTAAGTTATTGTCTGAAAGCATTGTCCATTTTGGAATGATTGGTGGAACCATACAATCAACATATAACTGAACTAAATTTTTTAAGATTGGAAAATAAGTTGAATTATTCTTAAAAAATATCATTCATTATTTGCAGTGGGGTTAGAGGTGTATATTTCACGCATTTCATCTCTTTATTGGTATACATAATCTAGACCTAAACACTATACATATGTTCAATTTTTTTGCTTGAAGCAAACGTAGAAGTGATGTTTCATTAAGTTTCGTTCTAATTTTATTCCTTCTTGCTTGTGAATAGGTTTTTTTTAGTAGGAGCCATTGCAAAACATGGAGCCACTCTCGCAACATACCCATTATTGGCTATCAAGGTAAAATCACTTCTCTCTCTCTATAAATAACAATTATGAAAATCCTGGAGCATAACTTATCATTCTCTATTATCATCCCCTCTTTATTTGATGCTCAATATATATTTTACTTCCCTCTTTATATTATGATCATTGACATTAAAATTGACAAGTATACTCTAGTTTTAGGTTAAAAATGGCACAAAAACATCTCTATAATAATAACATATGAGCATAACAAAATAGTTGTGTCCTTATCGGACTTTCGGTTTAATAAAATGACAAATATACATTTGTTTTAGGTCCAAAAAATGGGGTTGGGGGGTGAAATTTTAAAATATCAACCAAATGGACAAAAAAGAGGTACGAGCATCTCAACTACTTTATGTTTTGGGGAAAAATTTATTTCTCATGAAATTAGTCTAATGTCTATTATATACTTTTATTGGAAACAGGATTTGGTTGTGATTGGTTCGTTAAGAGTATCTCTGTATGTTTATGGGATTGGTTCGTTAAGAGTATCTCTGTATGTTTATTGCAAAGTGTTAGTTAATATCAGTTTGTGAATTTATGTATGCAATACCAAATTAAAGAAATTTACAAAATTGGACATCCCCAAATGAATCTAGACCGAATACAGTGGTAATAAGTCAACTATCCACTACTATGGGTGTTTTTGGCACCATATTGGCCAAATGACTACTGTATATCCGCCACAACATCATTTGCTAATATAAATGTTCTTTCCATACTGTTGATATATGTTTTCCTTATGTAGATTGTATCGGAGATACGTAAGATGATGGAATCTGTAGGCTTTCTTGAAATCGACACTCCGGTTCCCTAGTTTTGTGAATTTGTTGATGTTCATGTTCGATTGATTCATCTTGTGGTTATAGTTGTCTGATTAAAGTAGCTAGAAAGAATAGGCTTAAAAACAAGCCGTTAAAGGGTAAAACCCAAACTAGTTTCCAAACGGTCCCGTAAGAGCACGAACATCTCGCACAGGACCAATGTATCTTGTAGGAGATGACCGTGTAGTCACGGTTCTCCCTATTTGAGAATATGATGATAATTTGAAAATATCTAGATTACACTTAAAATCAAGCCCTTAGAGGGTGAAAATCCAAAGTAACCCCCAAATGGTCCCATAAGAGGCACGAACACCTCGCACGGGACCAATGTAACTTGTACGAACTGACCGCGTAGTTTCGGGTCTCCCAGTTTGAGAATATGACGATAATTTGTAAAAATCAACACTTAGACTTAAAAACAAACCGTTTAAGGGTGAAAACCCAAACCAGCCCCCAAACGACCCCGTAATAGGCATGAACACCTCGTACGAGACCAATGTAACTTGTACGAACTGACCGCGTAGTCGCGAGTCTCCCGGTTTGTGAACATGATGATAATTTCAAAATATGTTGATTTGGCTTGAAAATAAGCCATTGAAGGGTGAAAACCCAAACGACCCCATAAGAGGCACGAACACCTCGCACGGGACCAATATAACTTGTATAAACTGACCGCATGAAGATAATTTCAAAATATGTCGATTTGGCTTGAAAACAAGTCGTTGAAGGGTGAAAACCCAAACCAGCCTCCAAACGGCCCCGTAAGAGGCACGAACACCTCGCACAAGACCAATGTAACTTGTACGAAATGATCGCGTAGCCGAGGGGCTCTCAGTTTGAGATGATGATGATAATTTCAGAACATGTAGATTAGGCTTGAAAATGAGCCGTTGAAGGGTGAAAACGCAAACCAGTCCCTAAACGACCTCGTAAGAGTCACGAACACCTTACACGTGATCAATGTAACTTGTATGAACTGATCGCGTAGTCACGGGTCTCCCAATTTGAGAATATGATAATAATTTCAAAATATGTCGATTTGACTTGAAAACAAGTCGTTGAAGGGTGATAATCTAAACCATCCCCTAAACGGACCCGTAAGAGGCACGAACACCTAGCTCGGGACCAATGTAACTTGTAGGAACTGACCACGTAGTCCTGGGTCTCCCGGTTTGAGAATATGATGATAATTTTACAAAAATCAACACTTAGACTTACAAATAAGTCGTTAAAGGGTGAAAACCTAAACCAGCCACGAAACGACCCCGTAAGAGGCACGAACACCTCGCACGGGACCAATGTAACTATACGAACTGACCGCATAGTCGCAAGTCTCCCGGTTTAAGAATATGACGATAATTTCAAAATATGTCGATTAGGCTTGAAAACAAGCCCTTGAAGGGTGAAAACCCAAACCAGCCCCCAAACGACCCTATAAGAGGCACGAACACCTCGCACGGGACCAATGTAACTTGTACGAACTGACTGCGTAGTCGCGGGTCTACCGATTTGAGAATATGACGATAATTTTAAAATATGTCGATTTAGCTTGAAAACAAGTCGTTGAAGGGTGAAAACCCAAATCAGACCCTAAACGACTGCGTAAGAGGCACGAACACCTCGCACGGGACCAATGTAACTTGTAGGAACTGACCGCATAGTCGCGAGCCTCCCGGTTTGAGATGATGACGATAATTTCAAAATATGTAGATTAGGCTTGAAAATAGGCCGTTTGAGGGTGAAAACCCAAACCAGTCGCCAAACGGGCCTGTAAGAGGCACGAAGACCTCGCACGTGATCAATGTAACTCGTACGAACTGACCTCGTAGTCCCCGGATCTCTCGATTTGAGAATATGGTGATAATTTCAAAATATGTAGATTAGGCTTGAAAACTAGCCGTTTGAGGGTGAAAACTAAAACCAGCCCCCAAACGGCCCCGTAAGAGGCACGAACACCTCGTACGGGACCAATGTAACTCGTACGAACAGACCGCGTAGTCCCGGGTCTCCCAGTTTGAGAATATGGCGATAATTTCCACTCTTATATGTAATTTTTTAGTTTGAGTAAGCTTTTTTATAAATTACTTGGTTACTAATATCGTATCTTTTTTGTAGCCTATTTTTTTTCCAGGATAACGTTTTATCGTTAGTATTTATTCACGGGGAACACACGGAGAACTCAATAGTTTATAACAAGGGGTTTATTCATGATTCTATTTTTTTGTGTTATGATCGTGCGGGCTTTTGTAAGTTTATTTTTTATATTTTGTGGCCGTGCAAGCTTTATGTTATCCAGGTTTTATATTAGCAGGTTTTAGAATGTCCAGAAAATAGAGGAAACTCTGCCCAATTTTTTTAGTCTGTGAACTACTAAAGACTTATAATATTTTGAAGTTTGTATGAACATTAGTTTATCAACAACGTGCAAGATTTGCAACTTGTGAATTTTTTTGTTTTCAAATAATTAATTTTTTTTATTTTTATCAAAAATTTGGCATAGTTCAAAACCGTGCAAAAAGTGTATCAAATTTTGGCACGGTTTTGAATTGTGCCAAAAAAAATTCAATCTGTGCTCTCTCTTGCACAGTTCAAAGTTGTAATACCCCGTAATTTTAATGACTTTTAAAATGGGTTATATTTTAAATTAATGGATTAATTGGATCTTATTATAAATTAATTCATTTGCGTTTTATTCGAATTGTGGATATTAAAATGGATGATTCTGAATATTACTTAAAGATATTTAGGTAATATATGAATGTGATGTCATTGATATGACGGTATGATATAAATTCGATAATTTGAATTTTTAGTCAGACGCGATATGGGACGTGTCGGGACTAATTTATTAAATTAAAAAGGAAATTTATTTTCTATCGACCTTATAGTCATTTCGACTGTGTCGTTGCGTCCAGAAGGTTCGAAATAGTCAGAAAAGTCTATTTGGATGTTGGATTTGGGTCTCGGGTAATTTGGAAATGTAAAGACAACCCAAAAGGGCATTTTGGTTATTTTTACAAGGGAGATGAATAGTGATTTCGGGTTTTGTCTTATTATAAGTATTTGGAGATTAGTGTATGTAGGTTCATTTCATCTCTTCTACACAAAATTGAAAACTCATCTTCTTAGAGAGAGTGGAAGGTTGGTTGGAAAGAAAAAGAAGTTTGCTTGGGAAGGAGGAGAACTAAAGGTCAAAGGTCACCACCACCATCACCACCTGTGTTATTCAACTCCAAAGGGTCAGATCTTCATTATAAGCAAGTGTTTGATATTTGCAACTTAAGTTCGTATATTGTCCATGTTAGAATAATTATGAAAAGAGATGATTTTTTATGTTTGGAAGATCGAAATGGAATAGTAATGGATTTCTGGAAGTATGAAATATATAGGAATCAAACTCATGTTGTAGGTAGTTAGTAATCCAAGAAATATTCATCAATCTGTGGAAGAAATTCTAAAAATCATTTTGTGTTCTTGAAGATAATATGTTGATAATTTTCTGGAAAAAGAGGCAAAAACGAGTGGAATGAGAAGAGCCAATTTGGAATGTTTAGATCTCCTTTTTGAGTGCATTTGGATGAGATTTAAGAAAAACTCAAAACACATACCTTACTCAATTTTTCGTGTAGAATCAAAATCTGAAGTCGGAATGATGATTTGAATAATTTTTGGATCTGATTTTTCTGAGTATTTAAAATATGAGAATTCATGATGTTGTTTCTTTTTAATGTTGGTTCTTATCCCAAAACTTTTGTAGATCTTCGATGATTATTAATTGGATATTATGGGACTTAGAGAAGATCAGTAAGCCCTAGTTAAGATTTGAATTAATTTGATTGGGATTTAATTGATTAGAATTATGATAATTAAATTAAAGAAATTTCGGTTACTAGATTCATTTGTTGGATTATAATTGGTTTGCTTGAGGATTAAGGATAGGTCCAGTAGTGGTGATTGAATGTAACACCTAGGTAGAATTAGGATTACAATATGAACATCAAGGACTGAGTTTAAGCTCATTATTGATTGTGCAAGGACTAAGTATAATACGAGCACTTAGCAGTATGACTCCTGGATAGAGATGGGAGTTTATAACACATTTGATTGAAAGAGGGTATGAGGTTATCCCGATCACTTATTTGAAGTTGACGGACCTCCTCGATCGACAAAGTTAAGTAGTAGTGTATTGGAGGGGTTCCTTGTTTGGATTTCGCTTTGCGAGACGCTCCGCGCATGAACCTTAACGACGTCAGGAGTGGAGAGATGGTATAGGATGTGTGGATAATTAAATTATGAGGTAAAGATATGACATTTTAATATATGGGATTTAAAGAGATATAATGCTACGTAAGGGAATAATCTAAGGTTAATGTGAGTACCTTTTTGTTAGTTTACTATAGGTATGATAGTGCCTATTTGATTGATTAATGATTGTGTGTATAACATACCTAGCTTACTTGCTATCGGTGGGAGGTTTGCGCGTGAGGGAAGTCATATCCTGATGAATCCATGGGATCTTTGATTTGTCACTCGAGAACATAGGTCTATGAAAGACTTATCGGGGAGTTGATAAGTCCGATGACTATGGGTACGTAGGTATGTGCGTGACCCATGGGTATGAGAACTATGTTCGCCTCCAATGATTGTGTTGTTGTTTGTGGTTCGAGGAATCTTAATGAACCTTTTGTCCCTTATTCGGCGACAAGCGATATTGGGACATGATAGCAGAGTAATGCATTGCACCGTAGCTGTGACTTGGGGTGCCGTATTATATATGAATATATATATATAATGGATTAAATGAATGATTGGATTTATTGTGGTTAAATCATCTACTGTGTGATAATTGTAGATAACAGTGAATAGAGAAAGATAATTGAATTAAGTTAATGAATGTTTATTGAAAAACTTAATTCATATTAATTGTGAAATGATTCATGTTAATGAGAAACGATGAGAACTGTAAATGAATAATAATGTGACGTATGGTATGGGACATATGGGGATTATGATATTGGGATGGAATTATAATATAGAGACTAGAAAAGAGGAACCATTAACAAGGAGGTTAATAGGAAATGTTAAGTGTGCACTCTAGTTGAGAGGTGAGAATAGCAAGTGAGAGTTGGGTCTAACATGTACATAATAAATGCTTTATTCCACTTGTTAAATACTTGTTGTTTTAAAAATCATTTTCACAATCGGGCTCTGACCCGTTTCCTTGCATATTTTCTTTTCTATTGTATCTTCTATATCAAGTGTCCAGCAACAGGGACGCCAACCTTAGCGGATTATGACAGGCTATGGATTTATGGAGTTTTGCTTATACGCCTATCATCATTTGATTCACAGTATTCTCTTAGTAGGGCATGTCGCCCAAAGGATTCAGTTATCTCTTTTCTATCGGGGTCAAATACTATTGTATTCGTGTCTTTTAATACATTTAACATTGTTGGGATTACTGTAATGGATTAATATTATGTGGGAATGTTTATTCCAAAAGATTTTAAATTCTTTTATGTTATCTATTTGGTTATCAGTGTTGTAGAATAAAATGTGTTGTGTTATTCTTAAACTAGAAATGAATTTTGTTGAATTAAAATTTGGAAAGTTTTTAACACCAGCTAAATTGAGTATTGGGTGAGTTGTAAATGTTTTCGACAGTGATGCTAAGAATGAGCCAACTGTATATTCTGTTTTAATTTGGTATGGGACTGGCCACCCGGTATTTAATTAGGCGGGGTGTTACAAAAACTGTGCTAAAAGTGTGCCAAAAATATCAAATTCTGGCACGGTTTAAAAGTGTGCCAGAAGTGTTCCTGTTTGGTCAAATCTGGCACACTTTTGAGCCGTGACAGAAAAAATGGCCATTTTGGATATCCTGATTCTGGAACAATTCAAAATCGTGCCAGATTCCTATTTTTGGTGTAATGTATCCTCAAGTAATAACTATCACGGTTCTACATGCCCATCAAGTTATTAAATGCTTATGACATAACACCACCCAAGGATCAAGTTTGTCTAGTCGCATCGTTACTAACTACCTTCAAGCGAACTTAACGCGTACTTATCACAAAATCAATATCATTTTCAAACATGGCACCCTGGTCACCTAATCTCCTTAATTGACTTTAAATAACTCGTGTCTACAATTCGATGGACACTATTAACCCTTATTAACATCTTAATAGATATTTCAAAAGTTGAAAGCTAATAATGGTCGATAACTTGTCCATATGCTACTTGACAATGAACTTCCTATCTATTAATCTCCTTGACTCCACCATCGAGAACGCTAATTGAAATCGTCACCAATCTAGCATGATCGATCCAAAACCAACAGCAACATGAAAGATCCACTACCGACCTTACAACGTCACTTCCGAAAGGAACCTTGAACTTAGATCTCTGATATTATTTCTAATGTCATGACCTTGATTTATGGGTTTCTCGTTATCAATCCGGTACGACCCAAATGTTAGGTGTGAAGTGCGTTGAGACAACCTTAATGATGCTATTAATTGAGTATTAATTTAATTAAAATTTTACTTGTTTAGCATGTGATTCCAATTTAAGTCAAGCTACATGAGGGACCCATAGGAAACTTCCCTGGAGTCCAGGCATACACAGGTATTAATATAAAATAAAAGGGTACTTATTTGTATAATGAGCTCAAAATACGGAACCACACCCAACCTTCCATAACAAAGATGAGGGAATAAGCTAAATGCCCCTACAACAAACCATTTTATTTCCAAAAACTTTAGTTGTCTCTATTTTTTCTCTTTGCAGGAAATAGATGATATTCTAAAAACTTTGCTTAATGGCCCTTCATTTTAAGTCTAAGAAACTTATCACTTTGAAAAGAATGGAAAGCTTTCAATAAAAAGTGGCCACTGGGTTGCATGGGATTTTAGATCATTCAAAGGAGAGCAAAAACATACTAAACCATCGTCCCCCCTAGCTACTCCAACTAGAATAGAATATGGAAGGGTGTAAGGACAATTTTTTTTCATAGCCTGATAGAATCTAGGACTTTTCCATAGCGTTCTAGATCATACGAG
The DNA here is from genome assembly GCA_949130495.1 of Sambucus nigra. Classification (NCBI taxonomy): domain Eukaryota; kingdom Viridiplantae; phylum Streptophyta; class Magnoliopsida; order Dipsacales; family Adoxaceae; genus Sambucus; species Sambucus nigra. The sequence goes on along the minus strand of OX422207.1, from coordinate 126,230,213 downwards.
ATATGGCGTATCCTGTTACATCAGAACGTCTTCACGATCACCCACGACGTCCACAATCAGAATTGTTGGCATGGCAACGTGCATCATTAACATGCACTACTCATCTTCAACGTGCATCACGTTCAACTTCAATCGTTCTTCACAACTCCACATCTTTATGGTATATTCTTTATTTGGAGTTCTTAGTTTTTTGCAAAAATTCTTGGGAGAATTTTATTTGATTTTACTTGGTTTTATTTTAACAAAATCGAGGTTGGATTTTATAAATAAATAATTTTTTCCAACAGTCATTAGAATGACATATCCTTCTCATTTGAATGACCTGCTTAAGTTGTTAGATGTCTCGTTTGATGCCTTACATCTAACATGATTCAAACGAGGGCAACTGTTTAGTTTTTAAAGGTTGTTTGATGGGTAATTAGATGGCCTCTTCTAGCGAGACTAACGTTTCATTTGAATGACCTATCTAACTCGTTCGAACGACTTAATGCATCCTCAATTTTAGTGTTTGCCTATTTAAACCTACTTCATATAGGTGTTTTGCAAGACTTTTTAATCTCCATTTTCTACAGACCTGATGCACATAAAATCTTCCGTTAAAAGTATAAAAACCACTTTTGATTCACACAAACTCCCAATTAATATTTTGTGCATCCCTTTGAAGCCCTCATAAATACATATTCCATTCTTAGAGTTTCTCTTGTGGTGAAGGTGTCTCCATTTCTAAAGTTGCAATTCTCATGGGAACTACTGCTAAGGAAAATGAAGCATCACCTACGGGGATTTTGTTTATCAAACGATGTCTTTATTTCTCTATGTACATGTAAGTTGCGATTTTCAGATAATAATGAAATAAGAAAAGGTTTTGCCCCTTTGGTTATTTTTCCTAAAATTCATCTTCTTGATAGTTTGGTTGCATGCTTATATGATTTACTGCTTTTAATCATATAATAGAATGAACTAGGATTTAGAACTTGCTAAGTTAACATTTAATTAACAATTTTGGACCATTGAATCGTAGCTCACTCTCAAATTGCTATTAGAGCCATTTACATAACTTTATCGTGTAATTGATTTTCCGCAAAAAATTTCTTGATATTAATTACTTGAGAAATTGATTTTGAAAAGGCATAAGTTTAAATGGATAATTTATATAATAGAATGCCAACACTATGGTTGTAGGTAATGATATTAATCCTAATCCTATGAATTTTTGGACTAATGAAGAATTTAATTTGAGTAATTTTAATTCACGTGGCCTAAGTGCTATTTCCAGAGCTATCACACCCAATGAATTCTGATGTATCATGATGTGCACCACGTCAAAAGAGGCACGGGATGTCTTGCAGCTTACACATGAGGGCACAAATGCTGTTAAGGCATCAAAACTGCAAAATTTGACTACTCAATTTGAAGCCATAACTATGCTTGAATCTGAGAGATTTGTTGGATTTTATTCTCTCATGTCAGATATTGTTAATTAGAGTTTTAATCTTGGTGAAAAAATTCATGACACTAGAGTAGTCAAAAAGTTTTAAGATCACTACCTTCCCGTTTTATCTCGAAAGTCACTGTGCTTATTTCTTTAGGTATGTTAGATTTCCTTAGGTTAGAAAAGTTTGTAGGAGATCTTAAAACTTATAAAATCGACATGTTTGCTAAAATGGTAAAACTAATAGAGAAATTATTATGCTAAAGGCCTATTTTAGAAAGAGTGAGCATGTGTCTAAAAAAGAGAGGAGACGTATAGAAAGAGAGAGGGGGTGACGTCTAATTCTGAGTATGATATAGAATTAGATGATTTGGACCTATTTGCTAAAAAATTTAAGAAAAATCTTAAACTTGAAAATAAGGGCACTTCTAAAGATAAAAAGAGTTTTGAAAAAAATAAAATTTGGAAGAAATTTGAAAAGGATAAGAAGGATGCGCCTAAGAGGGAGGAAGAGATATGGTACGAGTGTGATGGGAGAGGTCGCAAAGCATTTGAGTTCCCAACTGTGTTAAAAAATTAAGGAAAAGGCAAAGCTTCCTTAAAGGCCACCGTTAGTTTCAATAGTGAGGTCGAGTCGGTTGATTCAGGAGAAGAATCGCCACATGAATGTAACTTTATCGTATTCATAGCAAGTCATGTGATTGCGTCTAGTACACCTCACGATGATGAGGAAGCTACTTCACAAGGACACCTCGACAATGAGAACAACGTGAGTGAGGGTGAGGATGCATTAAGTGAGAGTGAGAGTGACCTATGCGTACGTTGAGTTATATGATGAGTGCTTTAAAACGAAAAAGTAAATTAAAGGGTTAGAAACTAGGATCATTGTGCTCGAGAAGGATTTAGGAGAGACTAAAGAGAGAGGATTCCTCCGTTAGCGAGTCTTTAAGGGGGACAGAGAGAGAGAGAGTTCCTAGAAAGAGAGAGGGAATTTTTGAGAAAAAGAGGGGACTTGACCAAACAAGTGGCTAGTCTTATGAGTGAGCTCGTTGCATCCTTAGAGACTCGAAAGAAACTTAAATATCTTATAGCCTAACTCGATAAAGATATCGAGAGAGCCCAGGAGGTCAAGCTAAAGATTAAGGACACATCTGGGAAGATGGGAATGATGTTCCTAGGCCTCACTTTAGGGTTTGGTGAGAGGCAAGGAATAGGTTTTGACGATGCTTTCACGTCACATGTCGTACCAGAACCAGTTCCTAAATTCATTGTGAATCCTTGTAGCCGTCAACCAAAACCCCAAAAAAGAGTTTGGTAAAGAAAACCAAATAGGGTAGGCCTAAGATTGTTTATTTCTAAACTTACTGCAAGAGAAAAGGCCACCTTAGGGAGTATTGATATAGTTTGGGTCGGACTCGATGTATAGTTACTCCATCGCACCACTTTAGTGATTTTCCTAGCCTTAGAGAGTAGGTTGAGTGTCTATTCGACACTTCTTATAGTTTGGTGGAAGTTTTCTAACATATGTCGTTTTTGTTAGTGGACACTTACAATATCTCGACTAGAACCAACAACGATAAGGGTAAACAAAAGTTCACCACTACTTGGGTGCCTAAGCATGACGAGAAAGTCCATATTGTTTATGTTTCTCTTAAAGCTCATAATACCTCCCAATGGTATTTTGATAGTGGTTTCTCTAGGTATATGACTGATGACATCTCACTTTTACCAACCTTGAGGCTCACAAGGATGATAAAGTCACCTTTGGAGTTACGAATAAATCTAGCATCATAGGATGTGGTACAATAGAGATATCCGAATTTCCTAAGCTAGATAATGTTTTGTATATTAAAGGTTTGAAAGTAAACCTTATCAGCATTAACCATTTATATAACGCATACTTTGATGTGAAGTTTTATTGAAACGAGTGTAATGTTATTGATCAAGCCGGTAAACGTAAACTGTAAGGGGTGAGAACAGAAGATAATTGTTATGGGATTATGACCAATTCCTTATTTGTGTGCAATAATGCCATAAAATCGTCTAGGATTTGTGGCATCAACATCTACGCCACATTAATTTTAGAGAGTTGGAGTATTTAGCGAAGGAAGACCTATTACGTGGCTTGCCGTCACTTATAAAGCCAACTTCCATAATTTTTGGTCCTTGTCAATAGGGAAAATAAGTCCGGAGTCCCCATTGAAAGTTGAATTCCATTACCACTACACGTGTGATTGAGTTTACACACATGAATCTTATGGAACCTACTCGCACTGAGAGTTTGGGTAGTAAGAGGTATATCCTCGTGATGGGAGATGATTGCTCTTGTTACTCCATAGTAGGTTTCTTGAGAGAGAAATCCGATACTGTAGAGTTTCTTATGATCAAGTGTCTCACCCAGATAAATTAACATGGTGTCACCATCAATAGGATCGTAGTGATAATATCACAACATTTAAAGAAGCAAAGGTGGAAAATTATTATGATACCCTTAAAATTAAATATGAATATTTGGCCGTGAGAACTCCTCGGCAAAATGGGATTATTGAGAGGAAGAATCAAATGATATAAAAGATGGCTAGATCTATGCTTCTCGGTAGTAAAGTGCCTAGTGGTTATGGGATAGAGGCGGTATCTACCATATGTCACATGGTGAATAGGGTATTTTTTTTGTCCACACACATTTCAGACCCCATATGAGTTGTGGATAAGAAAGAAACCCAGCCTTTTGTATTTTCGTGTCTTTGGGAGTAAATGCTACATCCTTAGGGATAGAGAGCCATTAGAGAAGTTAGACTCCCGATGTGATGAGGAAATTTTGTCAGGATATTCATCGACGAATAGAGCTTACTCGTATTTTAACTTGAACAACTCTTAAGTTATGGAATTAATAAACGTCACCATTTAAGATGACGAGTTGCCGACCTAATCTTTTGTGTAACGATGATGCAATCCCTCGTGATGATCCCATTGTCCCCCACATACCTATGGTGGACCCTACTCCTGATTTAGGGGACACACCTGCTTTGTTTCACAAGTGTCATGACCCTTGCGCCATTTTAAGAGATCCTACTTTAGGTTTCAAGACTCATGCTCAGCTTAAGAACGTTGTTAGCTATCTGCTATATGTCCAAATTCGAGACCAAGTACATCAAATAAGCACTCAAAAATGAACAGTTGATATCCGTTATGAATGATAAGTTGCTTCAGTTTAGAAATAATGATGTCTAGGAACTAGTCCCTCGACCTGATGAGACAAATGTTATTGGTACTAAGTGGATCTTTAAGAATAATATGGATGATAATGGTACCATCATACATAATAATTCTAGGTTGGTCGCTCAAGGCTACAAAAATATTGAGGGTGTAGACTTGAGGAGACATTTGGTCCTATTATGAGGCTTGAGTCCGTCTGTATATTACTCACCATCGCATGTCATCTGTGCTTTAAGTTATATGAGATGAATGCGAAGAGTGCCTCTCTAAATAAAATTATACAAGAAGAGGTTTACATGGAACAACCAAAAGGGTTTGAAGACCATAAGCACCCGAGACACGTCTATTATCTGAGGAAAGCCTTGTATGGTTTGAAGAAAGAACCTCATTCTTGGTACGAGAGTCTTACTTCCTATATCTTATCTCGTGGCTTTAGGAAAGGGGGAATAGATAAAACGTTATTTTTAGGAGAGAGAAATGTGTTATTTTGGTTACCCAGGTCTATGTGGATGACATAGTATTTAGATCCACATGCTCCCTCCATGATCACGACTTTGAGGAGGAGATGAAGAGTGAGTTAGAGATGAGCATGATTGGTGAGCTTACATTCTTTCTTGGTCTCCAAGTGCGTCAGCTAGATGATGAGATGTTCATCTCCCAATCTAAGTATTCAAGAGACCTTGTGAAGAAGTTTGGGTTATACTCCGCTAAGCAATCATGCACCCCTATGAGTACCTCGACTAAGCTTAACAAAGACACTTCAGGAAAGGATGTAGAGCAAACCTTGTATCAGAGTACGATAGGTAGTCTTCTCTACCTGACTTCCAGTCGACCCGACATAGCCTTTAGTTTTGGAGTATGTGCGCATTATCAGGCATCCTTATAAGAGTCGCACTTCCTTTCTCTTAAATGTATTATCAAATACGTGAGTGGGACCCTCTCATGTGGAATTGGTATTCCTTTTATACCGATGACCATTTATCCGCCTATTAGGATGTCGATTAGGCCGAGTATGTACATGGATGTACGAGCACTTTGGGTGGGTGTTTTTATTTTGGGAGTGATCTTGTCTCTTGATTAATCAAGAATAAGAACTCAATTTACTTATCCACTGCGAAGGCTGAGTACATCGCCGTCGGGAGTTGTTACACACAACTTTTATGGATGAAGCAAATGTTGGAGGATTATTGGATTTCATAGGACACCATGAATACTTCCTATTATAACATGAGTGCGATTCATATATCTTGCAATCTAGGCCAGCAATTGTGCTTGAAGAACATTAGGATATGCGAGCATTTTATTTGAGACCTAGTAGAGGAGAAGGTCATGTCCTTAAGCTTTGTGATCACCGACTACCAGTTAGATGATATTTTCACGAAACCTTTAGATGCACTTATATTCGAGAGTCTTAGGAAGTCTTTAGGTGTTTTCACAGTTGTCTAAGGGTTGGTTAGTTTGTCTAATATAAGATGAGTTTAAACGTTCATATTCTTGATTCCTATTGCTAGATTGTATCATTTCTATTATATTAATCTTATATTATTTTTTTTTTATTCATATTTCTAGAAAAATACAAAAATATTTTCGGTCTTTAAGAAAAAATGAAAAATACAAAAAGATTTTTGGTTATTTAAGAAAAGAGAAAAAAAATCAAAAATATTTTTGGTTTTTAAGAAAAATGAAAATAGCAAAAACATTTTTTTTGTATAAAATTTTTGAAAAACTCAAAAAGATTTTTATATTTTGTTTACACCTTTTATGGATGGACATTTACGATTGCCAAGTCACAGTATCACTCCATTGTCCACTTGACTTTTTTTATAGTGTTTTGAGACACAACTTCATTTCATACATGTGCTTTATAATGTATTGGAGTCATTGAGATGTGATTGGTAATTACTTTTCACATGTTTGACTCTTTGTCTCCTTTAATGCACACATGCATGGATTTATTTTGAGCATTGCACTTATCTGTCACATGTTGGTGAAGGTATTTTCATCTTAATCCTGCCTTTAAAATAAACCAAATGCGATAAAGCAAGATAATAAAAGTAGTTCTTTTAAGAACCATTGCCCGAATTGAAAAAAATTAAAATTATATCTTCGATAAATGTGTTTATATAAAAACAATGGCTCAGACAGCGAAAGTAAAAGGATCTTTGCATGAATAGCCACCATTTGCAAAAAGAAAAGAGCCTACAAGAATTAAAGAACTCAAAAGAAAAAATATAAAGTTGTAGGCCAAATTCAAAAGAACTTTGATGCTTCGTTACATATGTGCATTAACTTCTTCAAAATAAAAGAGTTGAGAGAAATATTAAATATGTGAATTTTGAGGGAGTTAAGTTGATGATCAATGCATTTGCACGTCCTGAAAATGTCTCATGAAAGATTACATGGTTTTGGGCGTTATTGGTGTGGAAATCATTTTAAACTTTGATTTGTTTATTAGATTGAGTCGATATCATATGAATTTAACATTTTTTACACCTAAGTACGATTTTGAGTTCATTCGTTAGGAGTATCCAAAATTCATTATGCACATATGTATGGTTGCTTGAGTTAAATTTCCTATCGAATTTATACACACCCATTCATTAACGCTTTCATGACTTTGTTAACTTAGTGTTAGATCATGGTGTTTATATATCGTTGTATTTTTATGTGAGAAAAATTTGAAAAATTCAAAAATAGTTCTTTGTGGCACACTCCGTATTTCGTACTTATGTTTCTTTTCCTTGTTTATTTGGGACATCATAAAAAGGGAGAGAACAAATTATGGAGGACTGGGAAAGTTTAATGATTAATGATTTGCTTTTACTTATTTATGATTATCTCTAATGATTATCATTTTATTTCAAACTTTTGCACGTCATGGGTATTTGTTTCTTATCTCATGTGTGTAGTCTCATTTGAAGATCATATTAATCGTACACTTAATGAAGACAAAGAAATTTTAGAGATTTGAAGATTTTGAAGAATTGAATATTTAAAGACATATGTATTTTGATACCATTCCATTTGTGGATTTTGGGAGGGTATTAGAATATTATATTTCTTAGGATTTTTTTGGGGTTGCATAATTCAGATTTTTTATGTATGTACCGACGTAGTCATAGGGAGAGATTTGTAAGGGTAATTTTCTGACATAGCCCACTAGAATCTAGAACTTTTTTGTATCATTTAAGATCACATGAGATATGGAGTATCCCGTTACATTGTCAAGTCATCACAATCATCCACAACGCCCATAATCAAAATTGTTGGCAAAGTGCATCGTCAACATGCACCACTCATCTTCAACGTGCATCACGTTGAACTTCAATCGTTCTCAATAACTCCACATCTTTATGGTATATTAATTTTTTGGAGTTCTTAGTTTTTTACAACTATTTCTGGGAGAATTTTATTTTATTTTACTTGGTTTTATTTTTACAAAAACGAGGCTGGATTTTAATAAAAAATAATTTTCGCCAGTAATTAGTAGAATGACACGGCCTTATCATTCGAACAACCTCCTCAAGTCGTTAGATGTCTTTCTTGATTACCTACATCGAACAAGCTTCAAAGGAGGGTGTTGATACCAAATTTAGTCTGCTGACATGGCCCAATTAAATGAAGACACGTGGTGATCTACATGGCAACAACAACACTTCCAAGAAACCCACAAGCTCCGAGGTACAAGATTACAACGAGGAAGACTATTTCCCTGAGGAACACTGCTTCCCCGAGGAACTCATACGCTCCGAGGGACAAGACCTCACCAAGGAACTCTTAAGTACTAAGAAGCTTAGGCGGTCCGAGCAACTCAGGCGGTCCGAGCTGCACCTCGAACAAAGCATTAATAGCAGGATAACCAACAGTTCACCTGATTCATTAAATGCTTATCATTCATACGCACACGCTTAAGGGGCATTAAATGTATTACCCTTTCACATGTATCTTATTTAATATATTACCCTTTCACATTACAGCCTCAGGGCTATAAATACATTGTACAATCCTCATTGTAAGGGGACCCTGCATCCAGACCAGAATTTCTTGAGAGAACTTGTAATCGAGAATTCTCATACAAACAGCAATATCAAAACAGTGGATGTAGGCCATTCTTATAAGGCTGAACCACTTTAAAAATTCTTTGTCTCATTTATTTATCTGTGATTGAATAATTAGAGCGATCTAATTTTTTACATTAACAGATTGGCACCGTCTGTGGGAAATCGACTGGTAATATCATTTTCTCACCAAAAACAATCCATCACAAATGGCTGATATTCCTGAATCCAGCAATCGCAACGTTGGAACCCCTCCAAACCCATCTGCTCCGCCAAATATTCCAGATCTGGCTGGAATAATGACAAATCTGGCTCAGGGCCAGACCGTCATGCAAGAAACAATGCGACAACTCATCCAAACTCTCCATGGCGGTGCGTCAGCCCATTCAGGACCACGGAGTATTCAAAAAACACCCGCGCACAATCTTCACGTACTAGGCGTACCGATTCACATCGCAATGAGGAATCTGATGATTTCTCTTATCAACCTGGGCGAACTTCGTCGGTGCGAGCCACAGATACTGAATAACGTGTCACTCTCTCCCCAGAAAGGACCAGCGCATTGGAAAGATTAAGTAGAGTTTCTCCTTTCGACCGACTAGGCCCTAGGAGGAACAAAAGTCCTCTTAATGCAGCGTCGAGGAGCTTTCGACGATCAACAGCCTTAAGGGAAGGATCTGCCCAGTCGCGACCAGCTGCTCGTTAGGATAGATCCTAGGAAGCCACTTTAACACGATCAGCTGCTCGAACCAACAGGCCCGAAGAAGGAAATGATGCATGGAAAGGCTTTATTCAAAGGCTGGAGGATAGATTAGGGGAAATGGTTAAAACCAAGAACCCTCTTCAACGAGCCTTTGTTCGAGCAACACCTTTTGTTCAGACCATTGTAGATTTTCCAACACCATCAAAGTTCAAAGCACCTGTTGTGACCCCAAAATATGATGGAAAGACTGACCATGTTCTTCATATAGAATAATATCAAGCTGTTGCAGACATCTATGCTGTCCCAGACGAGATGAGATACAGGGAATTCTCGAGAACTCTTACCGGATCTGCTCAAATATGGTATAATAATCTTCCTCGGGGTAAGATCTCAACTTTCTTTCAACTGGCCGAGTTATTCATTGAAAATTTTTGCTTTGGGGCAAATCCAGTTAAACGAGTAGCACATATGTTAAGTGTTAGATAAAAAGCTGGTGAAAGTACCAAAGATTATATAACTCATTTTAATAACGAGAAACTTGAAGGTCATTGATTATGAGGAAAAGACAGCAATCACTGCCTTGATGAGTGGGCTGTTGCCTAACAAGTTGTATTACACTTTGGCCAAAGATCCACCCACAACTATGTCAGAATTGATGGCAAACGCGGCCAAAATCATGAATTCCGAGGAGGCTATGGCTGCAAAGAAGAATATGGATAAAGAAACCAAGGTGGAAGTCGAAAAAACTAAGAAGAAAGAACATAAGAACAATGGTGGTGACAAATATTCCAAAAATAGGTCGTCATGGGAGGTATTGAAGAAATTTGATAATTACACTCCTTTGAAGGTAGATATCAACCACGTCCTGGAAGAAATTAAGAACAGCGAGGAGTTGAACTGGCCAAAGAAAATGAAGGCAGACCCTGACACGAGGAATAAGGAAAAATATTGCTAGTTTCACAAAGATCATGGCCATATGACCAAAAATTGCATAGCTCTTCAGAATGAGATCGAAACACTCATTCGACGAGGAAAGCTGTCAAAGTGTGTTGATCATGGAAACGAAAGAAGAAAAAATGACCAAGAAAGAGAGAGGTCTAGATCTCCTCGTCGAGCAGAGGAGAAAAAGAAAAGAAACCATGAAGTTGATCCAGAAGACGACCCCGATCTTCCCAAGAGACCAAGGCAGCCAGAACGAGAGGTATTTTCAATACGCTTTGGGTCATTTGACTATAATGTTATAACAGGTGGAGATACAGGAGGAGGAGACCTTACTGCAAAGAGAAAAGCTTACCTCGGTGAGGGTCAAGCTTACTCATACATTCAGCGAATAAATCTAGCTGAGGAGGATCGCCCGAGAAAGGTGAACAAAGAGAAGTTGGTCATTGGGTTCTCAAAAAATGACCTCGCAGGTGTTCTATATCCTCACGATGATCCACTGGTGATCAAAATGAGGATGAAGGAGGTTATGATTTCAAGAGTACTGGTCGACAATGGTAGCTCGGCAGACATCATGTTCTACTCGTTCTTCGATAGTTTAAATCTAAAACTATCTCAACTGGAGCCTTACCACAGACCCCTCATCGGTTTTGCTGGCGAGAAAGTATTTCCACTTGGGACGATCAAGTTGGATATATTCATTAGTACGTGGCCTGCTTGTCGGACAGAAAGAATACATTTCTTCGTGATGGATAAGAATGTCCAATCATCGTACAATATCATCATGGGAAGAGTAAGATTGAAGAAGTTCGAGGCTGTACCATCTACAGTGCATCAGTGCCTAAAATTTCCAACAAACTTTGGAGTAGGAGTTGTGAAAGGTGATCAAAAAGTAGCTCGGGAATGCTATTATTCATCCACCGAGCAAGAAGAATTGGAGGAATCAAAGAAAAAGACAACTACCTATCAAGTTGATGAAGGTTCAGAGATTGAAACATTGGATCCTCGAGATGAGTCGCAACTCGTGAAGGGTCAAGTGGTGGAAGCTACTGAAATCATCATGCTGGACGACGAACACCCTGAGCGAATTACTCAAGTAGGTTCGTCGTTGGAAGCCTCATTAAAACAGGAATTGATAACTTTCCTTAGAAGCAGAAGATAAACTTTTGCATGGAGTCATGAAGATATGCCTGGGATAGACCCAAATTTCTTATGTCACAAGCTCAATGTGAATAAGGAGATCAAGACTGTAAAGCAGAGAAGAATAGTGTTTAGCCTCGAGAAGAATCAAGCTATACAGGAGGAAGTCGAGAAGCTCCAAAAATCTTGTTTTATTGAAGATGTTAAATATCCAGACTGGTTAGCCAATGTGATGATGGTGATGAAGAAGAACAAAAAGTGGAGGATGTGTGTAGACTTCACCGACCTCAATAAAGCATGCCCAAAGGATCACTTTCCACTGCCCCGAATTGATCAACTAGTCGATGCTACCTCGAAACACGAGCTGCTGAGTTTCATGGATGCTTATTCTGGCTACAATCAGATCAAAATGAAACTTGAAGACAGGGAGAGTACTTCTTTCATTACCCCTCGGGGAACTTATTATTATAATGTTATGCCTTTTCGTTTGAAAAATGCAGGTGCGACATATCAGTGGCTGATGAACAAAGTCTTTGCTGAACAAATCAGTTGCAATATGGAAGTCTATGTTGACGATATGCTGACGAAAAGCAAGAAAGCTGTCGATCATCTAATTGACTTAAGTCAAACTTTTGATCAACTAGATAAATATCAAATGAAGCTGAACCCGATGAAGTGCATATTTGGAGTACGAGAAGGCATGTTTCCCGGATACATTGTCAATCAGCGAGGCATTGAGGCAAATCCTGAAAAGATCAAAGCTCTATTGGGGCTGCGATCTCCAACGACGAAGAAGGAAGTACAGAGTCTCACAGGACGAGCAGCAGCACTCAACAGATTTGTGTCACGAGCAACTGATAGATGTCTCCCATTCTTCAAGACACTCAGAAAGACTTTTGAGTGGAATGATGAATGCGAGAAGGCTTTTCAAGACTTGAAGAAATACTTGGGAGCACCTCCCCTATTGTCTAGGCCAGTGATGGGAGAAAAATTGTACTTGTATCTTGCAGTGTCCGAGAATGAAGTTAGCTCGGCGTTGATCAGAGTGGAGAATGGAGTACAAAAACTAATTTACTACACAAGTAAGGCCTTCCGAGGAGCAGAGATCAGATATCCAAGGCTAGAAAATTGAGGCAAGTAGGAGAATGAGGCCATACTTCCAGGCTCATACCATAGTAGTATATACCGATATGCCATTGAGGCAAGCCCTTTACAAGCCAGAAAAATCAGGGAGATTGATGTACTGGGCAATAAAACTCGGTGAATACGATATAGTCTATGAACCCAGATCATCGCTAAAAGGGCAGGCTGTTGCAGATTTTATAGCAGAATTCACTTATCCTGATACCCCCGAGGAGCAAAAGTTGCTCGCTGATCAACCTGTGGATGTTACAGGATCAACAAACACTAGCTCAGACCAACTCCGGTTGATAAAAGGGCAAGTGGATGTTACAGGATCATTGAATTCGAGCTCAGACCAACTCCGATTGGTAAAAGGCCAAGAAAAAAATGATCGACGAAGAGCGAGAAATATTCACGGAGGATGAAAGGAAGCAACAAATATTTCACCGAGGAACTCTAACTGATCAGAAATTTGAAGACGAGTTACCTATGTGGAGGCTATATGTAGATGGTTCATCTTGCACTACAGGCTGTGGTGCGGGGATAGTTTTGAGCACTTCGGACGAGGTCGACATGGAATACGCCCTACGTTTCCAATTCAAAGCTTCCAATAATGAAGCTGAATATGAGGCCATGATTGCAGGACTTAGTTTGGCAAAAATTATGGAGGCGCAGCAGATTATGGTCTTCAGTTATTCTCAATTGATCGTAAATCAAATGTTGGGAGTATATGGAGTTAGAGGAGAATTAATGATCAGATATCAGGCAAAGGCAAAGGAGCTGGTGTCAGAATTTGCCGTTGTTCAGCTGCTCAGAATACCAAGAATGAAGAATGCGAGAGAAGACGCCCTAGCTCGACTAGCATCGGCTACTCCACTGAGCTATGACGAACAATCCCAATTGAAGTGTTGGTAGGTCGGAGTATAGATGAAGATCTGACGATGAACTTTATCACCCTTGATTTAGGACCATCTTGGATGGATCCCATCAGGGCATATATTGAAGAGGGAGAATTGCCAATTGACAAGCCCGCGGCCAAGAAATTGAAGTTTAAAGTTGCTCGGTATGTATTAACTAACAGTATTCTGTATAGACGAGGAATTATGGCAGGTTTGCAGAGATGTGTACATCCCTCCGAGGTGAACAAATTGATTGAAGAGAACCATGAAGGGTCCTGTGTAGCACATGTAGCAGGTCGGACGCTTTTACAAAGGGTGATGACGCAGGGATACTACTGGACGACGATGAGGGCTGATTGTATAGCCTATGCCAAGAAATGTTGCAAGTTCCAGCGTTTTTCTTCCATCCGAAGAACTCCACAAGAATTTTTGACACCCATAACTTCCCCTTGGCCATTTGCCTTATGGGGAATTGATTTGGTTACGCCACTGCCAACGACCCGAGGAAGATTCAAATACCTCGTCGTCGCAGTAGATTATTTTACTAAGTGGGTAGAAGCTGAGCCACTCATTGATATGACCTACGAGAAGGTGTACCAATTTGTTTGGAAGAATATCATTTGTCGATATGGTCTTCCTCATGCTTTCATAACAGACCATGGAAAATAATTTGATAACGAGGAGTTCGCTGCATATTGCCATCAGTCAAATATTTTGAAGGTCCACTCAGCACCAGGCCATCCTCAAAGCAATGGACAAACTGAAGTAATAAACATAACGCTGCTGAATGGTTTGAAGAAAAGACTGGATGATGCAAAAGCAAACTGGATCAATGAGCTACAATCAGTACTTTAGGCTTACCGAACTACTCCCCGAGTAGCAACAGGAGAATCACCATATATGCTGGCATTTGGAAGTGAAGCTATTATACCTGACGAGTTGGGTCTCCCAACACACAGGGTACTGAATTTTAATTCCCCGGTCAGTGACTTAATGAGAAGATTGGATTTATACATGCTCGAGAAAGTTAGAGAAGAAGCAGCCATCAGAAATGCTGCATACCAGCAGCGAACAGCTTTGTTTTACAACAAGAGGGTGAAGAAATGCGATCTGAAAGAAGGAGACTATGTGCTAAAGAAAGTAATTCAAAAGCACAATAAACTGGAGGCAAATTGGCATGGACCATACCGAGTTACAGAAGTTGTTCGACCAGGAACTTACCGAATAGCAACTCTAGAGGGGGAGGAGTTTAAGAATGCATGGAACGTAGAGCACCTGCACAAGTATTATCAGTGATGAATATTCTCATGTAATGAAGTTCCATCAATATGAATAAAACGAAGATATTCTGCCAAAGTTTTTCCTTTTATTGAGAATTTTTTGGGGAATACTAGTGCTACACACTACTCGGCAAAACTCGGTAAAGATCAGACTACTCAGCAAAAATATTCCTAAAAATGCCAACCTCAGTTGGTTAGGAAACAAAATATTCCAAAAATTGCCAACCTGTTTGGCTAGGAAACAAAAATATTCCTAAAAATGCCAACCTCGGTTGGTTAGGAAACAAAATATTCCTAAAAATACCAACCTCGGTTGGTTAGGAAACAAAATATTCCTAAAAATGCCAACCTGTTTGGCTAGGAAACAAAATATTCCTTAAAATTCCAACCTCGGTTGGTTAGGAAACAAAATATTCCTAAAAATGCCAACCTGTTTGGCTAGGAAACAAAAATATTCCTAAAAATGCCAACCTCGGTTGGTTAGGAAATAAAATATTCCTAAAAATGCCAACCTGTTTGGCTAGGAAACAAAATATTCCTAAAAATGCCAACTTATGTTGGTTAGGAAGTAAATATATTCTCGAAAATGCCAACTTATGTTGGTCGGGAGGTAAAATTATTTCAAAAAGACTAACTATGGCTGGTCGGGGATAAAAACCCACCAACTGTAGTTGGTCGACAAAGAAAATTTACCGACCTTGGTTGGTCGAAAACATTTAAGAGAAAAATTTACTAACTATGGCTGGTCGGGGATAAAAACCCACTAACTGTAGTTGGTCGACATGGAGAATTTAACGAACATGGTTGGTTGGAGACATTTTAAACATTTTTTTATACTCGTGACTTTATTATTAAGTGATTGAGCAACACTATTGATACTTGTAACTTTTTAGTTATTACTAAGTTGGTCGACAAACCACATAATAGTATTATCTTTTTAACAGATATGCACAAATATAAAGTGTTTGATAATTACAAGACAATAGCAGTTAAGATTTGCAAACAAAAATGAAAGTCTTTCAGTGGATTCAAAATAAAAAAACAAATTACATTGATAATAAAGTGAAAGTTACATTGATATGTATACTAACAATTATATCAAAATTCCTATTCTACTGGTATTTTCCCCTCTGCTTTTGACATAGGTTCCTCGCCAGCGGGAGGATCATTTAAATCCAGAGGAGAATTTATGAAGTTGAGATCCTTTAACATCCTGACATTCATTACGGATGGTCGATCTAGAAGATGCTCGGGACGAGATACTTCAACAATTGAATGGAGATTGTAGTCGCCGAGATACTTAGAAATCAAGATCCGAGGAATGGCCCGAGCAGGGATCCAACTCATATCCAGTTTGAATGGTGGCACGGGTAACTCGAGAAGCCCGGGATTATGGTAGTCCCACAGGTAATGACCCTGTTCGAGCTGCAGCACACCTAAGGCATTCAACCAGCCTTGCTTGTAGCCCTCGTTATTGGCATTCTGGATACGGTCGTCCAAGTGAAAGAGAGATTCGTTGTATCCGGCCATCCAGAACTCCCTGGGCTGTTTGTGGAACTGATATGTTTGTCTGTCTAGCTGCTCATGGAGATTTTTAATGAAGATCTCTTTGTTCTCCAAGGTAGACTTCTGCGTGGAGATCTACTCTTCCAGGTCTCTGATCTTCTTTGACATTTCAGCCAATGCCTGGTTCTTCGCCATTAACTGGAAGGCTAAGTTCTCTACGGCAGACTGAGTCCTTTGTTCCTCGATAGGAATCCGAGGTGCTCTTGCTCATCCCCGAGGTGATCTTGCTCGTCCCCGAGAAGATGTGGAAGGACCAGACCTCTTCAAGGTTTCCAAATCGTCCCTCAATTTGGCGTTCTCGACCTCTAAGAACGAGAATCCCTCATCGGTCACTGGGATTAAGGCTTTTGAAGAAGAGGCTGCAGACTTCAACTGTGATAGCTCTTTCTGCAAGTTGTTGTTCTCTCGCTCCAGCAACTCGGCAATCTATCTGCATTCCTCGACCTCACCTTTCAGGGTTCTCTCCCTCACATCGTACCCAGCAAAAAGCTTCTCGTAGCCCTTGTCGGCAATGATCAGCTTGTACTTCTTCTCATACCCCTCATGCAACAAGGCAGTGGATTCTTTGTATTGAAGCTGAAGGTCTTCGAGGGTTCCTTGGAGATCCTCGATCATATCATAATAGGCCACATTATTGGCCACCGCTCGATCAAGAAGACACTTCAGATATTGATATGCTTCCACTGCCAGTTTTGAAGCATCTTGGCCGAGGATGTCTACAACTTGTGTTGCACTTAGGTCTGTGTGACCAGCTTTAAAATATTCATTACATTATCGCAGCAACTTAGTATCATGGGCAGATAGTAATTCCATCCTGGCCAGAAACTAGCAGAGAAAGAAAGAGCAATCATCAATAAGAAATATAAGCAGAGTATGAATAGAAGATAAACAACAGTATGCAAAAAAGTCCAAGTTTTATTAGATCATAAAGTTCAGAGTTACATATGTGGGTTACATTTGAAAAAGAAAAAGATAAGGAGAAACCCGAACAACTCTACACCTTTTCCTTATCTCCCAAAACCTTCTCGGGAGGCTGGGACGAGGAAGTAGGTTGCTCGGAGGGAATGGATAGTTGCTCGGGGATCACAGGAAATTTCTCGGAGGAAGTAACAATCTGCTGAAGTTCCTCGGCAGCAGGCTGAATGACTGGGGGATTATCTCCCATCACCATAGAAGACTCTTCTGAGGCAGCTTCGTCCTCTTCAAGATCTTCTGGGGTTGGAGGGGGACCAGGAATGTGTTGCTAGAAAAGCTCAGAAGATTCATCAACTTTCATTTCCTGGAGAGCAGCAACCCATCCATCTCTAAAGTATTTGAGACTGCTATAGTCCACTTGCGACACCATAGCAGCCAACCCCTTGTTCCACCCCTTGTCCCAGCCAGCGCTGAAGGACATCTTCATAGCCATCTTCCTCTTCAATTTTTCCGAGGAGAGCTTCTCGGACAGTAGGTTATCAGTATCTTTCAATTTGTTTTCAATCTCCTCCTTCTGCCGACCTACTTCCCTAAGTTGAACCAGCTCCTTCTCAGCATCCTTGATCTTATCTTCAAGCTCTTCAGCAGTTTTGAGCTTCTCTTCGAGCTCCTTATTTGCCTTCTCCAGGGCATTTATTCTCTTCTACAACTCCTTGGAGGCATCAATAGCTTGAGATTTCTCTTGCTCTGTGGAGGCAAGCTTTTTCTCCCAGACAGCCTTATCAGTAACATATGTCTGGCGAGAATCATCCAAAGACTTGATAGCTTCTGCCAGAGATCCCTCCACACTGGATGAGGAGCATGAAGCTTTAATCTCTTCATCCTTCTATAGGATTATATTAAAGCAGCTCGTCAACTGTGAAAGTAAAAAGAAAACAAGTCAGAAATAGAAATGACAAAGGAAATATGAAAAGTTCAAAGTAAGAAGACTTACAGAAGCAAGATGACGAGCAGCTAACGAAGTGACCATGTCCCGAGTAAGGTTTTCTTCAGTACCTTGGACCTCGGGAATGATCCAGGACTTTACCGAGCTCATGGCAGAGCTCGGGGGAACAAAAGTTGGAACCCCAGTTCCAGTAGCTGGGGGCTGAGTAATGGTGTCAGCCAAATTGACCGAGGAGCTTTTCTTCAGCCTCCTCGGGGGAACAGGAACAGATTTAACCAAGGAAGAGCCCTTGGTCGGTGATATTACAATCGCCTCTCCAGGAGCAGTAGACCTGCTCGGAGCCACTGCGGGCTTCTCTATAACGTTCACAACAGCAGCAGCCGAGGAAAGCGCATCATTCTTCTTTGTCCCCTCCCTTGGAACATCAACTTTACTTATTTTTACCTCACCAGAACTAGAGGCAGGTTTCTCGAACAGAGTGGGAGGTCTTCTTCTCTTCATCCTTTCGCTTAAAGGGACGTGAGATTCAGGCGAGGAGCTGGTGAAAGCTGGTACTGGCTCTGATTCACTTATTACTGGACGAGCAGTAAAAGAGGTGGTGTAGCTCTTGTATTGCAGCAGATATGATGCCGACCTAATGTGCTCGTCAGCAACAGATTGATGCAGGCTCCATATAAGTTTCAAATGCCTTATATTGACATCTGCTTCTTTTGGGAACTTTCTTTTGTTATCAACTGCAAATAAATAAACATTGCCATCAGTGACACATTTTACAAACATAAAGGAAGCATAATTTCAAAATAAATCAAACGAAATAAAAATAACCTATCCCATTGCCATAAGGAGGGCATCTGGGACCCTGGTAAACCTCATCTCCAGTTAATGGAGGGTGTTGCCAATTTTTTATGACAACCCCGTGTTCAAAATAATCCCCATTGGCATCAGGGAGATTGACTGCTAAGGCTCTATTAAAAACTCTAGTTTTTAAATAAAAAATGTTATCATTAACTGCCCATCTATAACAAAACATAATCTCAGAAATTCCTATGCGAGTTCCATGGATCTGATATAATTTATGCACCCCATTAACTATTCTCCATGTGTTGGTGGCTATTCTTGCAGGAACAACGTCAAAGTAATGACAGAATTCCAGACACAAGGGATTTGGTGGAAAATAAAATCCACACTCAGCAATAAAGAGGCTGGGGAACCAATGTCCCTCAGCCAAATGGAAATAGTCAGAAGGCTCAGAAAGCTCTTCCAAGACAACCCAAGAGGGAATGGAAAAATCAGAGCGAAATTTATCAAGAGATTCAACAGGGTAAACCATGATGAATAAAAGAAATAAAGAAGAAGGAAGAAAATCTTACAGAAAAAGAGTGGATCTGATGACAACGGACGATGGAAGAGATGAATACACAGGAGAGAAAGAGACGACGGAAAACTCGAAGATAAAAATTTGAAAAGGTAGAAGACGATGGGAGTGTCTGTAGAGTTTAAATACCTTGCCTTGGGAAAAGGTGAAGTAATGATTACAAAAAAGGATCATTACGTTACCGGCGGCTAAAAAAATGAAAAGGGGCACGGGAATCAAAGCGGACAATAACGGTTAAAAAGATGAAAAGGGGCGCGGGAATCAAAGCGGGCAACAGCGGCTAAAAGGACAAAAAGTACACAGAAATCGAAGCGATTATAAAAATTCAAAAAAAGCATGATTCTACGAATTTGGAAGGAGAAATAAATACGAAGGAAACACTCCTAAAAATCATGAAGACCATTTAAAGCTACCATCTTTCGAGAAAGAATGTTCCCTACTCCTCAAAATTCGAACTATGAAACATTGGGGGCTTCTGTTGATACCAAATTTAGTCTGCTGACATGGCCCAATTAAATGAAGACACGTGGTGATCTACATGGCAACAACAACACTTTCAAGAAACCCACAAGCTCCGAGGTACAAGATTACAACGAGGAAGACTATTTCCCCGAGGAACACTGCTTCCCCAAGGAACTCATACGCTCCGAGGAACAAGACCTCACCGAGGAACTCTTAAGTACCAAGAAGCTTAGGCGGTCCGAGCATCTCAAGCGGTCCGAGCTGCACCTCTAACAAAGCATTAATAGCAGGATAACCAACAGTTCAACTGATTCATTAAATGCTTATCATTCAGACGCACATGCTTAAGGGGCATTAAATGTATTACCCTTTCACATGTATCCCATTTAATGTATTACCCTTTCACATTACAACCTCAGGGCTATAAATACATTGTACAATCCTTATTGTAAGGGGACCCTGCATCCAGACCGGAATTTCTTGAGAGAACTTGTAATCGAGAATTCCCATACAAACAACAATACCAAAACAGTGGATGTAGGACATTCTTATAAGGCTGAACCACTTTAAAAATTCTTTGTCTCATTTATTTATCTGTGATTGAATAATTAGAGCGATCTAATTTTTTACATCAACAGAGGGCGTACTATTTTTTTTAAATGTTGTTTAATGGGTGATTAAATAGTCACTTCTAGCGAGATTAACATCATGTTCGAACGACCTACCTAAGTAGTTCAAACAACTTAACGCCACCTCAATTTTCGTGTTTTCCTATTTAAACCTGCTTCTTGCAAGTATTTTGAAAGACTTTTCAATCTCCATTTTCTGCAGACCTGCTGCACATAAAGTCTTATCTTACAAGGACAAAAACCCTTTTGATTCACACAACCTCCCAATTAATATGTTGTGAATCTCTTTGAAACACTCATAAACACATATTCCATTCTTAGAGTTTCCCTTGTGGAGAAGGTGTCTCCACTACTAAACTTATAGTTCTCATGGGAACTATTACTGAGGAAGACGAAGCATCACCTGCTGAAATTTTGTCTGTCAAACGTTGTCTATATTTATCTATCTACATGTAAGTTGTGATTTCCATATAATAGTGAAATAAGAAAAGGTTTTGTCCCTTTAGGTATTTTTCTGAAATTTTTCTTCTTGATTGTTTGGTTTCATGCTTGTATGACTTACTGCTTTCAATCACATAGTAGGGTTTAAAGCTAGTTAAGTTCACATTTAATTATATAAGTGTGGACCATTGAATCGTAGCACACTCTCAAATGGTTTGGTGCCAAATAAATAGGAGCACTTTATTTTTCATCATAGCACAAACAGTCCCCCTACTGAGGAGAATTTTCTTAGGAGATAAATGAATTTTCAAAACTCACTATGTGTGTGTGAAAAAATGGGTTTGACTCAGAAGTGCACATTTTTAAGCTTTGTCCTTTAGCTATTGATGCGATTGATTTATATGGGTTGAATGTTGATTTAGTGGAAGGTTTTAATGTGGATTTGGGAAATTAGATCTTTTCCTTAGCCGACACACTAAAAAATGACCATTTTGATTATGTGTGTTGGGATTTATAAGGGCTATGAACCTATAGAAACAATATTTTTCATAGTCTACACGAGACGATGCTTATAGTTTGGTGTAAAAGTCTCTTCCTATTTCTCAGATTTTCGGGCAGCGTGGTGAAAAGAAATTGATGATGACAATTTAGAGATGGATAAATGGAGGGATCCAATTTGAGGTCAGGTTAAAGTAAATTTTGATGCGGCCATCTTTACAAATTTGAATAGCTCGGGGGATACGAGTAATTATTAGAGATGATTGTAGAAACTTTATGGCAGTGTTATTCCAACACATTTTGGCAACCTTTTAAAACCAAACACGTGGAAGCCATGACAACGAGTTTGACCAAGGATTTTACCATTTCTAGCGGCTTCTCCCACGTCACCTTAGAAGGAAATTGTCTTCACGTGATCTCTAGGCTACATACCGAGGACGAGGATTTATTTGCTTGCAAAAATAGCATTGAAGCTGTCAAAAGATGAATTCAAAATTGACACGGCATTTTCTTTTCCTTTATTAAATGGCTAGGCAATTGTCCAACTCATGTTTTATCCAAAATGCGAAAAATGTAAGGGATTCTTATACATAATTTGATAAAGCTCCATGTTTTTGGAAAACTTCCTTAAAGAGTGATATAACTCCCATTTTAAATTAATGTCATGGTTTGGTTTAATAAAAAAAAAAGAGGGCTAGAAAGTGTAGGATTTTGTGAGTGGAAGAAATGGCATAAAGAATCAAGACAATAATTGTACATGCAGAATATAAAGATCACACACACAATAACAATATACTTGTTTTGAAAACTTACCTACGTCCACGAAGAGAATACTATATAATTATTAGTGTATCTTAATGCTCAAGATTATATCCCATTGCCCCAGGCCAGGGTTTACATTTTATAGATGTGTAAAATAAGAGATTGAGTTGTACAAGTAACCTAATATGATCGTAAATAACTAGTGGTGTCCCTGAATATCTCCTCCAAGATTGTTGGTAACCAATTTGAATATATCTGAAAATATTTCAGTGTATGTAAAATACACGAGTCTTTAATGAATAGAGGATTTGGGTCAAGAAGTCCTTCTTACAAGCTGAGTTGGTCGACTACTTTCCTGGGCCAAGATAAATGGGTCCCCCACAAATGCCCCTAAAATTTTGGGCTGAATATTTGGGCCAATAAATTTTAATTAAATTTAAGGCCCATAACTTGAAACTTTATTTTAAAAACCGGTGTTGATACGAAAATTAGTCAGCTAACGTGGACTAATTATATGAACACATGTGTCATCTTACGTGACAAATGCTTATACTCACCGAACAACTTGCAGCACCGAGCTACTCATCACCTCGAGCTATTTACCGTGCCGAGCAACTTAACATGCTGAGCTACTCAACGTGCATAACATTTGTCCAGGAAGATCAAGCGACAATTGCACTTTCAATGAACATCGGATTTAATGAACGTTCTTATTGTACAGATGTATATGTCTATTAAATAACGACATATCGTCTATTCATATTGATAGCCCCAAGGCTATAAATGCATTGTAACACCCTCCATAACAGGGTAATTGATCATTAGAAATTGTGATCAAGATTAAGGCAAAAACATCCAGCAATACAAAACAGTGGACGTAGGCCATTTTCATATGACTGAACTACTTTAAAAATCCTTTGTCTTATTTTTTATTTCATATTTATTTGTGATTAATTAATTAGATCAAATCTAGTTTTTTACATCAACAGATTGACACCGTCTGTGGGAACGACTATACGTAGCGTTTTCACTAACATATTCATCGCAAATGGCTGAAATCCCGGAATCGAGTAACAGGAACAATGATCGAGTTCCCCCCAATCCATCTGCTCCCCCAACTCTTCAGGATCTCACTAGCATGGTAGCCAATTTAGCCCAGGGGCAAATAGATATGCAAGAGACTATGCATCAACTCATTCATATTGACAATGCTAGTGAGATGTGTGAATTAAGAGATTGAGTTGTACAAGTAAGTCAGTATGATCGTGGATAACTAGTGGTGTCCCTGAATATCTCCTCCGAGATTGTTGTTAACCAATTTGAATATATCTAAAGTATTTCAGTGTATGTAAAATGCACTATCTTTAATGAATAGTGGATTTGGGACGGATAATACTTCTTACAAAATGGGTTGCCCGGCTACTTTCCTGGGCCAAGATAAACGGATCCCCACGGATTAAATAATGATGGAAGTTTACTGTATGTCAATGAAATATGTTTAGGATTAAATAGCTAATCTTTTATGTCTATTAAATAAGTTTATCTCATGTTCATGAATTTGTCCACAAGCAACTTTTTTTTTGTTAGAAACATTGAAAACGTGCACCCAGAGCAGCTAATAACACAAAAAATAAAAAAAATGAAAAATAAAGGTTGATTTTGACATTGGTTAAATTGAGATGGATCTTGGGTGCATTTCTATTTGTTTAATTGCCTTTAGTTACAAACATAGTTGCACCACCCCATCACCTCGCACACTTCGCACCAATCTAGTTTTGAGTGTTAAAATACAATTAAATTTACATTTACAATGGAAAATGAGAAATAATAACTAGATATGACTCGATACACAATAAATGAAATTCCTCTGGGGTTGTGTTTGATACTCCTCATTTGTCGTGAAAAATATAATAAATGGTGACCAAGGAAGATTTTGACAATTGTTTTGTGTATTTAATTGATATTATTTGCCATGAATATTTTTTCATAATTACTCATGTCCATATACAAATTTGAGATCTTTTTTTTACTTTTAATGGCAAAATTTGTTTTGGTATATAACAAAGCAAATTTTTTCCACAAAGTTTGCAATTCTTTTTATAAGTGTTTTTTTTTTGTTGTTGTTGTTAAAAAGATACTTTTCCATTTGTTTTAATTTGTTAAAAACAACTTATTTTTCTTCCGAAAAACTAATTTTTTTGTTAAAAAAACTTTGTTTTTGGTTAAAAAAATCTTTTGTTTGTTTAAACTATATTCTTCTGGTTTTTTTCCCTATAAAACTATTTTTATTTTGTTAAAAACTATTTTCCTTGTTATAAATTGTTTTTTGTTTTGTTATAGACTTTTTTATTTTCTTAAAAACTATTTTTGTTACACTGTTTTTTTTCGTTTAAAACTAATTTTATTTTGTTAAAAACGCTTTCATTAAAAACTGATTTTTTTTTGTTAAAAAATGTTTTTTTGGGTTAAAATGGTTTTATTTTTTCAAATTGTTTTTTATTTTTAAACTGTTTTTTATAAAGTGTTATTTTTCGTTATAAACTGTTTTTATTTTGTTAAAAGCTGTTTTCTTTTTATTAAATCTGTTTTTTCGTAAAAAAGAATTGCTAAAATATTTTTTTATTTATTAAAAAGTTTTTTTTATATCGTTAAAAAACGTTTCTCTTTTTGTTAAAAAATGTTTTTTCTTAAAATGTTATATTATTTTTGTTATAAATTATTTTTATTTGGTTAAAAACTCTGATTAGCACCTGAAAAATAAATAGTATCAAACAGTGCAACTATAAAATTATAAGATTTGACGTGACGTTGTTTTTCATGAAAAAATTTATGATCAAGTCAGTCACCACTTTTGTATCAAATACACAGTTAGACGTTTTATATTTGGATTATCAACGCCTGTTCCTAACTCTAGGGGTTAGTTAAATTGTAACCTATCAGGGAATTAGAAGTTTGCACTCAAGCTTGTCCGTCTTCATCAATCAAAACTTGAAGCCATGAATCGCAAGAACAAAGTTTTATTTTGCAATATAGGCGTTCCGCGTGCATCAATAAAGCTCTTTCAAAATATATGTAGTCCCATGGCTTTGTCTTGTTGTTACAATTATGTTTTTTGGACCACGACAACCCAAATGAAACAAAAATGTTGTACATAAAGGTCATCACTTTCTAATTATTTGCTATCTCCGTCCTTCTCAGACTCAGACATGGCCCTACATCACTTTGTGACACATGAGGCTGAACACATTTACGGCAAAAAAATAAATGTTGAACACATGATACATATCCCCAATAATACCCAGTAGGAGCCGCGGCTCAGTCAAATCCCAAAATTACTTTATAAAGCGGTTTTATCCAACTGTTTTGACATGATAAAAAAATACTAAGGTCCGTTTACTTGGTAACTATAATTTTATTTTTTGTATTTAAATATAATTTTGATAAAAAATTGTGTTTAATAGTTTATTTTTAAACATAGAAGGTCATTTCGTTCTGTATTCAAAAAATTCGATTTAAACGTTATTTTTAAATACAGTTTTATAATTAAGTTTTTTGTGTTTATAATTATTGGTGTGCGTTTGGTAAACTTGTTTTTAAATATAGTTTTTTGAAGATTTGACAAAATTGGCAACCATGTATATTTATATTATACATATGTGTGTGTGTGTGAGAGCGCATATGCGGACCATACTACATTTTAACATTGCGGACTGGACATGTGTCACCTGACGGTACGTCCAGAAAAGAGAGAATGTGTGCCTATAATTTAGCCGATAATTTCTAGAATCACCGTCAGATGACACATGTCAGGTCCGCACTCTTAAAATATAAACTGATCTGCACAAGAGTATTATTTTGTGTGTGTGTGTGTGTGTGTGTGTGTATATATATATATATATATATTAAGAGTCTCCTGTACATACCAAATAGTACATACTAACGCTGCATACCGATTTTTTAAAATAGTAAAAAAAATTATTTTTCACCTAAATTTTTTTATATGAAGTTTAAACATTTCAATAGACGCATATTAAAAAAATCAACTCTAAATAACGTTCTTTGCTATTTTAAAAAAATCGGCCAAGCTTTTGGAGCTTTTAAAGGAGCAAAAGTTTGACCGGTTCTTTTAAAATAGCAAATAACGTTATTTTGAGTTGATTTTTTTTGTATGGCTCCCCCAAAATGTTTAAATACCACATAAAAACACTCAACTCAAAATTATTTATAAAGTGGATCCGCGCCAGCGGTATGTACCGTTTGGTATGTACATGAGCGTGACTCTCTCTCTATATATACAATAATATTTTTGTGCGGATCAGTCAACATTTTAAGAGTTTGGACCGGACACGTGTCATTTGGCGGCGAGCCTAGAAATTATTTCCTAAATTATATGCACACTCTCTCTTTTCTGAACTCACCGTCAGGTGATACGTGTCTGATACACACTCTTAAAATGCGGACTGGTCCGCACAAAAGCAATACAGTATGTCTATAAATATATATACATAATATAAATGTAAACGTACATATATATATATATATATATATATATATATATATAATGATATTCCATTTATAATTCACTATAAAATTATATACATACGTGAATTGATATTATTCTTTAATACATATGTACTATAGGAATATTTTATATTATTCCATATATTAATAATACGTGTATAAAACTATATGTAGGTATCATGTATCTAATGATAATATTATATAACTTTACATATATATTTTTTATTTATAAGAATTACATACATATTAATGTATCATGTATGTATATTATATATATTAAGGTATAAATGCATTAAAATATTAAGAATGAATAATTCCGAGTTGAAAAATATAAAACATAAGTTATAAAACACCCTCAACCTGTTTTCAGAAAAACATAATAATTTATGGCATGTTTGGTTTGCGTTTGAAAACCAGTTTTTAAATATTGAATTATAATATTTCTGTGTTACAATCAAGTTTTTTAGAAAATAGCAAAACGGTGTTTATAACTTTTATTTTTTATTTTTCAACTCAGAATTATTTATTCTTAATATTTTAATTCATTTATACCTTAATATATAATATACATATATAATACATTAATATGTGTGTAATTCTTATAAATAAAAAATAGATATGTGCATGTACACAAAATTACATATATTTATATTA
Organism: Sambucus nigra; assembly: GCA_949130495.1. NCBI lineage: Eukaryota > Viridiplantae > Streptophyta > Magnoliopsida > Dipsacales > Adoxaceae > Sambucus > Sambucus nigra. Next base: position 126,202,655 of record OX422207.1, on the reverse strand, counting down.
TTAAATTGTATAATATACTAAGATCCATATGCTAAATAATATGATTAATACATACATGATACTTATATATAATTTATTCATGTATTATTAATTAATGAAATAATATAAAATATACATGTAGTACATATGTATTAAAAAATATCATCAATTCATGTATTTATATAATTTTATTGTAAATTATTCATGCAATACACCCACCCACCCACCCATACACACACACACACACACACGTGCACACGCACACACACACACACACACACACACACATGTATAATATAAATATACATGTTTGTCAATTTAAAAAAATTGTATTTCAAAATAAGTTTACCAAACGCACACCAGTAATTATAAATACAAAAAATTGACTTTTTAAAACTGTATTTAAAAACAACATTTAAATCGAGTTTTTTTTTAATTATATATTTCTCATAAGGTATATATAGTTGTACATAATAAATAATAAAGATAAATTTCAATTCTTCATGATCCAAAAGTGATATATACCTATAATTTAGCCGATAATTTCTAGGGTCACTTCCAAGTGACACCGATACAGTTTGCTCTGTTAAAATGCAGAATAGTCCGCACAAGAACATTATATATATATATATATATATATATATATACAGAGAGAGAGAGAGAGAGAGAGAGAGAGAGAGACACACACACACACACATACAGACAGACTCTTGTGCACACTAAGTTTGTACATCATTCTTTTAAAATAGTAAAAAAAAATATTTTTGAACTCATTTTTTCTTATGATATTTAAACATTTCAAGGGACTCATATTAAAAATATGAGTTAAAATTTTTTTTTTGCTATTTTTAAAAAATCGGTCAAACTTTCGCTGCTCTTGAGCACTTCAAAAGCTGTGAAAGTTTGGTCGATTTTTTAAAAATAGCAAAAAAAGTTTTTTTTAGTTGATTTTTTATATGTGTCCGTTGAAATGTTTAAATATCACATAAAAAAATCAACTCGATTTTTTTAATATTTAAAAAAAATTGTTGTGCGCCTGCATGTGTGCAAACGTAGTGTGCACAAGAGTCTGCCTCTCTCTCTCTCTCTGTGTGTGTGTGTGTGTGTATATATATAAAGTATTGCTCTTGTCCAGACTGTCCCGCATTTTAACAATGGGGCCCTGACATGTGCCACATGGCGGTGAGCACAAAAGAGAGAGAGAGTGTCTATAATTTAGCCGATAATTTCTAGATTCACCGTGAGGTGACGCATCTCCAATTCGAACTGTTAAAATGCGAGATAGTCTGCACAAAAGTGTATATATATATATATATATATATATATATATATATATATATATATATATATATATATATATATATATATATATATATATACAGTACTTCTATTGTGCGGACGGACATGTGTCACCTCGCGGTGACCCTAAAAGAGAGAGAGAGAGAGAGAGAGAGAGAGAGAGAGAGAGAGAGAGTTCATATAATTTAGTCGATAATTTCTAGGTTCACCGTTAAGTGACACGTGTCCGGTTCGCACTCTTAAAATTCACCGTTTTTATTAGGCTACTCGTCCGGGCCCATAATGCTAAATTCGGGTACCCACACACGCACACACACACACACACACACACACACACACACATATATATATGTGTGTGTGTGTGTGTGTGTGTGTGTGTGTGTGTGCGTGTGTGGGTACCCGAATTTAGCATTATGGGCCCGGACGAGTAGCCTAATAAAAACGGCCCAAAATCAGGACCCCTTGCTTGAACTGAATAAAATTATGACTTAGTCTCCTTCCATGTTCTCGTATAGAGATGATCCAGGAGAAGATGGTAAACGTGGGGGAGTCCAACACCCCCAATCCTCGAAAACAGACATGTATATAATAAATCCTAAGCATGGGGCAAAAGACACGCACTGTATTATCTGTAAACGCTCCCCAGAGTATATAGAAATAATACTGACTGCACCACCGTGGACGTAGGCATTCTTGCTGAACCACATATAATGTGTTGTGTGATTGGCATTTTATCTTCTTTATTTTCCTTGGTGATCGTGCTTCTCTCATTTATTTGTGTTGAATATAATTGTCACCACAATTGGCGCCCTCTGTGGGAACCGTTTGTTTTCCCTGAGAAATCCCACACCATCAAAGGAGTTCGAAATGTCTGATCACAGCAGTATCGCTCCTCAAGCAGGAGATATCCAAGAACAACTTGCTCCTCGCAGGATCAGGTCTGAAGTTCGGCGTTCAGATCAGAGGGCTCACCCAGAGAGGCCAACCTCAGTGGAAAGACAAGGACCGCAAGGTCCACACAAATCTCTAGATTGATCGATGCCTATGAGGCAAGGCTTCAAGAGCAAAGGGAGTCCTCTCGTAAGCAGGAGGCTAAGAATGCTCGCCTCAAAAGGAAATTAGAAAGAATGGATAGAGATCTCCATCACAGCACTAGGCAATGTCCGTACCGCACTCCTAGCCCTCAGGCGAGCAAGTCTCGCAACCGAGGAAGGAGCCCTAGGTGTGGATCCCAAAAGAGTGAAAGGCACGAGTCAGGCAGCGACTCACTCGAGAACCAGCGACCGGCTCACTATCACAGGAGCCCAGCTCGCATCAATGAGAACATACGAAATTTGGTCCGAAGGGAGATGGACCAACACCCAGTACATCGCGGCGCAAGATCGAGTAGGGAGCTTGCTAGACAATCTCTCAAAACTCATATGAAATCCCCTTTCTCAAGGGAAATAGAAGAAGAGACTGCTCGGAGCAAGTAGCAGTGGCCTCCTTCAAAATTGGGCTACCCAGCTCTTCCCTCCTGTACCAGTCCCTGACAAAGAAAGAGGCCACGACTATTGACGACCTGATGGATCGCATCGAGAAATATGCCAAGGTGGAGGATGTGACCCAGCACAGCACAGGGGAGAACGGACGAACTAAGCTCGCTGCCAAAGGCAACCATAAAGATGAGAACCAGAAGAAAGGAGGAAAGAATGGGGGCAAGAATGGCTCCAAGAACAGAGGCAAGAATGATGTGTCGAAAGCATTTCAGGCAGTCAACATTGTCTTCAGAGAACCAATTTATAAGATCCTCGTGAAGATCAAAGACGAGCCATTTATTAAGTGGCCCAGAAAGATGGGAGGAGATCCCTCAAAGAGAAACAATGCGTTAAGATGCGCTTTTCATAAAGAATGAGGACATAAGACTGAGCATTGCAAATCTCTTAAGTCCCACCTCGAAGAACTGGCCCAGTCTGGGCATCTGAACGAGTTTGTGAAGAAGAAGGCAGAGAAAGTCGCTGCCAATGGAGAAGCAAGACCTGACAACGTATTCGAAGATAATGTTGGCCATGAATTCGCAGTAATTCATGGGGAATCTGATGTGAAGCAGATTCAGGGGAATTCAGCTCGGATGGAGGTAAAGAAGCTTATAGCAGTGATGCAACCTTTCCAGATCGATCCAGAAAAGACCCAATCAGGAAAACGTTGGCGAGCAGATGACGTCGACTATAGCAAACATATCGTGTTCATAGACGAAGATCTGATGGGAGTGAGGACCCCACACCATGATGCCTTGATCATTACGCTCAGGATTGCAAACTATGACGTCGATAAATTGCTCGTTGACCAAGGAATTTCATTTGAGGTAATGTATCTCGATTTGTTCAGGAAATTGAAGTTGAGCATCGCCGACCTAAAGGAGGCCACTGTCCCTCTAGTTAGCTTCGACGGAAAAGTGACTATCCCACTGGGAAAGATTTTACTACCAGTAAGGGCAGGAAGTATCTCCAAGATGATTGAGTTTCTGGTAGTCGACATTGACTCGCCATACCAAGCCATCCTCGGTAGAGGATGGCTATATACGATGAAGGCAGTCCCCTCGACCTACCATCAGAAACACAAGTATGTGACCGAATGAGGAGTAATGGAGATCTATGGCGATCAAGCGATGGTAAGAAGGTTCTTCATAGATCGGAGAAGAAGGCCGAGAAGCCCAATGAGAAGGGCGAGGAACAAGAAGGTCTGATACCTTCAAAATAGCAGTTAAGGTACAGAAGACCCGGAGTGGAAGAGACCAGGCTCCTTCCTTCTGAGCGAGTCGTGGAAAACCTGGAGGAAGTCACAGCTGGTGGTAGCAAAAAGGACAGGGTATTCTTGATTGGAGCATCTCTCACAGATCAAGAAAAAAAAAGAATTGACGATTTTGTTGAGAAGCAACGTAGAAGTTTTCGCATGGGAACCATACGATCTTCCTAGAATTGATCCCAGTGTGGTTTGTCATCGGTTGCATATCGACCCCACTTTCAAACCTATCACCCAGAAGGCACGGCGAACTGCGCCCGAGAAGGCAAAAGCCGTGAAAAAAGAGGTTGAGAAATTACTGGATGCAGGATCCATAAGGGAGGTCCAATTCCCCAAATAGTTATCCAACCCAGTAGTAGTTCCAAAGAATAACGGGAAATAGAGAGTGTGCATCGACTTCACTGACCTTAACAGGGCTTGCCCTAAGGACAGTTTCCCCCTCCTAAAAATTGACCAATTGGTGGACGCCACAAAAGCTCACGAAAGAGTGAGTTTTCTGGATGCATATTCAGGTTATCATCAGATCCCTCTATATGCAACAGACCAGGACAAGATAGCATTCATCACCACCATCGAATTATACTGTTACAAAGTCATGCCCTTCGGGCTCAAAAACGCAGGGGTAACCTACCAGCGGCTGGTCACTAAGATGTTCAAAGACCAAATGGGAGACACCATGGAGGTTTACATCGACGATATGCTCGTCAAGAGCAGAAACAAAGAAGACCACCTCTCAGACCTATCGAGAACCTTCGAGATCCTTAGGAAATACCGAATGAAGCTCAACGCGAGCAAGTGTTCTTTTGGTGTCCAGTTACAAAAATTTCTTGGGTACTTGGTCAGTAAGAGAGGCATCGAGGCTAACCCGGACCAGATCGACGCAATCAACAGGGTACATCCCCCTCGCACAATATGAGACGTACAGAAGCTCACCCGCATGCTCGCTGCCTTAAACCATTTTATTTCAAAGTCCTTTGAGAAATGCAAACCATTCTTCTAGCTCCTGAAGGGAAAAAAGACAGTAGAATGGAATCAAGATTGCTCGCGAGCATTGAAAGAGCTCAAGGACTACCTTAGCTCACCACCCCTGCTCGTCATACCTCAAGAAAGATATTCCTTGTACTTATACCTCGCCATCTCCAACCACACTGTGAGTTCTGCGCTGGTGTGCAAGAAAGCAGGAATTCACCACCCCGTTTATTACGCGAGCAAGACTTTATTAGAGGCTGAGCAGCGGTACCTACCACTAGAGAAGCTCGCCTTTGCACTTATAGTAGCTTCAAGGAAGTTGAAGAACTATTTCGAAGCTCACACTATCATTGTTCGTACATCATACCCCCTTAAATCAATCCTGAAGAAAGCGGACTTGTCAGGAAGACTGACTAAATGGTCAGTCGAGCTCGGACGATTCGACATCCAATTTCAACCATGGAATGCAATCAAGGGATAAGTACTTGCTGATTTCATAGCTGAATTCACAGGCGAGTATCCTCTAGACCAACTTCAATCGATGAAGCAGGGAGAGAACCACGCAACAGACGGAGTTTGGAAATTATTTATTGATGGAGCCTCCAACTCAAAGGGGGTAGGAGTGGGCATTGTGCTTGTTACTCCAGAAGATACAACCTTCGAACAGGGAATCAGGCTTGGATTTGAAGCCTCCAATAATGAAGCGGAAAATGAAGCTTTGATAGCCAGCCTCCAGAAGGCACACACTTTAGGAGAAAAGCAGTTACAGGTGTTCGGCGACTCACAATGAGTCTCCAATCAGATAAGTGGGGACTATGACGCACGGGATGAAAGAATGGTGGACTATCTCGCCTTGGCCAAAAGTCTAATGGCCAGCTTCAAGAAAGTCAGTGTCCAGCAATTTCCCAGAGGAAAAAACAGCCATGTTGACGCCCTGGCAGCCCTGAGCTCGGTAATTAATTCTAACTTGAAAAGAACAATCCCCATCGACTTCCTCGCTCACCTGAGCATCAACCAAAGCGACGAGCTACCAGGCGCGGAACCTGTGCTCTAGATTGAATCAGCACCCAATTGGATGGACCCTTTAAAGGAATATTTGAAGTATGGCACACTTTCAAGTGATAGGAAGATCGCTCATCAGATAAGAGTCAAAGCTGCTCGCTTTCACTTATCTCCTGAGGGCAAGCTGTATAAAAGATCGTTCTCTGGCCCTTACCTACAATGTGTTCACTCGAGGAATGTCGAGCAGATTTTACACGATCTCTATGAAGGAATCTGTGGGAGCCAGATAGGAGAAAGATCACTAGCTTTTTGAGTTATGAAGGAAGGCTACTGGTGGCCATATATGCAAAAAGATTCAGCAGTATACGCTCGCAAGTGCAAGAAATGTCAACTACACGCCCCTATGGTTCACTAACCTGCCAGCGACCTAAGATCACTCACCAGCCCCTGGCCCTTCACCCAATAGGGGATGGACATCATAGAACCACTACCTATCGCCGCCGACAACCGCAAGTATTTGTTGGTCGCAACGGATTACTTCACCAAATGGATCAAGGCAAAGCCACTGGTCAACATCTGAGATGCAGATATGATGAAATTCATATGGAAAAAACATAATTACCCATTTTAAAATCCCCAGAGCCATCAATTCTGATAATGGAACACAGTTCGAAAGTGGCCCTTTCCAGAGTTTCTGCAATGAGCATGGGATCAGGCACTATTTCAGCTCGGTGGCGTATCCTCAGAGCAACGGTCAAGCTGAAGCTTCCAACAAGACAGTGATAGATATGATAAAGAAACGATTAGAGTGAGCCAAAAGCACAAGGGCGAACGAACTGCCACATATTCTGTGGGCTTATCGCACTACCCCACGACGGGCAATGGGGGAAACCCCATTTTCACTAACATATGGAATGGAAGCCGTCATCCCATTAGAAGCAGGCCTACCAAATATGAGATCCACCTTTGTCGACCAGGGCTAGAATGATGCAACATTGCTCGCTGAACTCAATCTAGCAGACGAACACAGATAACTTGCATTAGTGAAATTAGCGAGCTACCAACAACAACTCGCAAAACACTATAACAAAAGAGTCAATACAAGGGAATTCAAAGTTGGTGACTATGTCCTAAGGAAAGTCCTTGGCAGCGCAGTAAAACCATCAGATGGAAAATTGGGCCCAAACTGGGAGGGACCATTCAAGATAATAAGAGATGATCTACAAGGAGCCTATCACTTAGAAACGCTAGAGGGCAGAGAGATACCCGAGCATGAAATGCGACAAATCTTAAGAAATTCTATTTCTAGTTTTTTCTTTTGTTTTTTTATCAGTTTATGCAAATGGCAACTCGTTTACTTGTGATCAATGAAAGTTGTTTGGCAGTTGCATTCTATAAGGTGTTAGTTAATATATGGACTTTATAACTTACACACCATTTTCAAGTGACTGGCACACTACTCAGTAACGATAGCAGGGAAAACACCCTCCTCAGGTTTTTATTATGAAGCACGAACAACCTCTTAGCATTGCCTTTAGAAATATATAAAGCCATATAGGAGATCCTTAGGCAACTCGGCTAAGTCAAATTGGTCTCCAGACAATGTTTGGTTAACAAAACCCTGATCGGATAGAGTATCCAACACCAGGTGTTTCCTCGCCAATCATCACACTTAGGCCTAAGGGAGTGTGACGACACGACCTAAAAGGTAAAGTAAGGCAGAATGGTATCTCATAAGCATACTGGACTTGAGGGACACTTACTCGATAATACAAACTTACCAATCTAGTCGGCCAAGAGGCCCAAGATTATCAAGCAAAGAATAAATAATGCAAAAAATATGGAACACTTGTTTAGTCGGTGAATTCGCCCAAAACATAAATTTTATATTTTTCACAACATAAATGTACAACTCGTGTATAATCGGTGAGATCGCCCAAAGCATCGATACTACATCGTTTCATTACATATGTGTACATAATTACAACTAGTAAAATCTTAATGAGGCCGAGGCCTTTGAACAAGATAATCAGCTACTTGTGCTCTTCGACCGTCATCCAGGTGGGGAGTTAATTCTTCATCGACCTCATTCGCATCTGACTCCAATAGCTTCCGAGGGTTGGCATCGATGGGGATCCACTAATCATCCCTCCTGAAGGGGTTAGGCCTTTAAGTGGAAGGAGAAATCTCACGACGAAACCAGAGCATTGAGTTCATTGGAACTTGTAGCTCCCTTAGGGCACTCAACCATCCCTTAATAAAGGCGAGCTCTTCAAATTCTGTTAGCCTCGTCGGAGAATCCACCCAACTTGGCCGTAACCATCAGCCCATACTCGCCGGGGTCCTCTCTTAAACAGATGCCTCAGCTGTGTGACGTCCCTTTGGATCCCAATAGAAATAACGTATGCTCGGCGGACATCTTCACGAAGCATATCCATTTCCCTAGATGGATTTATTGCATTCGTACCAGCTCGCAGAACGATCAATGGGATAAAACCTTGTATCACCGGAGGAACATCTCTCGGTCCTACGCCAGCTCGCGATGTGGAGGAACCCCTTAAAATGCTCGGCGCAATGCTCGATGCATGCTCCCTGAGGAGCAACACCTCCCTCCTCAAAGACTCATTTTCCTGTTGCAGAATTTCTCCAACCTAGTTGATCTCGGTAGCATCGAGGATTCTTGCTCTCAGAGTATTACCTCCTCTTGAACAGAAGCTCCAACCTCTTCTATCTCCTGGAGCCTGTCTTTCAGTTTAACAACGAGCTCAGTCTGCTCTATGAAACGCTTGTTCCTCAATCGCAGCGATTTTCAAATCCTCACAATGGTATGACGAACTTCAGGACTGATATCAGGACCAAGCATTCTTCCCAATTGAGAAGTGGATGGTATATAGTCATCTACATCAACCAACTATAGGTTATAAAAGAGCAGTAAAGGAAAAAATAAATTAGTACACTCGGGGAAGAAACCTTCTCATTTCATTAATATACAAAAGGATCAGAGTACATGGAGGAACAGAAAGGAAGATTACAAACAAAAATACAAAATTAGCCCTAAGGGTAAATTAGTTGGCGACCTCGGGTTGCCCAGAAGTGTAATACCCCGTATTTTTGTGATCTTTATTTATGGGATTAATTAAATTAAATGCATATTAATTGGAAATTAATCCGGGTTAAAATACTAGCGAGATGCGAGTTGGTATTTGATAATATGTGCATATATGATTATATATGAATTTTGAATTATGAAATTTGTCGTGAGATTGAAATACGGCAATTTGAAAATTTTGTTGAGACGCGTGTGACAGTCGCGTCATGGTATATAATTATGATAATTAAAAAGTGAATTTTATTTCTATAAACTGTATGGTCATTTTGAGTGCGCCAACGCGTCCGGAAGGGTCAAAATAGTCAGAAAACACTAGCCGGGGGTTTGGTTTGGGTCCCGGGGTATTTTTAGGCCATACCGGCAACGTATAAGGGTAGTTTGGTAATTTTGAATTTTGGGGAATTAAAACCTACGAAAATTGGGAATTAATATCTGTTTTGGCATTAACCCACTAATCCCACTAATACCCAAATAGGCTACGGAAGTTATTGAAACTTGTTCCAAAAGAATTTCTAAAGCACAAACCCTAGCCACCATTAACTTTGGAGAAGAAAAGCTTGTTGAGAGAGATAGAGGAATTCTGCAGAGAGAGAGAGAGAGAATACTTCATCAAATTCGTCATCAAATCAGAGATACATATAAGGCAAGTGGTTTAATTCCAATTAATTTCAGAGAATGCTTCCATGCATAGGAATTGGTTAAAATTGTATTGTTCTTGGAGTATGATGAAAACCCATTTAATTGGATGTAGAGATTTATAAATCTATTGAGGAAATTGCATGTAGATCATTGATAGAATGATTAGTGGGATGATAATACATCTTTTACATTATAAAAACGGATTTAGTTATGTCTTTGAATGACTTGATTTTTCTAGGGTTCATGTTCTTGAGAATTTGGGGAAAATGGTGGAGATTTGATAAATTGATGTAGTTTAGGGTGATTTGAACCCATATAAATGTTGTAATACGGTTGTAACATGTTTAGGAAGGATTAGATACCTTGAAACATTGTTGGAATGACTTTTAGAGGAGATTAGAAGTGAAGAGAATTGGGGAAAGACGAAATAGGAATTTCTGGGCTCGAATCTGGCCACTCGTTAGAAGACCTACCCAGGTCGTTCGAATGAGCTCGTTCGAACGAGCTTCTAACGATTTGACAGTTTGGGTTCTAACGAGAGGGTTGTTCGTTTGATAATCTCGTTCGAAAGAGATCTCGTTAGATAGCCCAGTTCGTTCGAACGAACTCTCGTTCGAACAGCCTCGTTCGAACGAGACTTCGAACGAGTTGACAGTTTAGGATTTTTAGCCTGTTTTGATCCCGAGTGCCCCGTAACCTTGTGTATAGGTAGATATAGACTTCCCTTGATGAGTAATTGATATATTTGGGATATAATGAGGAGTCAAACCTATAAGTGTAGTTTGAACCTAAGGGAAAATATGAAGTAGGACTTGAGTGTCTATTACGTTGCGAGAACTATTGACGGCCTAATGTAATATATTAACCGGGAACATATAAATTGTGTAGTATTATATGTCGGTACGAGAATGAGAAGTGTACCACCAATAATATGGTGATTACTAAGATGTGTGAATACTTAGTATATGTATTGATTTTATGTGTATGACATACCTACCATACTTGCTATCACGGGAGGTTTGCGTTCGCTTAGGGCCTTCTAATCCGTGTGTTGCCCGGATTTAAATTGGTTACCTCGATGAACATAGGTCAGAGAGGGACTTATTGGGATGTTAATAAGTCTGCTGATCGTGGGAGCACAGGTATGTGCGTGACCCATGTGATGTGACTGTGTTCGCCTCCATTATTTGTGATGTTGTTATCTGAACGATTCCTGAGAGATTCGGAATGCGTAATCCTTATGTACGTGATGTACCAGGATGGATAGCAGAGTATGTGTGCACCGCAGCTAGTTCTCGGGATGCTTGTATTCTATTGTATATTTATGACGGGAATAATATACACTTAATTAATGGGAACTTTCATGTTAATATTTTGAATAAAATCATGGTATTGTTTTGAGAAAACATAACGGGTTAACCGATAGTGAAATGTATTACATATTGAGAATCTGAGAGTAAGTAAAGCCCTCTAACTATTTGATAACGATAGAATATATTATGGGAATCGAGTAGTAAGGGGTAGAACTTATTACGGTTTGGTTAGATATGGATGTCTTATAGATGGGTACGGTACGTTAGGAGTGCACATGTAGTTGAGAGGTGAAAATTTCATGTGAGTGCACGTCCTAACATGTATTTTGCATTTAATGTTTTAACGTTATTAAAACACTTGCTATTTTCAAAATGTTTTCCACTTTCGGGCTCTGACCCATTTGCTTTCAAATCTATTTTTGTAAAAACCATTTTAGGTGCCCAGCCACAAGGACACCATGCATAGGATTCTCATTCAGGTGACGAGCTGTAGCTATTTGTGGAAGTTACAGGACTTTGCTTGTAGACGCTTCATCTATCTTGACTCGATATTCATCAGTTATCAGTTGTAGGGCATGTCGCCCATTTCTTTTAGAGACATTTCATTTATTTCAGTTATTCAGACCTTTGGCATGTAATTATTCAGGATTCAGACTTGTCATTTTACTTTCAGTTGTGGGATTGTTGTGAGGAGTTTTCCTCTGGATTTATATTTATGTTGTTGGTTATTCATTACTTCATTATAGTGAATGGTTGTTATTATTTCATTATTCTTTTACTGCATGTTAATCAGACTTAACTTAAAATTTGGCACTTACTTTTAAATACAAGGTGGTTAGTAATTATTAAAATGTTTTCGACAGTGATGCTATTAACTGGACCAACTTGGCATTTTGAATTAATTTAATAAAGGAGTAGCTACCCGGTATTTAATTAGTCGGGGTGTCACAGGTGGTATCAGAGCATCAGGTTCTAGTGTCCTTTAGGATCTGAACGGCTTATTATGTTTCCGCTGAGCTTTCTTTGATATAGAGCCCTATATTTTAGGACTGTTGTGTTCTCTTGTTTATGCTACGTTATTCAGCTATTTTAAGTTTATAACTGCGAACTTATAAACTTCATTCTTATTTCAGATGCCTCCACGACGTGCACAAAGGATTCCCAGGGATGCAACACCAGAACCACAGCCCACACTAGTTCAGGGCACGATGAATGCCGCCGAGGTTGCAGCCATTGTTGCCCAGGCGGTAAATGCAGCACTAGCTGTAGTTCAGCAGGCACCACCTCAGGCACCGATAGCCGCGCCAGTTCAGGCTCATGCATTCCCGTCTGCTTGGGAACGTGTACGTGATGCTTTTCAGAAACCACACCCTCCGGAGTTCGCAGGTAGCTCCAATGTGGTAGTTTCGAGTCAGTGGAGGAAGGACATCCAGCGACACCTGAGGATGTATGAGTGCACAGATGTCCAGAAGCAGATACTAGCTACCTTTAAGCTAGTGGGATCTGCACTGCAGTGGTGGGAGTCTATTACCACCGTAGAGGAGAGGGATACTCTCACTATTCAGGAGTTCTGGGTGCGGTTTGATCGCAAGTACTTTCCGTCAGCTGTTCACACAGAGATGAGAAGGAAGTTGATGAGCCTCAAGCAGGAGGGTAAGACTGTGGCCGAGTATGAGGCCGAATTCACTGATCTTCTGAACGTTGTTCCGGATGAGATACCGACGGAGGAGAAGAAGATACAGAAATTTACTGACGGGTTGACCTGGAGGATTCGTCAGCACTTGTTAGGGAACCTCTCCTTAGCCACTTATTCTGATGTGGTTAACGCTGCATTGCTCCATTGTCAGGATCACCGCTTTCACATGGCTGAGGGCAAGCGATCGGGAGAGTCTAGCCATCAGGGCAGGACTGGAGGAAGTGGTGCCAGTGGGGCACAATCTGTTCAGGGGCAGAGGCAGGGTGATCAGGGTACCCAGCGGGGAGATCACAAGAGGTTCAGGTCAGGAAATTTCAGGCACGGACATGGAGGTTTACGGCAGGGCCATCAGGGTTCGAACGGCCATCAGCACCAGCAGGGTCAGAATGGTCAACAGCAGGGCCAGTGGAGGAATGGTAACGGCCACCAGGGACGGGGGCAGCAGGGACAGAGAGGGGGGAACTTCCCGGGGAAGTGTTTTGTTTATGGCAAGACTGGCCATAAACGCCAGGACTGTCCTGATAGGGGCAGGGCCCCGCAGCAGCAGCAGGGTGCTCGACATGAGCCACAGAGGCCACTTTTTCCACCAGCTCTCCCTGCTCCAGCCCAGGTGCCAGCTCTTCCAGCCATTCCAGCAGTTCCTGTGCAGCAGGGACAGTTACAGTATGGACGTGTCTATAACGTCCACCAGGTAGCAGCTCCACAGGCACCACCCGCGATTGAGGGTATGTTTCCTATCCATGGTACTATGGGTCGGGTTTTGTTTGATACGGGGGCAACACATTGCTTTATAGCTACACATTTTGCGAAATCCTTAGGGTTGTTAGCCACAGCAGAGAGCACAGTGACGTGTGTAGACTCACCATTGGGGAGTGGGTCACTTATTTTCTTTATATGCCGGGGAGTAGGGGTAGAGATTGGTAGTCTGGTGTTACCTGCAGATATGTTAGTATTAGAGATGACCGAGTATGATGCCATTATTGGTATGGATTGGCTTGTTGCGTACCGAGCCATGATTGACTGTTTCAGTAGGAGTATTATCTTTGCCATTCCCGGGCAGGAGATGTTTTTGGTGGCGATGCCTCGTTCCGAGGGAGGATTGTCCACTCATTTGTACTATATAGAGGAGGAGACCTCAAAGGAGGTGGTGATACCACTTGATTCGATTCCGGTTGTTAGAGAGTTTGCCGATGTATTTCATGATATACCTGGATTACCCCCCAGTCGAGAGATAGACTTTGTCATAGACTTATTTCCAGATACGAGACCTATAGCACGCGCACCGTACCGTATGGCTCCAGCTGAAATGAGGCAGTTACGGGATCAGATTGAGCATTTGTTGGGTTAGGGGTTTATACGGAGGAGTACTTCGCCGTGGGGTGCCCCTGTGTTGTTCGTAAAGAAGAGAGATGGTTCACTGAGATTGTGTGTGGACTACCGAGAGTTGAATAAGGTCACGATACGCAATAAATATTCGTTGCCTCGAATCGATGACTTATTCGACCAGTTGAGAGGAGCTTCTTTCTTCTCAAAGATTGATTTGAGATCGGGATACCATCAGTTGCGTATCAGGGAAGAGGATGTCTCGAAGACTGCGTTCTTATCGAGATATGGTTCTTACGAGTTTCGGGTTATGCCTTTTGGTTTGACCAATGCTCCAGCCGTGTTTATGGACTTGATGAATAGAGTGTTCAGGGATTTCCTAGATCAGTTTGTCATTGTCTTCATCGATGATATTCTGGTTTAATCCCAGACAGAGGAGGAGCACACCGAGCATTTGAGGCAAGTTTTGCAGACACTACGTCAGAACGAGTTGTATGCAAAATATGAGAAATGCGGGTTTTGGCTGAAGGAGGTCCAGTTTTTGGGACATATTATTTCCGACCGGGGAATATCTGTTGATCCGAGGAATGTATCCGCGGTGAGGGAGTGGGGACAGCCCACGACACCGACAGAGATTCGTAGTTTCTTGGGCCTAGCAGGATACTACAGGAGGTTCATTCGGGGATTCTCGAAGATAGCAGGTCCTTTGACACATCTGACTCGTAAGGGTGTGCCATTCATCTGGAGTGATGCCTGTCAGTTGGCATTCGATGAATTGAAGGATAAGTTGACCTTAGCACCTATGTTAGCATTGTCGAGACCGGGAGTTGAGTATCTAGTATACACCTATGCGTCCTTACAAGGAATTGGATGTGTACTGCAGCAGGAGAGTCAGGCCATAGCTTATGCTTCCCGTAAGCTAAAGTCTCATGAGAAGAATTACCCCACTCATGACTTGGAGTTGGCGGAAGTTGTATTTGCCCTTCGGATATGGAGACATTATCTTTTGGGGGAGAAGTTTCGATTGTTCACAGACCACAAGTCCCTGCAGTACCTATTCATGCAGAAGGAGTTGAATATGCGGCAGCAAAGGTGGCTTGAGTTTGTGAAGGACTATTAGTTTGAAATCCAGTATCACCCGGGGAAGGCTAACGTGGTGGCAGACGCATTGAGCCGTAGGCCAGCAGATGAAGTGGCAGAGGTGTGGAAGGCCAAATGGAATGAATTGGGACACCGGGATGCAGTGGCCCGATCGTTCATATCTGTGATGACCGTTACACCTCAGATTGTCACGAAGGTAGTAAGGGCACAGGCAAATGACTCGTTCTGTCAAGAGCAGATAGTTCGATTACTAGCAGAGGGAGCCGAGTCCTATACCGTTAGCTCAGACGGGGGATTACGCTTCAATGGGAGATTAGTAGTTCCGGAAGGGGAGGAATTACGGCATGAGGTGATGGCCGAGTCGCACGGCTCACGGTTCGCGGTACATCCCGGTGGGGACAAAATGTACCAAGACATGAGACGTCAGTATTGGTGGAGCGGGATGAAGAGAGATATTACCGAGTTTGTTTCTAAATGCGCCACTTGTCAGCTAGTAAAAGTGGATCATCAGAGACCGGCAGGACTGCTACAGCCATTGGAGGTCCCGATGTGGATGTGGGAGAGCATATCCATGGACTTTATCACGGGGTTGCCTACGTCACAGAGAGGTCACGACTCCATTTGGGTGGTTGTGGACAGGTTGACCAAAGTCGCTCATTTTCCACCCGTAAGGACAGACTACACTGCGGGACAGTATGCCCAGCTCTTTATTTCAGAGATAGTGAGACTTCACGGTGTGCCCCTAAATATCGTGTCTGACCGAGACAAGATATTTGTTTCACGGTTTTGGGAGAGTTTTCAGGAGGCCATGGGCACGGAATTGCGGTTGAGTACGGCGTATCACCCGCAGACCGATGGGCAAACCGAGCGTACAAACCAGATGTTGGAGGATATGCTACGTATGAGTATCATTGATTTTGGGGGTGGATGGGATCAGTATCTTTCGCTAGTGGAGTTTGCTTACAACAATTCCTACCAGTTCACAATTGGCATGGATCCATTTGAGGCGTTGTACGGTAGACCTTGTCGTTCCCCACCATGTTGGTTGGAGGTGGGGGACAACAAACTACTTGGGCCGGAAGTGATTCAGGATACTTCAGCGAGGATAGAATTGATTCGGAGTCGCATTCGGGTAGCTCAGGATCGGCAGAAGAGCTATGCTGATGCGAAGAGGTTCTTCAGAGAGTTTCAAGTGGGGGACCAGGTTTTTCTCAGAGTATTTCCTATGAAGGGGATTATGCGTTTCGGGAAGAAAGGGAAGTTGGCACCGAGATATTGTAACACCCCGCCCGCCCGGGGAGAGCAAACGGAGCGCTACTATCGATAAAACTAAACTAATCCACAAATAACAAGGTATAGAGCATCTAAATCCCACAATAAAACAAGAAACCACTATTCTTGTTGACACAAAAATTAGTATGCTGATGTGGACGAACAATAAGAAGACACGTGTCAATCTATGTGGCACAATAGCAACGAGGAAGATTATTTCCCCGACCAACATACTCACTCCGAGGAACACCAACCCTCCGAGGAACTCTTATCCTCCGAGGAACTCCAATGCTCCGAGGAACTTTTGGACGACGAGCAACTAAGGCGGTTCGAGCTGCACCTCGACCACAGCATTAATTGCCAGATAATCAACAGTTCAACTATTCATTGAATGCTTATCATCTTGACGCGCACGTTCGAAGAACATTAAATGAATTACCCTTTCATATGTGTATCATTTAATGTAACACCCTTTCATGTACAGCCTAAGGGCTATAAATACCTTGTATCACCCTCATTCAAAGAGAGGAGAATTTCTTGATAGCACTTGTAATAGAGAATTCTTAAACGCTCAGCAATAACATAACAGTGGACGTAGGCCATTCATATAAGGCTGAACCACTTTAAAATCTTTTGTCTTATTTATTTATCTGTGATTAAATAATTAGAGTAATCTAGTTTTTTACATCAACAGATTGGCGCCATCTGTGGGAATCGATTGTTATTATCGTTTTTCACCAAAAATCATTCATCATCAATGGCGGATAATCCAGAATCTAGCAATCGAAATGCTGGAAATGCTGGAAATCCTCCAAATCCCTCTACACCTCCAGATCTGGCCGGGATTATGACGAATCTGGCTCAAGGACAAACCGCCATGCAAGACACAATGAGGCAACTCATACAAACCCTTCATGGCGGTGCACCTGCACATTCAGGACAGCGAAGTGGTCAGAGGCAAACTTATTTACTTTCTTCACGATCCAGACGTACTAAGTCATATCGTAATGAGGAGTCTGATGATTTCTCTTATCAACCTGGGAGAACTTCGTCAATAAGGGCTACAGATACTGATCAACGTATCACTCTCTCTCCATAAAGACCCAGTGCCTTAGAAAGACTGAGTAGGGTGTCTCCTTTCAGTCGATTAGGCCCTAGGAGGAATAGGAGTCCACCTAAGACCATGTCGAGGAGTTTTCGACAACCATCTGATCTCAGAGAAGGATCAACACAATCACGACCAGTTGCTCGTCAAGATAAATCTCAAGAGGCTACTTCATAACGATCTATTGCTCGAACCAATAGGCCCGAGGAAGGAAATGAAGCGTGGAAAGGGTCCCTTCAGCGATTGGAGGATAGATTTGGAGAAATGGCTAGGGCGAAGAATCCCCTACAACGAACTTTTGTTCAAGGGACACCTTTTGTCCAGGCCATTGTGAATTTTCCTACACCGTCAAAGTTTAAAGCACCAGTAGTGACCCCTAAATATGATGGAAAGACAGATCATGTCCTTCATATAGAGCAATATCAAGCTGCCGCCGATATCTATGCTGTCCCCGACGAGATGAGATGCAGAGCGTTCTCAGGAACTCTTTCTGGAGCTGTCCATATATGGTACAACAATCTTCCTCGGGGTAAGATTTCAACTTTCTTTCAGTTGGCTGAGTTGTTCATCGGTAATTTCTGTTTTGGAGCAAAGCCAGTAAAACGAGTAGCACATTTGCTAAGTGTTAGACAAAAATCTGGTGAGAGTACTAGAGATTACATAACTCGTTTCAATAACGAGAAGCTGGAAGTTATAGATTACGAGGAGAAGACAATAATCACCGCCTTGATGAGTGGGTTGTTGCCTAATAAGTTGTATTACACCTTGGCGAAAGATCCACCTAAAACTATGTCAGAGTTGATGGTAAAAGCGGCCAAAATCATGAATGCCGAGGAAGCTATGGCTGCAAAGAAGAATATAGATAAAGACACCAAGGTGGACGTCGATAAGTCTAAAAATAAAGAGCATATGGGCAATGGTGGCGATAAGCGTTCCAGAAATAATAAGTCATCATGGGAAGTCCTGAAGAAATTCGATAATTATACTCCCTTGAAAATGGGTATTAATCATGTCTTGGAAGAAATCAAGAATAGTGAGGAAGTAAAGTGGCCGAAGAAACTGAGGTTAGATCCTGATGCGAGGAACAGGGACAAATATTGCGAGTTCCACAAAGATCATGGCCATATGACTAAAAATTGCATAGCTCTTCAGAACGAGATTGAAACACTCATCCGAAGAGGAAAGCTATCAAAGTATGTTGATCGGGGAGGTGAAAGAAGAAATAATGATCGAACTAGAGAGAGATCTAGATCTCCTCGTCGAGCAGAGGAAAAAAAGAAGAGAGGTCATGAAGATGATGCCGAGGATGACCCCGATCTTCCCAAGAAACCAAAGCAGCCAGAACGAGAGGTATTTTCCATACGTTTTGGGTCATTTGATTGTAATGTTATTACATGAGGAGATGCAGGAGGAGGAGATCTTACTGCAGAAAGAAAAGCTTACCTCGAAGAGGCACAAGCTTGCTCGTATATTCAGCGAATAAATTTGGCCGAGGAGGATCGTCCGAGGAAGGTAAACAAAGAGAAGCTGGATATTGGCTTTTCAAAAAATGACCTGGCAGGTGTTCTTTACCCTCACGATGACCCTTTGAGATCAAAATGAGGATGAAAGAAGTAGTGATTTCAAGGGTGCTGGTAGACAATGGCAGTTCGGTAGACATCATGTACTATTCGTGCTTTGACAGTTTAAATTTGAAGTTATCTCAATTGGAGCCTTATCACAGACCTCTTCTGGGTTTCGCTGGCGAGAAAGTTTTTCCACTTGGGACGATCAAGTTGGATATATTCATTGGAACTTGTCCTGCTTGTCGAACAGAGAGAATACGCTTATTTGTGATGGATAAGAATGTGCAGTCAGCCTACAACATCATCATGGGAAGAGTTGGTTTGAAGAAGTTCGAAGCAGTCCCATCTACAGTACATCAGTGCTTAAAATTCCCAACAAATTTCGGAGTGGGAGTTGTGAAAGGTGATCAGAAAGTAGCTCGGGAATGCTATTATTCGTCTGCCGAGCAAGAGGAGCTTGAGGTATCAAGGAAAAAGACTACTACCTACCAGGTGGATGAAAGTACAGAAATTGAAACACTTGATCCCCGAGATGAATCTCAACTTGTAAAAGGACAGGTGGTAGAATCCACAGAAAATGTTATCCTGGACGACGAGCATCCTGAACGAGTAACCTAGATAGGATCATCGTTGGATGTTTCAATAAAACAGGAGTTGATAACTTTTTTGAGAAACAGAAAGAAAACTTTTGCATGGAGTCATGAAGACATGCCAGGAATAGATCCAAACTTCTTATGCCATGAACTCAATGCGGATAGGGAGATCAAGCCTGTAAAGCAGAGAAGAAAGGTATTTAGCCCCGAGAAGAATCAAGCTATTCACGAGGAGGTTGACAAGCTCCAGAAAGCCCAATTCATTGAAGATGTGAAGTATCCAGACTGGTTGGAAAATGTGGTGATGGTAAAGAAGAAAAACAATAAATGGAGAATGTGTGTTGATTTCACTGATCTCAACAAGGCCTGCCCAAAGGATCACTTCCCATTGCCCAGAATTGACCAACTAGTGGATGCTACCTCGGGCACGAGCTGCTTAGCTTCATGGATGCTTACTCTGGTTACAACCAGATCAAAATGAAACCTGAAGACAGGGAAATCACTTCTTTTATTACCCCTAGGGGAACTTATTGTTATAATGTTATGCCTTTTGGTTTGAAAAATGCAGGAGTGACATATCAGCGGCTGATGAACAAGGTTTTTGCCGAAAAAATCAGTTGCAATATGGAAGTCTACGTCAACGATATGCTGACAAAGAGAAAAAAAGCTGCTGATCATCTAGTTGACCTAGGTCAGACCTTTGATCAACTGGATAAATACCAAATGAAGCTCAACCCGACGAAGTGAACCTTTGGAGTACGAGAAGGAATGTTCCTCGGGTACATCGTCAACCAGCGAGGCATTGAGGCAAATCCAGCAAAGATCAAAGCTCTTTTAGGGTTGTGATCTCCAACGACGAAGAAAGAAGTGCAGAGTCTTACAGGACGAGTTGCAGCGCTCAATAGATTTGTATCTCGAGCAACTGATAGGTGCCTTCCATTCTTCAAAACACTCCGAAAAACTTTCGAGTGGAATGATGAATGTGAAAAAGCCTTTCAAGACTTGAAGAAATATCTGGGAACACCTCCATTGCTGTCCAGACCAGTGATGGGAGAAAAGTTGTACTTATACCTGGCAGTATCAGAAAATGCGGTCAGCTCGGCATTGATCAGATTGGAGAATGGAGTCCAAAAGCCAATTTATTACACAAGTAAGGATTTCGGAGGGGCAGAGATCAGGTACCCAAAGTTGGAAAAATTGGCATTGGCATTAATTGAAGCTAGTAGAAGAATGAGGCCATATTTCCAGGACCATACCATCATCGTGTATACCGATATGCCATTAAGACAAGCTCTTCATAAGCCAGAAAAATCAGGAAGACTGATGTACTGGGAAATAGAGCTCGGTGAATATGATATTGTGTATGAACCCAGATCATCCTTAAAAGGGCAAGCTGTAGCAGACTTTATAGCAGAGTTTACATATCCTGATACCCCCGAGGAACAAAAGTTGCACGCTGACCAACCTGTGGATGTTACAGGATCAACAGACATAAATCCAGACCAACTCCGGTTGGTAAAAGGGCTTGTGGATGTAGAAAGATCATCAAATTCAAACCCAGACCAACTACGGTTGGTAAAAGGGCGAGAAGAGATGGTCGACGAGGAGAGAAAAATACCAGGGGAGGATGAAACAAAACAGCAAATATTTCGCCGAGGAACGCTGTCAGATAAGAATTTTGAAGACGAGTTACCTACGTGGAGATTGTATGTAGATGGGTCATCTTGCACAACAGGTTGTGGAGCCGGGATCGTTTTGAACACCCCAGACGATATTGACGTGGAATATGCCTTACGATTCCAATTCAAAGCTTCCAATAATGAGGCTGAGTATGAAGCCTTAATAGCAGGTCTTAATTTAGCAAAGATTATGGAAGCACAACAAGTGATGGTATTCAGTGATTCTCAATTAATTGTGAATCAGATAAAGGGAACGTATGCAGTTAAAGGAGAACTAATGGTCAAATATCATGCAAAGGCGATGGAGTTGTTGGCAGAATTTGATGCCATTCAGTTAATCAGAATACCAAGAATGGAGAATGCACAAGTAGACGCACTGGCCCGACTAGCATCAGCTACTCGTACCGAGTTACGAAGAACGATACCAATTGAGGTGTTAGAAAGTCGAAGCATAGATGAAAGCTTGACGATGAATGTTATTTCCCTTGATTTAGGACCATCTTGGATGGATCCCATCAGGGCATATGTCGAGGAAGGAGAATTACCGGAGGATAAGATCGCTGCCAAGAAATTGAAGTTTAAAGATGCTCGGTATATACTAATTAATGGTGTTTTGTATAGACGAGGAATTATGGCAGGTTTGCAAAGATGTGTACATCCCTCCGAGGTGAAGGAATTGATTGAAGAGATCCATGAAGGGTCTTGTGGAGCCCATATAGCAGGTCGAACTCTTTTGCAAAGGGTGATGACGCAAGGATACTACTGGCCAACGATGAGAGTTGATTGTATAGCCTATGCTAAGAAGTGTGACAAGTGCCAACGTTTTTCCTCCATCCGACGAACTCCACAAGCATTATTGACAACCATAACTTCCCCTTGGCCATTTGCCATGTGGGGAATTGATCTGGTTGGACCACTACCAACGACCCGAGGAAGATTCAAGTACCTCATCGTCGCAGTGGATTATTTTACTAAATGGGTAGAAGCTGAGCCTCTGATTGATATGACGTACGAGAAGGTGTACCAATTCGTTTGGAAGAACATCATCTGCCGATATGGTCTCCCTCATGCCTTCATTACAGACCATGGAACACAATTCGATAACGAGGAGTTTGCCGCCTATTGTCATCAGTCAAACATTTTGAAGGTTCATTCAGCACCAGGCCATCCTCAAAGCAATGGGCAGACTGAAGTGACGAACAGAACATTATTAAATGGTTTGAAGAAGAGGTTAAATGAGGCTAAAGCTAACTTAAAATTAATGAGCTACAATCAGTATTGTGGGCTTACCGAACAACTCCCCGAGTAGCAACTGGAGAATCACCATATATGCTGGCGTTTGGAAGTGAGGCTGTAATACCTGCCGAGTTGGGTCTTCCGACACATAGAGTGCTGAATTTCAATTCACCAGTCAATGACTTGATGAGAAGACTGGATTTGGATATGCTCGATGAGGTTAGAGAAGAAGCAGCCATTAGGAATGTTGCATATCAACAACGAACAGCTTTGTTCTACAACAAGAGGGTGAAGAAATACGATTTAAAGGAAGGAGATTACGTGCTAAAGAAGGTCATTCAGAAGCACAGTAAATTGGAAGCAAATTGGCATGGACCTTACCGAGTTACAGAAGTTGTTCGACCAGGAACTTACCGAATAGCAACTCTAGAAGGAGAGGAATTCAAGAATGCTTGGAATGCTAAACACCTTCGCAAGTATTATCAGTGATGTAAAATGTACAGCAGGTCCATCAATATGAATAAAGCGATGGTGTTTCACCATTTTTCTCTCCTTTGTTTGAAAGTTTTTCGAGGAATATAGTGTTGTACACTACGCTGCTCGACAGAAAAAAGAAGACGATAGTTCAAACCCACGACCAACTCCGGTTGGTAAAAGGGCGAGAACAAACTATACTCCTTTGGTTAGGAGGCATACACTAGCGTGACCAACTCCGGTTGGTAAAATAACTAGTAGATAGTTCGAGCGTGATCAACTTCGGTTGGTAAAATAGCGAGAACACGATAGTTCAGACCCACGACCAACTCCGGTTGGTAAAAGGGCGAGAACAAACTATACTCCTTTGGCTAGGAGGCATACACTAGCGTGACCAACTCCGGTTGGTAAAATAACTAGTGGACACTAATAGTTCGAGCGTGATCAACTTTTGTTGGTAAAATAGTGAGAACAAACTATACTCCTTTGGTTAGGAGGCGAACACTAATGTGATCAACTTCGGTTGGTAAAAGAGTTAGTGGGCATGATAGTTCAAACCCATGACCAACCCCGGTTGGTAAAAGGGCAAGAACAACATTCTTAAAAATGCCAATCTCGGTTGGTTTGAAAACAAAATATGCTCTAAAATGCCAACTTATGTTGGTCGGGAAGTAAGTTATTACATAAAAGTTCATCGAAGAACAAATATTCCAAACTGAACCAGGTATAGTTGGTCGGGGATAAAAACCCACTAACTTTAGTTGGTCGACGAGGAAAAATCTTTGACCTTGGTTGGTTGGGCACATTTATTGAAAAAGACAAAATTTACCAAGTATAACTGGTCGGGGATAAAAACCCATTAACTATAATTGGCCGACGAGCTCAATTTAAACAACCTTGGTTGGTTGTAAGAAATTTTAACATTTTTTATACTCATTACTTTGTTATTAAGTGATCGAGCAACATTTTTGATACTTGTAATTTTTTATTATTAGATTGGTCGATGAACCACAAAGAATTGTTATGCAATCACAAATATAAAAGTGTTAGACAAGTACAAAACAATAGCAATACAGATTTGCAAACAAAAAATGAAAGTCTTTCATTAAAATTCAACATAAATTACAAGTTACATATGTGTGATAACTATTACATTGAAAATCCTATTCTATTGGTTTTTTCCCCTCAGCCTTCGATACAGGTTCCTCGCCAGCAGGAGGATCATTTAATGTCTGAGGAGAATTGATAAAATTCAAGTCCTTCAACATTCTGATATTCATTACTGAAGGAGTATCCAAGAGATGCTCGGGACGATATACTTCAATTTGAGAATGAAGATTATAGTCACCAAGATATTTTGAAATTAAGCTTCGAGGAATGGCACGAGCTGGGATCCATTCCATATCCAATTTATAGGGTGGTACAGGCAAGTCTAGTAGCCCAGGAGTATGATAATTCCATAGGTAGTGCCCCTGTTCGAGCTTCAGTACACCCAGGGCATTCAACCATCCCAGTTTATAACCTTCATTATTGGCATTTTCAATGCGAGCATCCAAGTGATAAAGGGCCTCATTATAGCCTGCATTCCAGAATTCGCGAGGTTGTTTATGGAATTGAAAAGTTAATCTTTCTAACTGCTCATGAAGGTTCCTGGAAAAAACATCCTTATTATTCAAAGCAGACTTCATCGCAGTAAGTTGATCTTCCAAAGTCAGGATTTTCTTGGACATTTCAAACAAAGCCCGATCTTTTGCATTCAACTGGTACGCTTGAGTTTCCAATGTTGACAGAGTACGAGCTTCTTCAATACTACGAGGAGTTCTTGATCGACCCCGAGCAGCTGGAGTGCTTCGTTCCTCGTTAACATCCTGGGCAGCTCTTCCTCATCCACGAGAACCTCTTCCTCGTCCCCGAGCAGTAGCAGAAATACCAGACCTTCTTAAAGTATCCAATTCTTGCCTTAATTTGGCATTCTTAACCTCTAAGAATGAGAACCCTTCGTCGGAGACTGGTACCAAGGCAGTGGAAGATGAATCTGCAGACTTATACTGTGCCAACTCTGTCTGCAAATTATTGTTCTCTTGTTCCAGCAGCTCGGCGATCTGTCTGCAGGCCTCAACTTCACCTTTTAGGGTCCTCTCCCTGACATCATACCCAACAATGAGTTTGTCATAGCCCTTCTCGGCAGAAAGCTGTTGATATTTCTTTTCATACCCCTCATGTAACAAGGCATTTGACTCCCTGTACTGATCCTTGAGATCTTCTAGAGTATATTGAAGCTCCTCGATCATATCATAGTAGGCCACGTTATTGGCCACTGCTCTATCAAGTAAGTCCTTCAAGTACCGATAAGCTTCGATTGCTTGCTCTGAAGCACCATGACCAAGGATATCGGCAATTTCGGATGTACTGAGGTCTGTGTGACCAGCTTTATAATACTCATGGCATTGCTGCATCAACTTTGTGTCTTTAGCAGACAAAAGATCCATCCTGGCCAGAAACTAACAGAGAAAGAAAAAGAAGATCAAGACAGAGTGCAGATAAAGAAGAGACAATCATATGGAAAGAAAGAACTCAAATTTTATTAGATCATAAGGCAAAAGTTACAAAGATCTGAGATACAAAGTACAAGTAAGGAGAAAAACAGAAAGATAGTACCGAACAACTTCACACCTTTTCCTTGTCTCCCAAGACTTTCTCGGGAGGCTGGGACGAGGAGCTTGGTTGCTCGGTGGGAACACTGATTTGATCGGCTGGAGTTGAGATTTGTTCAAGAGGAGCAGGCAAAGAAGAAATCTCCTCAGCAGATGTCTGGTTGGGTTGAGGAGCAAGGATTTGATCACCCACAATCATTGAAGATTCTTCAGATGCAACTTTGTCTTCATCTTCGTCTTCAATAACTGGAGGAGGACCAGGGAGATATTGTTGAAATAGCTCGGAGTCCTCGCTCACCTTCAATTCCTGCAAGGCAGCAACCCAACCATCATGGAAGAATTTCAAACTTCCATAATTCACCTGGGTAATCATTGCTGCTACCCCCTATCCCATCCTTTATCCCAACCAGTTCGAAAGGATTTCTTCACAGCTGTTTTTCTCTTCATCTTCTCCGAGGAGAGCTTCTCGGATAGAAGGTCCTCGGAGGCTTTTAGCTTGGCCTCCAACTCCTCCTTCTGACGATTTGCTTCGCGCAGATGTGTCAGCTCTTCCTCAGCTGATTTCAACTTATTTTCAAGCTCCCCGAAAGTAGTGAGCTTCTCGGAGTATTTCTTGTTCTCCCTCTCCAAATCCTTCACTTTGTTTCCCAACTGCACCTTTTCTGCTTCAGATGCAGCCAATTTCTTCTCCCATACACCTTTATCCTCGTCATACTTCTGACAAGATTCCTTCAGAGATTGGGCCAAACCCTGGAATGCATCCTCTACTCCAGACGAGGAACTTGAAGCCTTGAGCGCTTCATCTTTCTTCACAATGGTGTTAAAATAACTCATCAGCTGAAAAAAGAAGGTAGTGATGAGTTAATGCCGAGATACATATATTGATAGAAGGAAAAATTCAAGATAAAAAGAAACTTACTGAAGCAATGTGACGAGTAGCCAGGGATGTCAGCATATCCCTAAACATGTTTTCCTCGACGCCTTGGACTTCAAGAATAATCCAAGTTTTTACCGATCTCATTGCAGAGCTCGGGGGAATGATGGTTGGAACACCAGCTCCACTAGTTTGGAGCTGGGGAATGGCTTCAGAAAAACTAACCGAAGAGGATTTCTTCAATCTCGTCAGTGGAATTTCAGCAGTTTCAGCCAAAGAACCCTTGGAGGGGGAAATAGTGATCACTTCCACAGAAGTACTTTTCTTGCTCGGAGCCATTGGAGGCTTCTCGGCAGCCTTCTGAACAGCAACAGAAGGAGCATCATTAATTTTCTTGGTCCTCTTTGGGACTTCAACCTTGTTCCTCTTTCCATCCCCGGCAGAGGAAGTCTCCTCGAATATAGCAGGAACTCTTCTCTTGCCCATCTTCTGACTTAGAGGAATATGAGATTCTGGTGAAGATTCCTCGGAAGCTGGCAATGGGTCACTAATGCTGACCATGGAACGAGCAGTAAAGGATGATGTGTAGCTCCTGTACTGCAACAAATATGAAGCAGACCTGATGTGCTCGTCTGCAACCCTCTGATGCAAACTCCAGATATGTTTCAACTGCTTTATATTAACTTCTGACTCTTTTGCAGTTTTTCTCTTGCTGTCAACTGCAAACAAGAATATATTGAAATATCAGTCATACATTTTATCAAAAACAATGAAATCATAATTTCAAAAACAAAATAAGATGAAAATGACCTATCCCATTGCCATATGGGGGGCATCTGGGACCCTCATATACTGCATCTCCAACCAAAGGGGCATGTTGCCAATTTTTTATAACTACCCCGTGTTCAAAATAATCCCTGTTGGCATCAGGGAGGTTGACTACTAAGGCCCTATTCAAAAACCTAGTTTTTAAATAAAAAACATTGTCTAAAACAGCCCATCTGTAACAGTACATAATCTCAGGAATTCCTATACGAGTTCCATGAGTTTGATTTAACCTATATACCCCATTAACTATTCTCCATGTGTTGGGGGCTATTTTTGCAGGGACAACATCGAAGTACTGACAGAACTCTAAACACAACGGATTTGGTGGAAAAGAAAATCCACATTCAGCAATAAATAGGCTAGGGAACCAGTGTCCCTCAGCCAAATCAAAATAACTTGAAGGCTCATAAAGAACCTCCAAAGTTACCCAAGAAGGAATAGAGAAGTCAGAGTGGAACTTCTCAATAAATTCGATAATATAAACCATGATGAATAAAAGAAGAAGGAAGAAGAGCTTACAGGGAAAAAGGAGATCTGTTGACAAACAAAGGAGGAAATGAACGCACAAGAGAGAGAAAAGCTTTAGAAAACTCGAAAGCAGAAATTGAAAAGGTAGAAGATGATGGGATTGCCTCTAAAGTTTAAATACCTTGCCTTGGGAAACGGCGAAAGAAATGATTACAAAAAGGAAATATTACGCTACCGGCGGCTAAAAGGACAAAAAAAGGCATGAAGATCGAAGCGCTTATAAAAATGCAAAAAGGCGGATTCTGCGAATTTGGAAGGAAATTTAAATATGAAGAAAAGGCTCCTAAAACCCAGGAGGGTCATTTAATATCGCCATATACCGAGAAAGAATGTTCCATACTCCTCAAAGTTCGAAATATGAAACATTGGGGGCTTCTGTTGACACCAAAATTAGTATGCTGATGTGGACGAACAATAAGAAGACACGTGTCAATCTATGTGGCACAATAGCAACGAGGAAGATTGTTTCCCCGACCAACATACTCACTCCGAGGAACACCAACCCTCCGAGGAACTCTTATCCTCCGAGGAACTCCAATGCTCCGAGGAACTTTTGGACGACGAGCAACTAAGGCGGTTCGAGCTGCACCTCGACCACAACATTAATTGCAAGATAATCAACAGTTCAACTATTCATTGAATGCTTATCATCTTGACGTACACGTTTGAAGAACATTAAATGAATTACCCTTTCATATGTGTATCATTTAATGTAACACCCTTTCATGTACAGCCTAAGGGCTATAAATACCTTGTATCACCCTCATTCAAAGAGAGGAGAATTTCTTGATAGCACTTGTAATCGAGAATTCTTAAACGCTCAGCAATAACATAACAGTGGACGTAGGCCATTCATATAAGGCTGAACCACTTTAAAATCTTTTTTCTTATTTATTTATCTGTGATTAAATAATTAGAGTAATCTTGTTTTTTACATCAACAATTCTCATCTTCAAATTAATACAACAAATCTCTCGAATTAATTACAACAATCTAACTATCTCGAAAATAAAATAAATCTCCAAATGCTCTATACATCAAAATAAAACAATCTTCTCTACTTGTATTCTTCAATAATCTTCCCAAAATAATCCTCGCTAAAATCAATCTCCATAGCGCCCCAAAATCCGCGCTAACCTGCCACTAAAAGAAAATATGGGGAAGTACACAATACGACAGGAAGATGCTCAACAAAAATGTTAGCGATGAATAAAACGTAACAATACGAATACGAATACTCAAATCAAATGCGAATCTCAATAGCATTTATCAATAAATTTATCAACAACACATTAACCGGGTCACCAGGCCTCACCCCATCCGCATATGCTTTATCAAGTCATAGCCCTTGGAAGCAGGAATTTTGGCGGGTGCCCAACGTCAGTGCCATATTAAAATCTCATGACAACGTGCTCAACAACAACATGAATAATACCACATGAATCAAAATAATTCCAACAATTATTTTTCCAGATTTCAATGAATTTAACAATTCAAAATACGAGTTCAATCAAGAAGAATTCAACGGAATAAACACTCGCGAGATTTCAAGAGCATATTGTGTAAAACCCCATACCTCAAACCACCAAAAAGAACCAATATGAATCATCACATAAATCAACCTCAAAATATAATCAGACCATCACGTTCCTCTCGCGAAAATAATCAAATCTCGTTCTAGCCCAAACTCGAGAAAACACCAAATAAGCCTTCTAATCTATGGTTGAAATCTTGAATAAGTTTGGGGCTATGGTTTGTAGATGAAAGGGATTATTTTTGGAGAGGTCTTCTGGTTGAAAAGTTTGAGAAAAATTGATTTGAAAAGCCAAGCCACGAATTAGTCGATATATAAAGGATTAAGAGTTTGATTAAGAAAAGAGTTCTAATCAGATACAAACACGAAATTTTTTATCTCGGACGATCGGACCGTTGGAATCATTTGAAATTTTAGTATGTTGTAGCGAACGGCGAGACAGGACTTCTGACAAAAATTCAGCTTGATCGGACGGTCGGTTTTCTAAAAATATTATTTTTACTAGAGAGTTTTATGTTCCGAGGACTCTTAGAGAGTTTTACGTTTTGAGGACTCTTCTAAATAATAAAATTTCAATTAAAACTCCATTTTAATTTCGATTTCGTAATCGTTTGAAATTCTCTCCTTTGAAAATAACAACCAACATATTTGAGAACTAAAAATAATTTTATCTCAAAATTTATGTTTTCCTCTTAATTTCGAAAATACCCCAAAAATTACGCGGGTTGTTACACTTCCCCACTAACAATGGAATTTCGCCCTCGAAATTCGCCGAATACCTAACTCTCAAAAATTAGGCCAACAATCTCCAAAAATAATCTCGTCACCAAAAATAAATTCCTCACATCTAATCTAGATGCCTAAAACAAAACGATCATCTAAACATTCTATCTCCAAAAATACGCGCCACAAAAATGCAACAGACTCAAAACCCAAGACCCGAGGATTGTCGTATACCTAAGCTCTGATACCATTCTGTAACACCCCGCCCGCCCGGGGAGAGCGAACGGAGCGCTACTATCGATAAAACTAAACTAATCCACAAATAACAAGGTATAGAGCATCTAAATCCCATAATAAAACAAGAAACCACTATTCTCATCTTCAAATTAATACAACAAATCTCTCGAAATAATTACAACAATCTAACTATCTCGAAAATAAAATAAATCTCCAAATGCTCTATACATCAAAATAAAATAATCTTCTCTACTTGTATTCTCCAATAATCTTCCCAAAATAATCCTCGCTAAAATCAATCTCCATAGCGCCCCAAAATCCGCGCTAACCTGCCACTAAAAGAAAATATGGGGAAGTACACAATACGACAGGAAGATGCTCAACAAAAATATTAGCGATGAATAAAACGTAACAATACGAATACGAATACTCAAATCAAATGCGAATCTCAATAGCATTTATCAATAAATTTATCAACAACACATTAATCGGGTCACCAGGCCTCACCCCATCCGCATATGCTTTATCAAGTCATAGCCCTTGGAAGCAGGAATTTTGGCGGGTGCCCAACGTTAGTGCCATATTAAAATCTCATGACAACGTGCTCAACAACAACATGAATAATACCACATGAATCAAAATAATTCCAACAATTATTTTTCCAGATTTCAATGAATTTAACAATTCAAAATACGAGTTCAATTAAGAAGAATTCAACGGAATAAACACTCGCGAGATTTCAGGAGCATATTGTGTAAAACCCCATACCTTAAACCACCAAAAAGAACCAACATGAATCATCACATAAATCAACCTCAAAATCTAATCACACCATCACGTTCCTCTCGCGAAAATAATCAAATCTCGTTCTAGCCCAAACTCGAGAAAACACCAAATAAGCCTTCTAATCTATGGTTGAAATCTTGAATAAGTTTGGGGCTATGGTTTGTAGATGAAAGGGATTATTTTTGGAGAGGTCTTCTGGTTGAAAAGTTTGAGAAAAAGTGATTTGAAAAGCCAAGCCAGGAATTAGTTGATATATAAAGGATTAAGAGTTTGATTAGGAAAAGAGTTCTAATCAGATACAAACACTAAAATTTTTATCTCGGACGATCGGACCGTTGGGATCACTTGAAATTTTAGTATGTTGTAGCGAACGGCGAGACAGGACTTCTGACAAAAATTCAGCTTGATCGGACGGTCGGTTTTCTAAAAATATTATTTTTACTAGAGAGTTTTATGTTCCGAGGACTCTTAGAGAGTTTTACGTTTTGAGGACTCTTCTAAATAATAAAAATTCAATTAAAACTCCATTATAATTTCGATTTCGAAATCGTTTGAAATTATCTCCTTTGAAAATAACAACCAACATATTTGAGAAATAAAAATAATTTTATCTCAAAATTTATGTTTTCCTCTTAATTTCGAAAATACCCCAAAAATTATGCGGGTTGTTGCCAAAATTCTTGCTTCCAAGGGCTATGACTTGATAAAGCATATGCGGATGGGGTGAGGCCTGGTGACCCGGTTAATGTGTTGTTGATAAATTTATTAATAAATGCTATTGAGGTTAGCATTTGATTTGAGTATTCGTATTCATATTGTTACGTTTTATTCATCGCTAACATTTTTGTTGAGCATCTTCCTGTCGAATTGTGTACTTCCCCATATTTTCTTTTAGTGGTAGGTTAGCGCGGATTTTGGGGCGCTATGGAGATTGATTTTAGCGAGGATTATTTTGGGAAGATTATTGGAGAATACAAGTAGAGAAGATTGTTTTATTTTGATGTATAGAGTATTTGGAGATTTATTTTATTTTCGAGATAGTTAGATCGTTGTAATTATTTCGAGAGATTTGTTGTATTAATTTGAAGATGAGAATAGTTGTTTCTTGTTTTATTGTGGGATTTAGATGCTCTATACCTTGTTATTTGTGGATTAGTTTAGTTTTATCGATAGTAGCGCTCCGTTCGCTCTCCTCGGGCAGGCGGGGTGTTACAGATATGTGGGACCATTTCCTATTATTGAGCGGATTGGACCGGTTGCGTATAGGCTTGGATTACCGGAGCATTTTCATCGGATTCACGATGTATTTCATATTTCCTCGCTAAGGAAATATCTTAGAGACGATTTGGCTCATTCACATATTGCTTTGGAGGACATCGATCTCCAACCTGATAGCTCCTACGAGGAGGGGGCGATTGCTATTTTGGACCGAAGTGAGCGAAAATTGCGGTAAAAGATAGTTCCGTTAGTGCGTGTTCAGTGGCGACATCATAATGTCGAGGAGTCCACATGGGAGCGCAAGTATGAGATGCGCGAACGTTATCCAGAGTTGTTTTTACCAGGTACTTTCTAGTTCTGAATTTCGGGACGAAATTCAGTTATTAGGGGGGAAGTATGTAATACCCCGTATTTTTGTGATATTTATTTTTGGGATTAATTAAATTAAATGCGTATTAATTGGAAATTAATCCGGGTTAAAATACTAGCGAGATGCGAGTTGGTATTTGATAATATGTGCATATATGATTATATATGAATTTTGAATTATGAAATTTGTCTTGAGATTGAAATACGACAATTTGGAAATTTTGTTGAGACGCGTGTGACAGTCGCGTCATGGTATATAATTATGATAATTAAAAAGTGAATTTTATTTCTATAAACCGTATGGTCGTTTTGAATGCGCCAACGCGTCCAAAAGGGTCGAAATAGTCAGAAAATACTAGCCGGGGGTTTGGTTTGGGTCCCGGGGTATTTTTAGGCCATACCGGCAACGTATAAGGGTAGTTTGGTAATTTTGAATTTTGGGGAATTAAAACCTACGAAAATTGGGAATTAATATCTGTTTTGGCATTAACCCACTAAGCCCACTAATACCCAAATAGGCTACGGAATTTATTGAAACTTGTTCCAAAAGAATTTCTAAAGCACAAACCCTAGCCACCATTAACTTTGGAGAATAAAAGCTTGTTGAGAGAGATAGAGGAATTCTGCAGAGAGAGAGAGAGAGAATACTTCATCAAATTCGTCATCAAATCAGAGATACATATAAGGCAAGTGGTTTAATTCCAATTAATTTCAGAGAATGCTTCTTCCATGCGTAGGAATTGGTTAAAATTGTATTGTTCTTGGAGTATGATGAAAACCCATTTAATTGGATGTAGAGATTTATAAATCTATTGAGGAAATTGCATGTTGAACATTGATAGAATGATTAGTGGGATGATAATACATCTTTTACATTATAAAAACAGATTTAGTTATGTCTTTGAATGACTTGATTTTTCTAGGGTTCATGTTCTTGAGAATTTGGGAAAAATGGTGGAGATTTGATAAATTGATGTAGTTTAGGGTGATTCGAATCCATATAGATGTTGTAATACGGTTGTAACATGTTTAGGAAGGATTAGATACCTTGAAACATTGTTGGAATGACTTTTAGAGGATATTAGAAGTGAAGAGAATTGGGGAAAGACGAAATAGGAATTTCTGGACTCGAATCTGGATACTCGTTAGAAGACCTACCCAGGTCGTTCGAACGAGCTCGTTCGAACGAGCTTCTAACGAGTTGACAGTTTGGGTTCTAACGATAGGGTTGTTCGTTCGATAATCTCGTTCGAACGAGATCTCGTTAGATAGCCCAGTTCGTTCGAACGAACTCTCGTTCGAACAGCCTCGTTCGAACGAGACTTCGAACGAGTTGACAGTTTAGGCTTTTTAGCCTGTTTTGATCCCGAGTGCCCCGTAACCTTGTGTATAGGTAGAGATTGCCTTCCCTTGATGAGTAATTGATATATTTGGGATGTTTGGGATATAATGAGGAGTCAAACCTAGAAGTGTAGTTTGAACCTAAGGGAAAATATGAAGTAGGACGTGAGTGTCTATTACGTTGCGAGAACTATTGACGGCCTAATGTAATATATTAACTGGGAACATATAAATTGTGTAGTATTATATGTCGGTACGAGAATGAGAAGAGTACCACCAATAATATGGTGATTACTAAGATGTGTGAATACTTAGTATATGTATTGATTTTATGTGTATGACATACCTACCATACTTGCTATCACGGGAGGTTTGCGTTCGCTTAGGGCCTTCTAATCCGTGTGTTGCCCGGATTTAGATTGGTTACCTCGATGAACATAGGTCAGAGAGGGACTTATTGGGATGTTAATAAGTCTGCTGATCGTGGGAGCGCAGGTATGTGCGTGACCCATGTGATGTGACTGTGTTCGCCTCCATTATTTGTGATGTTGTTATCTGAACGATTCCTGAGAGATTCGGAATGCGTAATCCTTATGTACGTGATGTACCGGGATGGATAGCAGAGTATGTGTGCACCGCAGCTAGTTCTCGGGGTGCTTGTATTCTATTGTATATTTATGACGGGAATAATATACACTTAATTAATGGGAACTTTCATGTTAATATTTTGAATAAAATCATGGTATTGTTTTGAGAAAACATAACGGGTTAACCGATAGTGAAATGTATTACATATTGAGAATCTGAGAGTAAGTAAAGCCCTCTAACTATTTGATAACGATAGAATATATTATGGGAATCGAGTAGTAAGGGGTATAACTTATTACGGTTTGGTTAGATATGGATGTCTTATAGATGGGTACGGTACGTTAGGAGTGCACATGTAGTTGAGAGGTGAGAATTTCATGTGAGTGCACGTCCTAACATGTATTTTGCATTTAATGTTTTAACGTTATTAAAACACTTGCTGTTTTCAAAATGTTTTCCACTTTCGGGCTCTGACCCATTTGCTTTCAAATCTATTTTTGTAAAAACCATTTTAAGTGCCCAGCCACAAGGACACCATGCATAGGATTCTCATTCAGGTGACGAGCTGTAGCTGTTTATGGAAGTTACAGGACTTTGCTTGTAGACGCTTCATCTATCTTGACTCGATATTCATCAGTTATCAGTTGTAGGGCATGTCGCCCATTTCTTTTAGAGACATTTCATTTATTTCAGTTATTCATACCTTTGGCATGTAATTATTCACGATTCAGACTTGTCATTTTACTTTCAGTTGTGGGATTGTTGTGAGGAGTTTTCCTCCGGATTTATATTTTGTAATACCCCGTACTTTTGGCTATATTTATTTTTGGGATTAATTAATTAAATGCGTATTAATTGGAAATTAATCCGGGCTAAAAATACTAACGAGATACGAGTTGGTATTTTATTATGTGCATATATGATTATATATGAATTTGGAATTATGAAATTTGTCGTGAGATATATATATACGGCATTTTAGAAATTTTGTTGAGACGCGTGTGACCGCCGCGTCATGGTATATTATTTTAATTATAAAAGTGATTTTTATATCTATAATCCGTATGGTCGTTTTGAGTGCGCCAACGCGTCCGAAAGGGTCGAGATAGTCAGAAAACACTAGCCGGGGGTGTAGTTTGGATTCCGGGGTATTTTTAGGCCATACCGGCAACTTAAAGGGTATTTTGGTAATTTTACATTTTGAGGAATTAAAAGTGACGAAAATTGGGAGTTTTAATCTGATGTGGATTTAACCCACTAAGCCCACTAACCAACCCATATTAACCCTTTAAGCTACGGAGGCTATCATTAGGTTTACAACTTTCCCAAAGAAAACCCTAGCCACCTTAAGCCACCATTGGAGAAGAAGCTTGGAGAAGAGAAGAAATTATGCGGAAATCTTCATCAAACCATCATCCAAACTCAGAGACAATCAAGGCAAGTGTTTTGATTATATTTAAATTCGTAGAATGTTCCTTCCATGTTAGAAAATTGCAAAATATCAATTGTTCTTGAAAGATAATGAAAACCCATGTATTTTGAAGCTTAGAACTTGAAATCTTGAGGAGAATTGCATGTAGAATGATAGGTAGATGAGTATTCCCATAATATTTATGATTGGAAGAAATTAAAATGGATTTATATTGAATTAATTCATGATTCAAAAAGTTAGGGTTCATGTTCTTGATAAATTGGGAAAAAGTGTAGAGATTTGTAAATTTGGTTGATGTTAGGATGGATTAATCCTTCAAAACGTGTTAGGATGTGATTATAATATGTTTAGGGTTGTTTAGAGACCTTAAAACGATTGTTGGGACTTAGTTTAGAAGAGATTTGAGGAGTAAAAATGGTGAAAAATGAGTTTTAGGAAAATCTGGGACGAATCTGGTAGGTCGTTAGAAGCCCCTGCCCAGGTCGTTCGAACGAGCTTCTAACTAATTGACCAGTCATTCTAACGAAAGGGAACCTCGTTCGATAACTTCGTTCAAACGAGATCTCGTTAGAAGGTACAGTTCGTTCGAACGAACTGGATCTCGTTCAAACAGCCTCGTTCGAACGAGGCTTCTAACGAGCCGACAGTGGAATCTCGTTCGAACAGTCTCGTTCGAACGAGACTTCTAACGAGTTGACAGTTTGGGCCTTTTTGGACTGTTTTGATTTTTGGAGTCCCGTAAACTTGTTCGAGGATATAGATAACATTCCGATGATGATGTAATGATAGAATTGGGACTTTTGGGTATTTATGAGAAGGAAATTAAATACGAGAGTTATATTAAATGGACGGTTTGGGTTGAGATGTGAGTGTCTACTACGACGTGAGAATAAATTATGGCGCGTATGATTATAAATCGGAATAGTATAAATTGTGATAATTATAAGTTAGTACGAGAAAGCGATATGTACTACGATTAAACTACGGGATTACTAAGACGTGTGTTTACTTAGTATTGGTATATGAATTGTGTGTATGACATACCTACCATACTTGCTATCACGGGAGGTTTGTGTTCGCTTAGGGCCCTCTAATACTTGTGTTTCCCGGATTCAGACTGGTTACCTTGATGAACATAGGTCATAGAAAGACTTATTGGGATATTAATAAGTCCGCTGATCGTAGGAGCGTAGGTATGTGCGTGACCTATGTGATGTGACTGTGTTCGCCTCCATTGTTTGTGATGTTGTTATCTGTGAACTATTCCTGAGAGATTCGGAATATGTAATCCTTATGTACGTGATGTACCGGGATGGATAGCAGAGTATGTGTGCACCGCAGCTTAGTTCTCGGGGTGCTTATATTGTATATTTATGATGTGAATAATATACACTTAATTAATGGGAACCTTCATGTTAATGTTGTGAATATAATTACGGCATTGCTTCGAGAAATATAGCGAGTTAACTAATAGTGATATATATATTGCATATTGAGCATCTGAGTTTACGTTCAACCCCTACTTAATTACGAGCGTTATAATGTTAATAGAACCGAGTAATATGGGTAGGACTTATGATAGTCCAGCTAGAGATGATGTCACTTAGCTAGTGGTTTGTGTCGTTGTAGATGGGTACTTACGTTAGGAGTGCACAGTTAGACGAGAGGTGAGAATATCATGTGAGTGTACGTCCTAACATGTACTTTGCATTTAATGTTTTAAATGTTTTTAAAGCACTTGTAGGTTTTTTAAAATATAACTCCACATTCGGGCTCTGACCCGTTTGCTTTTCAAATCTATTTTTCTTTGTAAAACCATTTTAGGTGCCCAGCCACAAGGACACCATGCATAGGATATTCATTCAGGTGACGAGCTGTAGCTGTTTGTGGAAGCTACAGGGATTTGCTTGTAGACGCCTCTATCACTTGGATTCCAGATTCATTATCTATCAGTTTTAGGGCATGTTACCCATTTCTATTAGAGTTACTTTTCCATTACAGTTTTCAGACTTTGTCATGTATTGATTTAGTATTCAGTTTACTTATTAGTTGTGGGATTTCTAGTGAGGAGTTTTTCCTCCAGACTTTATTTACGTTATGTGATGGTCATTCTATTTACTTCATTATGGTGAATGGTGTTATTATTCTTTATTACACTTGTTGCATGTTAATCAGACTTTAATTAAAATTTGGCACTTACTTTTTAAATACTAGGTGGTTAGTAATCATTAAAATGTTTTCGACAGTGATGCTATTAACTGGGCCAACTTGGCATTTTGAATTAATTTAATAAAGGAGTAGCTACCCGGTATTTAATTAGTCGGGGTGTCACATATTTATGTTGTTGGTTATTCATTACTTCATTATAGTGAATGGTTGTTATTATTTCATTATTCTTTTACTGCATGTTAATCAGACTTAACTTAAAATTTGGCACTTACTTTTAAATACAAGGTGGTTAGTGATTATTAAAATGTTTTCGACAGTGATGCTATTAACTGGACCAACTTGGAATTTTGAATTAATTTAATAAAGGAGTAGCTACCCGGTATTTAATTAGTCGGGGTGTCACAAGAAGAAGCTGGATGCTTCCCCTTGTCAGCAGCAGTAGGAGCACCTCCTTCAGTAGGGACAACCTCTGTCGCCTGAATAAGAAGGGCATCAACAGGAACTGACTGGGAGGCAGGGTCAACACCTTCGATGGTTAGGGCTGGGGCTTTATCCATAATTGGCTTCGGGCCTGAATCGTGCCCATCGAACAGGGGAGAGGCAACGTCCACCCCAACAGCCAAAGGGCTTTGTTCCAGCCTTTCTTGAAGTTCAGATGGCTGATATAGCCTATCTGAACCTCAACATCTTCATATGCGGCAGCCCACCCGGAGTTATATGAGTCTTCCTTAATGGTGGCTGCCTCAGACTCCTTCTCCTTTAGCTTCTCGTTCAGCACCTTGTTCTCCTCCACGACCGCTAGCTTGCTCGAGCAGGCCAAATCATAGGCCTGCCGCAGCTCGCTCAATTCCTTATCCACTGCCTCCTTATCTCGGTTGGATTTAACCAAGGCTAGGTCAGAGGACATTCGGGATTCATCAGCAGCCTTCAAGCTAGCATCGAGCTCAGCAATCTTCACTCTCAAAGAAATATTTATCTTATCCATCTCACCATTCTTATTGATCAGCTCAACGCGAGAGCGATAGAGCACAGCAAAATCAGTCACAAACTACAAGTAAAAGAAGATATTAGAAGAAAGAAACAGACAGAATTTGAGGAACATTAGAAAAGAGAAATAGACTTACCAAAGCTAGCCTCTGACTCGCTTGCAGGGCTAACAGGTCAGTCCCCATCGCCCTTTGGCGATCAGCAGGAATGACTGCTTTCTCGAGCAGCGCTGGGGACAATTGAGGATAAGTGGCAACCGAGGCGTAACACCCCGCCTAATTAAATACCGGGTGGACAGTCCCATACCAAATTAAAACAGAATATACAGTTGTCTTATTCTTAGCATCACTGTCGAAAACATTTACAATTCACCCAATACCCAATTAAGGTGTTGTTAAAAACTTTCCAAATTTTAATTTAACAAAATCCATTTCCAGTTTAAGAATAACACAACACATTTTATTATACAACACTGATAACCAATTAGATAACACAAAATAATTTGAATGCAATTGGAATAAACATTCCCAAATAATATTAATCCATTATAGTAATCCCAACAATATCAAATGTATTAAAATGACACGAATACCATAGTATTTGACCCCGATAGAAGAAGATAACAGAATCCTTTGGGCGACATGCCCTACTAAGAGAATACTGTGAATCAAATGATGATAGGCGTCTAAAAAAAATTCCATAAATCCATAGACTGCCATAATCCGCTAAGGTTGACGTCCCTATTGCTGGACACCTGATATAGAAGATACAATAGAAAAGAAAATATGCAAGGAAACGGGTCAGAGCCCGATTGTGAAAATGATTTTTAAAACAACAAGTATTTAACAAGTGCAATAAATCTTTTATTATGTACATGTTAGACCCAACTCTCACTTGCCATTCTCACCTCTCAACTAGAGTGCACACTTAACGTTTCCTATTAACCTCATAGTTAATGGTTCCTCTTTTCTAGTCTCCATATTATAATTCCATCCCAATATCATAATCCCCATATGTCCCATACCATACGTCACATTATTGTTCATTTACATTTCTCATCGTTTCTCATTAACATGAATCATTTCTCAATTAATATGAATTAAGTTTTTCAATAAACATTCATTAACTTAATTCAATTCTTTTCTCAATTCGCCTTTATCTACAATTATCACACAGTAGATGACTTAACCACAATATAACCATTCAATCATTTAATTCATTATATATATATTCATATATAATACGGCACCCCGAGTCACAGCTACGGTGCAATGCATTAATCTGCTATCATATCCCATCATCGCTGGTCGCCGAATAGTGGACAAAAGGTTTGGTAAGGATTCCTCGAACCATAAACAATAACATAAACATTGGAGGCGAACATAGTTCTCATACCCATGGGTCACGCACATACCTACGTACCCACAGTCAACGGACTTATCAACTCCCCGATAAGTCTTTCATAGACCTATGTTCTCGACCGACAAATCAAATATCCCATGGATTCATCAGGATATGACTGCCATCACGCGCAAACCTCCCACCGATAGCAAGTAAGCTAGGTATGTCATACACATAAATCATCAATCAATCAAATAGGCATTATCATACCTATAATATAATATCAGTAGGGTAATATCACTACCCTAAGATAATTCCCATACGTAGCATTATATCTCTTTTAAATTCCACGTATTAAAATATCATATCTTTACTTCATAATTTAATTATCCTCGCATCCTATAACATCTCTCCACTCCCGACGTCGTTAAGGTTCATGCGCGGAGCGTCTCGCAAAGCAAAATCCAAACAAGGAACCCCTCCAATACACTACTACTTAACTTTGTCGATCGAGGAGGTTCGTCAACTTCAAATATGCGATCGGAATAACCTCATCCCCTCTTTCAACCAAATGTGTTCTAAACTCCCATCTCTATCCAGGAGCGATACCACTACGCTCTTGTACTACACTCAGCCCTTGCGAAATCAATAATGAGCTTAAACTCAGCCCTTGATGTTTAAATTGTAACCCTAAGGCTACCCAGGTGTTATATTAAATTTCCCATACTTGAACTATCCTTAATCCTCATACAAACAGATTAGAATCCAACACATGAATCTAGCAACCGAAATCTCTTTAACTTTAATTATCATAATTCTATTCAATTAAATCCCAATCAAATTAATTCAAATCTTAACTAGGGCTTACTGATCTTCTCTAAGTCCCATAATATCCAATTAATAATCACCGAAGATCTACAAAAGTTTTGGGATAAGAACCAACATTAAAAAGAAACAACATCATGAATTCTCATATTTTAAATACAAAGAAAAATCAGATCCAAAAATTATTCAAATCATCAATCCGACTTCAGATTTGGATTCTACACGAAAAATTGAGTCAGATATGTGTTTTGAGTTTTTCTTAAATCTCATCCAAATGCACTAAAAAAGAAGATCTCAACATTCCAAATTGGCTCTTCCCATTCCATTCGTTTTTGCCTCTTTTTCCAGAAAATTATCAACATATTATCTTCAAGAACACTAAATTATTTTTAGAATTTCTTCCACAGATTGATGAATATTTATTGGATTACTAACTACCTACAACATGAGTTTAATTCCTATATATTTTTAGATTCCAAAAATC
This sequence comes from Sambucus nigra, assembly GCA_949130495.1. Classification (NCBI taxonomy): domain Eukaryota; kingdom Viridiplantae; phylum Streptophyta; class Magnoliopsida; order Dipsacales; family Adoxaceae; genus Sambucus; species Sambucus nigra. Next base: position 126,160,602 of record OX422207.1, on the reverse strand, counting down.
CATTAACAACTATATCCTTTCATCTTCCAAGCATGAAAATCATCTCTCTTTATAACTATCCTAACATGGACAATATACGAAGTTAAATTGCAAATATCAAACACTTACCTTTAATGAAGATCTGATCCTTTGAGGTTGAATAACATAGGTGGTTCTCCCTTTTTTCGGCCACTTTCGGTGGTGGTTGGTGGTGGTGACCTTTGGCCTTTAGTTCTCCTCCTTTCCAAGCAAGCTTTTCTCTTCCCAAGCAACCTTTCACTCTCTCTAAGAAGATGACCTTTCAATTTTGTGTAGAAGAGATGAATGAACCCACATTCAACTAATCTCCAAATACTTATAATAAGACAAAACCCGAAATCACTATTCACCCCCCTTGTAAAAATAACCAAAATGCCCTTTTGGGTTGTCTTTTCATTTCCAAATGACCCGAGACACAAAATTAACATCCAAATAGACTTTTCTGACTATTTTGAACCTTCCGGACGCAACGACGCAGTCTAAATGACTATAAGGTCGATAGAAAATAAATTTCCTTTTTAATTTAATAAATTAGTCCCGACACGTCCCATACTGCGTCTGACTGAAAAATCCAAATTTCCGAAATTATATCACACCGTCATAATAATGACATCATATTCATATATTGCCTAAATATATTTAAGTAATATTCAGAATCATCCATTTTAATATCCACAATTCGGATAAAACCCAAATGAATTAATTTATAATAAAATCCAATTAATCCATTAATTTAAAATATAACCCATTTTAAAAGTCATTAAAATCACGGGGTATTACATACTTCCCCCCTTATAATAGAATTTCATCCCGAAATTCAGGAATATAAATCATACCGGTAAGGTCAACTCCGAGTATAAATCTCACATCGCAAGAAATCTAAGACGTACCGCCCATACAGTACATTAACGAAAGTCCCCATCGATGTTATACGCCAAGCCTCACCATATAGTTTCAACTGAATCGAATTTAAACTTTACCCAATCTTCCTTATACCATTCACGTAACCAAGTTCAGAAAAATGATCCTCAATCATCAAGTAAATACATCCTGAAGTCACAACTACTCACTCTTTCACAATTATGAAAAGTACTACCATTCAACCATCCAGGGCTCCCACACACCCTATCGTACCACTTTCAATATTAACATTTTCGCAAAGGTTATAAAATCACATCCCAAAGACCTAACTTATTTCGACTCCCAACGGTTATTAGTTTCATGCGTGGGGTGTCTCCCAAGCGAAATCCAAACAAGGAACCACCCCGATACACTACTTCCTAAAGTAGTCGGTCATCGAAACTCCTCAGGTCCTTATTCAATAGTGTATAAAAATTTGGTTTATCAAAAAACAAATATCAGGTTTATCAATTTAAACAATTTTTTTTTAGGTTTTAGTGATTTCAAATAGAGTCTACTCATCTACTCTTCTCTAGAAGACAAGATGTTGGCTAATAGTAGTACATACGCTCTCGTATACCAGAAGTCAATGCATGCCGATAGTCACATCATGCTCGGACATGCCCAAAGGAAGTAATCCCATGATAAAAATCAAACCCACGTGATAACATGTAAAACATAGGTGTCCCACACCCCTTGGTGAGTCTACGTAAATAACAGTGCTATACGCTAAGTTTAGCAATCCTTTTTGCCCACACCATATTAATCGCTACAAAAATCAATATACGTCTCATAATTCCTTAGATTGAAAACATACCCTCATTCGTGGGTGGTGGTTGTTGAATCCCACAATTATAACTTTTCTCCAATGAGTCAAGAAAAATTTTACCCAAATTTTCAGTTCTAGTTAACCACACTCCACTATATGCCCAAGCCTTTGAATATATTGCCTTCGTTAGGTAACACACACAATTCCCGCATTTCAAGAACTTCTACTGATGTCTCTCCTCAATTTTCCATAATAGGGGTGACCTCGACTACGGTCATCATACTCGAACATACTTCATAACCTCCTAAGTACGATCTCCGCTATCCATTCAATGGCCCTCATCTGCCATACTTCTTTTATGAACTCGTCCGAACGCAAATAAGATTCACTAATATATACGGAATCTTACCAAAGAAATCAACAATCCTAAACATAGGGCTCTACATCAAAGAACGCTAAGCTAAAAACACAGTAAGCCCTACAGATCCTAAAGGACACTAGAACCCGATGCTCTGATACCACCTGTAACACCCCGCCTAATTAAATACCGGGTGGCCAGTCCCATACCAAATTAAAACAGAATATACAGTTGGCTCATTCTTAGCAACACTGTCGAAAACATTTACAACTCACCCAATACCCAATTAAGCTGGTGTTAAAAACTTTCCAAATTTTAATTTAACAAAATCCATTTCCAGTTTAAGAATAACACAACACATTTTATTCTACAACATTGATAACCAATTAGTAACACAAAATAATTTGAATGCAATTGGAATAAACATTCCCAAATAATATTAATCCATTACAGTAATCCCAACAATATCAAATGTATTAAAATGACACGAATACCATAGTATTTGACCCCGATAGAAGAAGATAACTGAATCCTTTAGGCGAAATGCCCTACTAAGAGAATACTGTGAATCAAATGATGATAGGCGTCTAACCAAAACTCCATAAATCCATAGCCTGCCATAATCCACTAAGGTTGGCGTCCCTGTTGCTGGAAACCTGATATAGAAGATACAATAGAAAAGAAAATATGCAAGGAAACGGGACAGAGCCCGATTTTGAAAATGATTTTTAAAACAACAAGTATTTAACAAGTGCAATAAATCTTTTATTATGTATATGTTAGACCCAACTCTCACTTGCCATTCTCACCTCTCAACTAGAGTGCACACTTAACATTTCCTATTAACCTCCTAGTTAATGGTTCCTCTTTTCTAGTCTCCATATTTTAATTCCATCCCAATATCATAATCCCTATATGTCCCATACCATACGTCACATTATTGTTCATTTACATTTCTCATCGTTTCTCATTAACATGAATCATTTCTCAATTAATATGAATTAAGTTTTTCAATAAACATTCATTAACTTAATTCAATTCTTTTCTCAATTCGCCTTTATCTACAATTATCACACAGTAGATGACTTAACCACAATATAACCATTCAATCATTTAATTCATTATATATATATTCATATATAATACGGCACCCCGAGTCACAGCTGCGGTGCAATGCATTAATCTGCTATCATGTCCCATCATCGCTGGTCGCCGAATAGTGGACAAAAGGTTCGGTAAGGATTCCTCGAACCATAAATAATAACATAAACATTGGAGGCGAACATAGTTCTCATACCCATGGGTCACGCACATACCTACGTACCCACTGTCAGCGGACTTATCAACTCCCCGATAAGTCTTTCATAGACTTATGTTCTCGAGTGACAAATCAAAGATCCCATGGATTCATTAGGATATGACTGCCCTCACGCGCAAACCTCCCACCGATAGCAAGTAAGCTAGGTATGTCATACACATAAATCATCAATCAATCAAATAGGCATTATCATACCTATAATATAATATCAGTAAGGTAATATCACTACCCTAAGATAATTCCATACATAGCATTATATCTCTTTTAAATTCCACGTATTAAAATATCATATCTTTACTTCATAATTTAATTATCCTCGCATCCTATAACATCTCTCCACTCCCGACGTCGTTAAGGTTCATGCGCGGAGCGTCTCGCAAAGCAAAATCCAAACAAGGAACCCCTCCAATACACTACTACTTAACTTTGTCGATCGAGGAGGTTTGTCAACTTCAAATATGAGATCGGAATAACCTCATCCCCTCTTTCAACCAAATGTGTTCTAAACTCCCATCTCTATCCAGGAGCGATACCACTACGCTCTTGTACTACACTCAGTCCTTGCGAAATCAATAATGAGCTTAAACTCAGTCCTTGATGTTTAAATTGTAACCCTAAGGCTACCCAGGTGTTATATTAAATCTCCCCTACTTGAACTATCCTTAATCCTCATACAAAAAGATTAGAATCCAACACATGAATCTAGCAACCTGTAATACCCCGTATTTTTGGCGATATTTATTTTTGGGATTAATTAATTAAATTAGAATTAATTGAAAATTAATCCGGATTAAATACTAGCGAGATGTGAGTTGGTATTTGACTATATTAAGTATATATGATGATAATTGAATATTGAATTATGATATTTGTCGTGAGATTGATATACCGCATTTTGGATATTTTATTGGGACGCGTGAGATAGTCGCGTCAGGATATAATTATTTTAATTGTAAAAGTGAATTTAAATTCTATTAACCGTATGGTCATTTTGAGTGAGCCAACGCGTCCGGAAGGGTCGAGATAGTCAGAAAACACTAGCCGGGGGTTTAGTTTGGGTCCCGGGGTATTTTTAGGCCATACCGGCATCTTATAAGGGTAGTTTGGTAATATTGTATTTTTGGTATTTAATACCCCGTATTTTTCGCGATATTTATTTTTGGGATTAATTAATTAAATGAGAATTAATTGGAAATTAATCCGGATTAAATACTAGCGAGATGTGAGTTGGTATTTGACTATATTGAGTATATATGATGATAATTGAATATTGAATTATGATATTTGTCGTGAGATTGATATACGGTAATTTGGATATTTTATTGGGACGCGTGAGACAGTCGCATCGGGATATAATTATTTTAATTGTAAAAGTGAATTTAAATTCTATTAACCGTATGGTCGTTTTGAGTGCGCCAACGCGTCCGGAAGGGTCGAGATAGTCAGAAAACACTAGCCGGGGATTTAGTTTGGGTCCCGGGGTATTTTTAGGCCATACCGGCATCTTATAAGGGTAGTTTGGTAATATTGTATTTTTGGGATTTAATAATGACGAAAATTAGGAGTCTTTATCTGATTGGGAATAGACCCACTAAACCCACTAACCAACCCTTAATGACCCAATAAGCTACGGGGGTTATCAAATTAGGTTTCCAAAACTTTCCCAAAGAAAACCCTAGCCACCATTGGAG